>NNCF01133437.1:25354-69680 GCA_002313205.1 Laupala kohalensis | reverse complement strand
TGCTACGAGAGCCTCCTAAGACCTCATAATTGATTTGTGCTAGCTCAGTTCGGTCCAGAAAGCATTCGAACACAAAATATCCTACTTCTAGCTCTTTACAAATACACCATTAGCTTGTACTAAGAGCCACAACACCATTATTAATTAAAAAATCCATTGACGCCATCTGTTACTATCAAGCTAGTGACTTTAATTAATATCAGAACTTTAATAATAATATTAATTACTTCAATTACTCCAATTGTAAATCTCGAATGAACTTTATCATCCTTTACGAAGTTGAAAGATTATTTTCTTTCAGTTACTCACATACAATTTGACTTTTGAAGAACATAGTGAAACAATTAAGAAAAACATAAATTCTCTTTTTACATACAGCTTTCTTGAATCAAATATTCGTGAAGGATTCCTTTCTGAAACTGGCACCTCGCTTGCCCTTCAATCGTCTCGTTTGAAACGCAGACCCTCCGCGAGCTCAGCATTAACTTATTATATAGTGACCTTGAGTCTCCGGTCCTCACACCACCAAAAATGTTCACTTTGAAACATTACAGGTGTTAGAAATGAAATATTGCCAATCTGCTGGAGTTCGTTGATCCTTTTATTACGTAAATTCTTACGAAACACCATAACACGATGATGCGCAATAGCTGCACTGTCCGTTCACCGTCACAAATTTTAACACAAATTCACATGGAATTAACTAATTAATCATTTGTAAATTGATGCCAATTATAATCAATATTAAAATCAATTATTCACAGTTCATCACTACTTATAATTTCACCACGTGCTTGATTATGTAAGACCTTTAAACTATCAAATCGTGATAAATTCTTATTGCACTTATTGTATTAACTGAACAATAATTTATAATTATTAAATTTCAGTGAAATATTATGATTCGTTAAAATAATCAGCATTATAAAGTTCATTAGCATCGTGCCATGCAAATTGTTAGCTGAAAATAATTCATTGATCAAATTCTTGAATAATTTCACATAAATATACAACTTTGTCTAATTAGAAGTCTTATAGGAACACCTAACAATTGTTCAATAAGTATATGACAGTAATTTAATGACCACCAACTTTTATTGGATTTTTTATTATAGACCCCTAATTTTGAACTGCTGTAGGTGCTACAAAAAATCGTAGAAAAAATTATTTAACACCATTAAATTTGTCATGTTATTCTGCTTATACTCAAGTTAAAAAATGGTTCTTAGAATGAATAATACTGTTTTAAAAATAGAAATGTTTCAAAAACGCGAAATTTTTACCGTTTTTCCCGATACGTTGACTTTACTATTTTCTATAAACTAAACCAAAAGTGTCAAAAATAATTCTTATATAGCAAATTTTAACTATTATGTTTGTGACAACATTTCAAAATTTCGATCTTCTACATGCAAAATAGTGAGTTATTAACCTTTTCCAAAAACATTACAAAAACGACCAGGTACATTTTTAAGGAATATAATTTATACTGTCGCACTCAGAAGAATGCCATGATCACGTTACAAATAAATGTAAACGTTTACAACTATTTGTGTAACCTCCAGCAAGTGATGAATAAAACCATGTTTTCATTGTATCACTCCACTGACAGTGTGCATTTTCGTCACGCGCGTCGTTGCCAGTGCCGTATTTCGTCAACAGGCAGGACTCACAGCTGAAAAAACTATACCATTGTTCTGAGTGCGACTGTATAATTTTTTTTCCTTAATAATGTGTCTGGTCGTTTTCAGCAGTATTTTCGAAAAACATTAATAACTCATTACATTTTGCATGTAGAAGCTTGAAATTAATAAATACTGTCACAAATACAACAGTGATCATTTGCTGAATAATAATTATTTTTGTCATTCTTAGTTTGTTTTATAAAAAATAATATAGTCGAAGTATCGGCAAAAACCGCAAAAATATCACGCTTTTTGAAACATTTCAGGTTTAAAAAAATAATATTCATAAATAAAAACAAATTTTTCACATGTGTATATGAAAACAAAATTGGTGGTACATATGTTTTTCTGCTATTTTTGTACTACCTATTAGAAGTCAGGGGTATACAATAAAACAATCCGATAGTAGTTCCACGTGTTCTTCACTCTACCTCGCTGCTCGCGTTTCAGTCGTCTAATTCGTCTGAGCTATCGTCACCGTACAAGGGTCTAATACTTTTCGAATTCCCAATTTATGCACGCGACGCATTTGCTACGGGGTTTTCTCATCTACTTCTACCGACTACCGCTACGCGCGCATCTCCTAACTACATTTATTAGTTACTGACATACTGGTCCAAGTGTCTTCTTGGTTAGTTATGTTTCTACTCGAAATCATCATAAATATAAAAATTAAATTAAATTAAAATAAAAACATTAATTAGCATGTCCAAATATACATTATTGTTGAAACTTACATTAAACAAGGAAATCGTCGTTTTTTACAATAGCAATACTAAGCAAATTTTTGAGAAAGGAGTGAGGAAAACTGACAAAAGTCTATTAACTACCACAATAAGACTAATGTAAATAATGGATGTATTAAATATTAAAATGACAGAAACACATAAATTAAATAAAATGTAATCCATATGATACCAGTTTAAATTATGGTGATGTATCCAAAATTTAAACAGAATTAAAATACATAGCATTCTATAATAAAAATACTGAAGATATAAAAAAATAAATAAAAAAATAAATTTTTAAAATATTTCAGAAAAACACTAGTAATTATGAAATGTCGAAAGAATAAAATTATCAACAGTTACCTGACAATTAACACTTAGTTAATTAAACATAGACTATTAAACATATAAGAAGAGTACATAATTCATTAGACATATAAATGAAGATAATTAATGTATTGAGTGATTTGACTATCATTACCCGGCATAACTATCTTAAAAAGATTTTCCTTCTCACGTTTCCCGAAAAAAGACATTGAGGTTTCTTCGCTGTCTTCTGAAGACGGTGCGCAGCTGTCTGTGAGATGTGTGGGTGTCTCTACCGCAGCCGATTGGCGGATTCAGTTACCCCTCCCTCCAACCCATCAGTTACTCGGCTCCGGGAGACTGCAGTGATCAGTAGTGGCTGGAGAAGCATGTCTATCTTTCGAAGCTAGCATGTAGAATTCGGAATAAGAATGTGTATTCACCAATACAACAGTTGTAATGCAAGATGAGACCCATTCTACGAATTTCTATCAACTATTGGGCAAAATTTTCTTCTCTAACGAACATATTTGAATAGAGCATTCTTACAAGAATTAGAAGCTCCGATGAAATTTTCATAATCATAATGTCTAAATTAATTTTTTGCTGTTTATAACATCCATAATATATTAAATAATTTGGAAACTTGTAACTGCAACGGAATGAATTATATCCAAAACGAGAGAACAGCCCTTTAAATAACATTTATTCTATCAAGTTTTTTCTATCTCCCACAAGAAAAATAGACCAGGCAAGAGGGTGGTCGTACTCATTAAAATGGACCATAATATTTTTTATTACAAACTTTTCGACTTAATTTCACTTAAATATCAGCAATGAAAAACAAAGTTATAGTCAACCGAAAATTATTTATTTACCAAAACCGGTTTTCGACAGCTTATGCTATCATCTTCAGTGGCCTACAATCAAAATACAGGAATATATTGAGCTATTGGTAAAAATGGTCTTAATAATAATTATATACAGTAGTAATTACAAAAATATGTATGAAAATGGAGAGTACTAATGTTGAGGTTAATAACAATCAGAGAATTTAATACTAATTCTTTTCAGATATTTAAAAGATTATATAAATAGTTGAATAACCAATGTTTGTTTGCAAAATTATTACATGAACAATTGAAATTAGTGAATATCCTTTGCAATAAGAAAAAGTTTTGTAAGCCGAGCGTCTTACCTTCTCTGCCCTGGAGGGGTGTGTGTGGAATGCGAGGATCTGGCCGCTTCTGTGTCTTAAGAAGGCGTGACAGGTCAAGGATGTGTGGGTGGGCGGTCGGGCGGGAGGGTTTCTGCCGGAAGATGAATCCTAAATGGAGGGTTGCTATTGGGGGGAGAGAGAAGTTTGTTTGTTCATTTAAAATGTGTGTGTGTTTGTTTTGTTGCTTTCTGAATGTGGATTGACTCTAGTAAAATTCTGTTATAATATTAATTTTCTATTTCTAGTATATGTGTGTGTGTGTCTGGACTGAAAGAGTGATTTGATTCTAACAGGTGTGTAGCAAAGTGAGAATTGTCTCTTGTATTTCATTGCGTGTAAGTGTTCTTTAAGACGGATAGCAAAATTTCTCCCAGTTTGGCCAATATAGTGAGCCTCAGTTTCCACATTTAAGATTATATACGCCACATTTATTTAGGTTTGATATCTGTGGCATGTGGGAAAGTCTGTTTCTTAGGGGATTCTGAGGTTTAAATGTGACGTGTATGTTGTGTTTCTTCATAACGTTGTGTACAGATTGCGATATGCGACAAAAGTATGGAATAGAAATGTATTTACTGGTTTTCGGAGAAATAGGAGTGAGTGCGGTATGATTGTGGATAGTTTTTCTTTGGAGTTTTATGTTTATGATATAGTCAATGAGCTGTGTGGAGTAACCATTTGAGAGGGCAATTTGTTTTTTGATGAGTTTTTCTTTCTGCATGTTGGTTTCTGAAAGTGGAATACTTAACATACGGTCTACCATGGAATGGAAGGCGGCATGTTTGTGTGACGTCGGGTGTTGGAAAGAGTTGTGAATTACAATGTCTGAATATGTCGGTTTCCTATAGATATTGAAAATGTGTTGATTATCTGATAGGGTGATAGTCAAATCTAGGAAATTTATTGATTTATGTTGATTTTCTAGTTCAGTCGTGAATTTGATATTAGGATGTCTGGCGTTTAGGAAATCCGTAAATTTGTCTAATTACCTGAGGGTACCGGTCCAGAGAACAATAATATCATCAACATATCTATACCAGTATAATATGTTGTGAATGAATGGGTGGTTTGACTTGAAGACATCCACTTTAAAGTTGTCCATGAATATGTCCGTAAGAAGGGGGGAGAGGGGGGAACATATGGGGAGACCGAAGTTTTGCTTGTAAAATTCATTTTCAAGAGTGAAATAGTTAATAGTAATTAGTTTTGAAAATAAATTTTACAAGCAAAACTTCGGTCTCCCCATAGGCTCCCATCCTTCTTGAAGGCATATTCATGGACAACTTTGAAGTGGATTTTGGCAAATAAATATTTTTCGGTTGACTATAACATTGTTTTTAATTAAAGTAAAAACCGAATACAACTCCACTATCTAATTATAATTAAATGTGTTAAACCGGTAAAAGAAAATATATCACATTGAAATATTCCTCCTTCGTTAAAAATGATGTGTTGATTTGTGATAGGTACCTACACGGACAATTAATTGCAGAGACTTTGTTTATTGCGGCATCACTTTGCAATCGTTGACCTTCGTAAGCAGCAACGATCATGAAAGTGATTGTTTATATGAGTTCATGTGCAGATTGTGGCTTTATGCATCTGGTGCCTGTTTCTTTGTCAACATAACATAAATTACCAGAATTTATAATAATTATACATTACTTTTAGACTTCAATGAATCGTTCAGGCTCTCCTACAATTACCGTAAATTATATAATCAAAATAAATAAATAAATAATTACAAATTCGCGAACTTATGATGCACGAATTAAAGTAACACCTGACGATGACTTCAACATAAAGTCGAAACATGTATTTAATATCACAAAATATTCGTCAATATTAATTCTTTCATTATTTATATATTTCAATCGTTGGGATTGTCTGCTACAAAACACTCTATTATGACATGACATCTGTTTTCGCCCATTGCAGCGTTCAAATGTATCTGGTATGACTCAAGAAGGGTAGAATTTAAGAGAGGGGTTCAATGCTGTAACATCTCACCTCGAACCCTGATGCGATGTTATTTTTTCTTTGGTAGAAGCGGGATCCACATAAATACCAAAATCCCTATGGTAGTTTTTGTCGCTGCCACCAGCTCGGTTTCCCGAGCAACCAAACACACGTGTAATAACAATAAATAATGATTTATTACAAATTAACTAGAAATATGAATTTACAACAGAGACAAACTCCCAAAATCATTAATATATCTAATAATCTGTTATTACACAAATAAAGCTGTCAGAGAGCATTGTTTACACTTGGTTAAATATAGTTGAAGACAACTAAATTGTAAAAACCCTCAGGATATCTGATCCTTCGAAAATATAAGTTGTTTTCCCCAACAACTATCTGATACTAGTTACGACCCTCGCACCTAGTAATGAATTCACCGCAGCAGCCTTAACAGACATGTGGTCTCCGCGACCTAGACTTCAGCTCAGTCACATGTCAGTGCTGACGGATCTCTACATTCCCTCGTAAAGAATCTCTGAGGAGCTTCACTCCTCCCAATATATACTGTACCAGACGTCACGTGATCAGCAAATAACCACGCCTTCGCCACCACACCTTACAAACACTCAGTTTGGGTCACCCCTTTGGCTTCTTTATTCATTCATTATTTCGTAGAAGTCTTCTTTTCATCAGGTACACCTAAATTCCAGTGGGTCAACGTCGTCGGCTGCATTCTTCGAATACACTTGTACGTACTTTCCTTAAAAGTGAAAGTTGTTCGTTCAAACAATACCTCAACACTGAAAAGGTTTAGGGAGAATCCCAAGTTCGTCGCACGTCCGTCTTAGCGCCGACCGGCCACTTATTGTAAGATTCTTAAAAGCACCCGGTTTGGAAAGTACAAGAAATATTAATATTTCACAAATTGATGGCATGTCCTGGCGCCGACGTTACAAATGCCAATACTTCCTTGTTAATCGCAAGGTTAGTTCTTGTAACCAACACTCGGCGCTGGTTTCAATATAGCCAACTTTATATAACGAAATTGCAACGTTTTATCATTGCGATATGCTATGGAGAGGTTCCCATACAGTTGGCATAATTTTGTTGATTAGTGCATGATCGTAGTGAAGTAAACAAATTGCGGTGACCTCGTGTACATGAGCGAAGACGTTATTTATCGAATTAATTTTGCTTCGTGCAAAGTGTGTTGAACCATGAGTTCACGCGTGAAATGAGCTTATGTTGGATGTAAAAATCGGTTTAGCATTCGCCCGAATTTGTTTTTTTTTTATTACCAAAGTGTGAGCAAAGGTAATATGTAAGCTGCTATGATGAGATGTCATTTTCAACTAAATCATCTCAAGGCTACTTGTCAATAAATATTGATTTAATTAACCTTACAAATCTGATTTTATTTAACAATTTTCCTTTCTACCTTTTCTGAATGCAATAAGGTCTTGAAAAATGTCATTACTTAAAGAATAATAAATATTCGGCGAAATTCACTACAATTAACGTTGAATGACCGCGCTTTGGTACATGCGACGCCACGCGGGATTTACACGAACCACCGGCGAGTGACGTCACAGATTTCACGTCTTTTTGCTTTTTTTTTTTGCTAATGAGCCCCTCTTGTATACTATAGTCCTCTTGGTATGACTCACATTACTCACTTGCCTTTGCATTGCAGCTTACGATACTGGCCCCAGACACGCAAAGGGACCTTCGGGCTATCAAGTTGTTCCCTCACAACACTGTGCATATGTTAAAAAACTTACAGAAACCTAGTATGAGCAACTTTTTTCATTTGGAGATCCTCGCCATTTTGAAAGGAAAATAAAATTAAATATATATTACCTTCAGTATTTCGTAATCGAAAGGACCCACCTACTAACAATAGCCTACCATCCAATTTCTACATCCTATCGTTCCATGTAGATAAACTTCAATAGCACGCTACATTTCCCATTTACAAATACTACAAAAAAATTAAAGACATCGAGTTAAGATACATGCTCCAGCCGTGGAGACGATGACAGTAAAACGTCAATTTATTACACAAAAAACAAGTAAACAAATGATGATGATAATGACCAACTTATTTCGTATTATGTACACATTGTTCGATATATTTTGTACGAAATTTATCATAAATGTTATTTCGTACATATTATAACTACATGCTATTTCGATTTATAATAATATTATATCTCTGTGCAATATATGTAGTTATTAAAGTGGAATTTGATACCGCTGACCAATTCTCTTTTCGGTTAACCTCATTTATGCCAGCTTAAAAAATATAACAGTGTAATATTTCACTAAATATGTTTATTTATGATCGTGATGTATTCAGACCAATTAATTGAACAGTTTGGCAGACGAGGTTTGAGTGCACAACCACATGATTACAAATAAATGCATTCATTGAAATAATATTTGTTACCAGTTTCATGCTGGAAGAACTAGAGAATTATGTCGCATTTGAAAACAAAATATTATACCTCACTGATACGAAAATGCAATTTAAAAAAATAAAATTCACAAATATTGTTTATCTATTAATCTTATAAATATAACAAACAAAGTGAACATATTCATCTAACATTTATAAATGTTTTGTCACAACACGTCAACAACTATTTAAGTAATGAACATAGAACACACTATTTGAAAGAAAAAACGAACGTTTTATTTATTTATTTTAAAAATTTCATGAACAATCGCTAAAAATAATTAGCAATAATAGCAATTAGATATCGCAACATAGGGCAAGCGAACAATTTGTGAACTCGATGCTCTTTGTGCCAATTGAGTGACATCTCTTGATTGTTGAGCATCTATGAACTATTTCTTCCAACATAGGTTCATTCAAAATTCACGTATTTGAGTTAAAATAATGAATGAATGAAATGTTTGGACATAGTATTAATTAATTAGTATTTTAAATCATCCTGGAATCCACGTAACTGCATTCTATGTTTCCCCGCCAGAACAATTTAAAATAAGAACATTACGTATGAAATCCATCGAGCAAGATGGACGATCGATATGCGGTCCACCTGTGATGTCACGGTATCGATCGAGCGAGCAGCGCGCTACAACAAAGCAACCCCCATTTTTGGACGCTCGGCCACTTACCACAACTCGCCCGAGCATTCATCATTATTTCATTTCATCTTTTCATCGTTCACTCGGCATTCGGTACGCAAACCGACTTCCCCTTCAGCTACTACCAGGAGACGGCTGCGGGAATCATTTTCAACCGGCAACAGCACATCTCGTGAGCATCGGCAAGCATCACTCGCGAGATATTCTTCAGGTCAAATCGCATATCAACTCAAAATCATCAAATCAACACCAACCCAACGCCGTCCAGGCTGAATCTTTGAGGAATCGGATCATCTCGTCTCACCCCATCTCAGAACCTCACCTGAACTTCCAGTTTTGTATTTTTTTAATTACCTCATTTTAATGCTTTATCTTGCTAGTTGCAATGTTTTGTTATTAAATTATTTTGTTGGTATTTCCATTGTTCAAGTCCCATCTCATCCACCTTCATCACATTTGGTCCTTTGAACTCTCTTACCTCAAACCAAGATGTTCCGCTTTTTTAAAAAAAATTCTTAGAATGCTTCCGTGTATTCTGAAAATACTGCAAGATTTATTTTTTTGAAGTATTTGATTAGAACAAACATACACAATTAGGAAAGTTTTCTTGCTGTTCAAACAACACCCTTGTTTAAACTTGTTCACTCAATAAAATAAATTTAGTTATTGTGAAATGAGTATTTTATACGATTTCATGCTGTATATGGATATTTATCCGTAATTATGATACGAACGAAATTATGATACAATTTGCAGCTTTTGATGGAAATATTCGAGTTATTATATGTATATCTGTGGGATTAATTCTTTCTTTCAAGTATAATTAGACACGACAACTATACGTATTCCATTGCCCTTGACCTGAGATAAACAGGGCATTCTAACTTGGAGGTTTCTCATTCTAATCTGTCACACTTCATCTCTACCCATTTGTGTTTGAGTGTTTCAACGAACAATACCATTCATCACCTTTTGTTCTACGCACTAGAATACTCCTGAAAAATCCTCGCCGAATCTATAGAGGTCCTAAGGTGGGTTTCTTCCCTATTTTTTCATTTCCTTTTGTTTATTATTGTTGAATTCCCATGAATTCGCTCGCGTCAAGGTTGTTTTGTGGGTGCAAATAATCTTTTCAATCGGTACCAATTAAAAAAGTCAATTGAGAATCTTAAAATTGAGGAAACATAAAAAGTAATTCTGATACTGAATAATACAAAATTTACAAGGGTATTAATGTATGTAATGAATACCTCTTATGTCATTTACACACAACAAATTACAACTTTGTATTCATTCCTGAGCCACAGTTCGCGCAGAAATTTTGTCTCGAGTTTGAGAGGTTGGGACTTAAAAATGACTGTGCGTATTTTAATGAAAAGGACGTCTAATGATAAGATGTGTCCAACCTTCGATACAGCAAGTGATATTTCAGTTTTATTTTATGCATATTTATCTCAAAGCAAAATTAAAATTATGTCCATATTTTGAGTTTCTATATATTATTGAAGTATATGTAAAAGGCGTTTGATACACTTAATTTTTTTTACGTTGCACAAAGATTGTTTCTAAACCCAGCTTTCAAATTTCAGAATGATTTTGAAATATTTTCCTGGTGAATGTGAATGTTACAAACTTTAACTAATTTCGTTATTTTCTAAAAGTTTAAATTAAACCACTAATATGAACTCCAAATCACGTAAAAAGCGATTCACTACTGTTAAAACACTAGTTTTATTTCAAGCTACGAATCGTTTTAAATTGGAAAGACATTTTCCTTCTCTGTACAGACAGTCTCTCAGATTCTTTACCTCGAATTGAACAATCAGAATTTTAATATCAAGTAATGTTTGTCATTTTGTTGAAAATACTTATCCTTACAATAATGGTTAACCGCAACAACGTTATAAAATAGCTCATGAGTGTCACGGTAGATAGGAACCCTTGTGCATGTTCCTACCATCATACATTTTTTTACAGTTGCTCTTTTTTTGCAGAAGGTAGAGAGGAAGCGAGGATTTGCAGCAGTAAACACAAGGGACACGGTAGATATAATATGGAGTGAACTTCAGTTTACCATTTGTCACAAAAAGGAAACAAGTCTAGATGTAAATGCTCCAAGGTACTACATTAGAGTATTTTCTTATTCCCACACAATGAACTACTTTAAGGTATTCCGCTGTGACAAGAGCTCTCCATTTTCTTTGTCGATATATTCATTTCTCATCTTACTATAATTTTTCATGTTTATTCAATTGTTCATTCATCTTCTTTGCCGTTCCAAGTTTGCAATAACAAGAATAATTTTGATAATAGTTCAATAATAAGAAATTAAGTGTTGTGATAGAAGAAATACAAATTATCAGGGAAATATTTTTTAAACTCACTAACATCTTAATATTTCCATTATGGAAATTGCCTCTATGTAGAACAAGTAAAAACGGGGAATTTTTAAAAAAAATTTGAATCAAGAATAATGTCTCCACTCCCGCAATAACTAACTACCGATGACAGAATTTTAGTAGTCTTGTCTGTGGATATAAAATCGTTGTTGTTAGTCCTATAGTAGAACCATTATTGTATCGTAATTCGAATTCCCAAACAATGAAACCTGGCCTTGTTCACCCATTTTAGACAGCAGTATCAGCTCTCTCAGAACAAAACAGGCTTCATTACAAAACGTGTCAACAGCCGTGAACGTGACAAAAGCACTTAGCTTTCCACACTACGGTCACAAATTGTTCGTGTTCTCTGTTCTGTGTTCATAAAGTGACGAAGCCGTACAGCGGATTTTAAACATCCAATAAACGCGTTCATTTACGTATTATATCAAAGCGAACACCACAAATTAGAATTTAATTGTCATGTTCCATTTATCTTTCGACCTCAATTTAATTCATCTTTTATAATTGTTTGATACACCTCAATATAAAATATACATTACCGTTTAACCATAAGTGAAGATCTACTCCATCCTTTCCACTTCTCCTTGAAAATAAAGTTTTACCCTTGTGACACTTATTTATTTACAAACATTTTGAGGGTTATCTGTAGGAGAAGCGGGAACTCGAAGAAACTTATATTTTACAAAACGAGAAGTAACTATCTAGGGCACGAACAAGACCAAAAGTCAAGAAATCTTGGTTTAAATGGTACCTCCCATTTATTGGCTAAATATATTTAATTTATTACCTTCTAGCATTCGTCATAACAATTTTATGCGTTTCTTAAAAGATGCTAAAAACCGGTCGCTTAGTAAAGAATCAGTAGATGATATTCTAGGAGGAATAGTTATTGCAATGTTTATATGTTTAAATATTTCGCTTGTACTAATATTAATTTATTTGGACAGTCATAATTTATATTTGTAAGGGTTTAGTTTTTCTCGTAAGTTATTGAATATATGACAGTATTGTTAAGGTCTTTAGTAAATGATTTTTTATTAAAGCGTGTTTCTTCAATTTCATATTTCCAAATGCATATTCAAGTTGTATGAGCCTATCATTTTGTTTTTAGAAATTATGTATAATATATGTATTATGTAGTGAATTAATTTATTTCTTAACAGCGCACTCACATCATTATCGTGCCGCAGCACATACTCAAAGGCATGATACTTTGCCTCAAGAATTTCAATTTAAGAAAACATAAACGAAAACACAATGTGTTTATTGTATACTAGTCGCAGTAAGTTTCTTAATTGTCCTTAATGTGGTAATAGGTAATTTGACAATAAATTATTAATTTCTTTGTTTATTGTCGGTCTAACTGACTTGATGTTGGTATAGAACCTGTTCTCAATGCAGCCAACGCATTTACTTCTCCATCATCCATAAGAGTAATGATACTTGTACCTCGCATTATGTTGGCAGGACAATCGAACTTCACAAAATTAAGTCCATTGCCAATACGGGCCATCAATTCAATTCACTTCACTTGCTCATGTGGTACTATTCTGTTCTTTCTGCATCGAGCGTGTGGAACGAATATTACCTTGTGTTTTAGCTTGTGATATGAGCTTGTATTTCTTCACAGTAAATAGTAGTTTTAGTGACTATTATTAATAAGTATTTGGGTATTACTTAAATTCGTGGATTTTGGCAATGTGTATTGGTAGCAATATTGCATAATTTTCGGCAAAGTTACATGACTTTCAGTATATGTATTGTAAACCCAACATCCGTAATCTTGATTTTGAAGTTAGGTGAGTGGTATTTGTATTTTATTTTACCATAAAAAAACATTAATTCATATATTTATCCATAACATTGTTCCCCATGAAATGACATTAAGAAATGTCATAGAAATCGTTTCGTGGATTAAAATGTTTATATTTTACTCTTGTCCGAATCACGTAAGAACAGTTACACCTCTGCTTTTTACACGGTGCGACTTTTTCTAAGTACTCTTCAAACTTAAATCATCACTCCGAAAAGTCCTGGGTCCTTGTAGAACGCGTGAGCAAAATTTCGTAAC
Organism: Laupala kohalensis; assembly: GCA_002313205.1. NCBI lineage: Eukaryota > Metazoa > Arthropoda > Insecta > Orthoptera > Trigonidiidae > Laupala > Laupala kohalensis. The sequence continues at coordinate 56,190 of NNCF01133437.1, read as the reverse complement.
TTTTGGCCAACAGATCTTCTGCTCCCTAATAATAACCACCAAGTCTTGCGAGTAAATTAAATAATTTTACAATCGATACTTCTTTCGATATAACTTTCACATCGATACCAGTTCGATTCCTAGAATCAATAATAATAATAAATTTATTGTCAAAAAACAGTACAGACTACGTATGACCACGTGGAGGACAATAAACTAATTTACTCTCCGGAAGCAAGCAAGGGACCATCCCATCAATTCCGATCAAGGGTCCTAAGGCAGAGGCGGATTCAAAATACTTTGTGTTGGATGTTATGTATCTAATGACATTAACCATTTGCCTGTCTGAGTGTGTACTGGTGCACCCGGTAGGCAAAGATTTTCTTCCATTACACAGAGAAGTTGCCCCAGTGCGGAGATTTGGTTGTTTCATTTGTCTATCGAGGCGCACTGAAAGCAACCGGACCTACTCTGACAATTTTCTCAATTGAGGGACTGCACTGGGTATTATTGAGGTTATGTTAGTAAGATATAGCATCCATGATTAACACGATGAGTTTATTAGATCGATTTGTTAATCCGGTTATACAATTATGCGCAGGTAATGTTGCATTATATACACATGAATACGAAAAGGCTATGTGTTGATATATTAGCTAGTGTTTATCTTCAATTATAATAGTTTCAAGTTTACTTGTATGGATAACAAACGTCATACCCAAAGCGAATATCCTGTGTGCAGCAGAAATTTCTCATTTACTCGCTATACTCTTCCGGTGGAGTGGGGAGCTTGTACGGAGTTGTGACGTTTTTATCCGGTGTTAGTNAGCTTGTACGGAGTTGTGACGTTTTTATCCGGTGTTAGTGGACACTGAGAACAGTAAAAGAACTATAAGTAAGGGTGCATCATCAATCCAAGAGCGTCAAATCACTTAGAATAATTATTTTATTAATATTTATATTAAATGCATAATGAAAAACAATATTTCTAATTAAGCAAATCATGGTTTACCTAGTCACATTCAATTAATGGCAAGTATGCTCAGTATTTGGGAACATGATTCATTTGCTTGAAATGCTCTGGAGTTTCTACTATCTGCTCTGGTAACGTAGCTGCTTTATTTACATTCGGGACGTGGCCGTATGTGACAACATGATTGAGTTTATAGAGCAGGGATTAAAACAATACAGTTGATACGACCGCAATGAAAGTGTGTAGAACATCAAAGAACTTCAAAGGTCACATGATCAAGGGGAGCATTGTAGCGAGCCAAACAATTTTTTTAATTTATGTCTCACTCTAAGGAAAAAGTTAATTACCTCTTTGAAATAATTTGGGACATAAAACATACAAGTGGTATAAAAATATGACGAAATATTCTTCAAAGGAAACTAAAAATGACACATCCTTGATTTACAAAATAAGTATATTTTTGACAATATATATTTTCTCCATAAGATGTAATTTATTTAACCATCAAACCCGTACAGTACATGTAAAGGGTAACTTTTGGTAGTTTTAACCGAATTTCAATGTTATTTTGGCTTGTAATGGGATTCCACCGTCAGTTTGTCTTTTCTGTTAAAACCATTGCCTTTTCTTGTTTTAGAATGTCACTTGATTATCACAATACTTCGTTGTCTCCGAAACCAGAGTGTTTTTCCTATTGACCCCGTTTCTATGGCACTACGCAGTCTCCTGACCCTCATCTTTTCGCAAGGTCATATTTAATGCTAGAAAGTTACCCTCGTCCCTCTTTGTTCTTGCCAGTGACACTTTATTTCAATGCCTCTGTCCCCCGTCATTGACACTTCTTTCCATCCTCAATCCCAGATCATATTTTACGCGGATGTTTTCTGGCCTTTCGTCAATCTTCTTTCATTGTGAACCCAGGAGCTTTGTTTCTCGATAGTCAAACCTATTTCTTTACCACTATATCCTGCGTCAATCAACATTCTTACTAATGGACTCCTTCGTCCGGCGAGTGCGCCCNATTCAGATCAGTCTATTTCGACTCACGCCAAATCAACATTACAAGCTTACGGGTTGGCATCATTCATCTACCATACGTTTCCTCTTCTTATCTTGTAGAGTAGCTACTTAAACTGTCAAATCTTACGCTGTAGGCTGTGGTACAGGAGGACGAAAATTCACGTCAAAGCAGACGGATGTTAGCTGTACCAGTTTAGGTGTTATCTGTCCGGCTGGCAAACCAAAATATTAACTATCACAGCTTATGCTTTTTTCTGTGAAGGACAGTTAATCAAAATCCAATCTCCTTAGAAAAGCATGCCCTTAAACAATGACATGGCATTAAAGTTATGATGGTCCCGTTTATATCGTAGAATATGTTAATACTAGATGGTAGAACTTATGTAAAAAATATATTTATTGCCAAAAAAACAGTAACAAACTGCGTAAGCAAGTAAGGGTTCCCTTAAATTCCAATCAAGGGTCCTAGGGAAGAAGAGGAATTAACATTTCAACATACTCCTAACAATAGTTCTAGTATTTCGTAAAACACAAAGTCATTACAGAAGTAGATATTATCAAACTATAGATTATTCGAAATTACTGTTTATGAATCGTGACAATTAAATAACACTCAATTCGAGATTTATTATTTCAATACATACCACCCCTATGCAAGAACCCAATGAGTCTGTATTCGCCTCTACCCGAAGGAAAACCGGAGAAAAATTCGGGTCAGGACGGTTTTAGTACGAGTCATAAAAAATTAAAAGTATTAATATAGAGGAGTAACTGATAAAATGATTTTTGGAGCACGTGACATGGATTTCATTGTAGTATTTGCAAATGGGAAATGTAGCGTGCTATTGAAGCTTATCTACATGGGACGATAGAATGTAGGAGGAAGGTGGTAGGGTCTATAGTTAGTAGGTGGGCCGGTTAGTTGGATTTATCAAAAACTTGGCTCACGTAGAGGGGTTAGTAGAAGTGGTCAGTAATAGTTAGAGTTATGGATACTAGTAGGAGGTGAATAGAGGAAGGATGACTCGCTTTTCAGTAGTTACAGCTATATGAACTGGGACATTCATGTGATAAGCTACAAATGTTTCTAGCCCCACCGGGAATTGAACCCAGTATGACTTGGTGGAGAGCAATAACGCTACCACCTGAGCGACGTGAGAGGCGTGACATTGATTGACTCTAGTCTTCACCTTCAATAAGGCACGTCAAGGTACTTTCTTCAGGATCATTGATATTGTCCAGACTATTCTTCTCTTTACTTTTATAAACGTGAGTATCGTAGTTCCTTTCCTCCCAATCCTTTATAACACTATCCTTTATCCACTTTGTAAATCAGGCGCCAAGTGCGTAATAATCACGAACAAATATATTCATGGCAGCTCGAATCTTCTAAGCATCACTTGCAAGATAACTCGGTCAATGTCTCAAGCGTCCCCATTCACACGCCGGTTTTACCCTTTCTTAAATGTTAACTAATTCTATTTATTGTTATTTTTAAGCTTCTATTAATATATTTATTTTTAACATATACCAGCAATGGTTTATTTATGTATGATATACAATAGGGCGGCCGGTGAAAAAACGAAAGTTTGAATTTCAGAGACCCTAGATAGAATAAAAGTACAAAAAAATTGAGGTGGGAAAAGTTTCAACCGATTTTGAGAATAATAACCCTTGCCACAGATGGGTTGAAATTTAAATAGGATTTAACATGGGAGAGTGTACTTCTTTATGCTTTCGAATGTATCGTTCTTATTCTGATATATTGACATGAAACCGTGTACCCTACAAATCGCAATGTGTAACACGAATCCTATGTTAAAAAGTAGAGTTTATTGTTTTCTTTTCATAAAAAAACGTCATTTTAAAGCAAAATGACAGTTATAAAGATAGTTGATATCATTTAAGATCTTTATATTCTTATTTTTATTTAAATATTTATGGGAATCATATGCACATTTAGAAGCATTGTACTTACAAGAAGAAAAGAAAAAACAATTTGATTATTTCTGAGTTTATGTGATGGTAAGATGATGTTTAGAAGTTGCTGCATTTTGTTAATATACCGGAAGCTGATTTACTTGCATGGAATGAGAAGAATGAATGAGTAGGAAAAGAGTTACGAAGAAGATACAAAAGGTATCGAAACTTTCCACGTGAATTGAGTATTTTTTTCCTTTTTGCCTAAAAGAAAGGAGCATATCCTACAAGTCAAGGCAGTGATTTTGACCAAAATACACATTTTCAGGCACATCTGGCGGGCAATGTTAGTCAAATCATTCAATAATCTAATAACTTTGTTTTGCTTGATTTTAAAACAACTTGTACGTTAGTTAATAATAAAAATTAGTAACTAATATGTAATTCTAAACATAAAAGAATATTATTAAAGAAAGAAATATAAATGAACTCGCTTGATTCCGTTCGTAAGCAGCCTTTAGCCTATAAGATACAGGGAATTGTATACTGGATGAAAATAGCAAAAAGAAATTTTAGTATCTCTTCAGAATGTCTGGTATATGAAAACATATTCATTTTAAAGTATTTCATTACTCTTCTATAGTATGAAAAAAAATAGGTGTCAAAAGTTCGGAAAATAATTTATTTGCTATAATATTTCTTTTTCTTGTAAGAGAAAATATATTTTTTTCAAATATTAAGTTGTCTATATATTGCTTAAGTGGCCTGTTAAGTGTCAGTCAATTTAATTCACAATTCGTTATTAGAGGCGAATCTGTTTGTTGTCAATACAGGTGCTCCAGATTCATTCTAAATTGATCATTATAAGCAGATCAACGGGCAGAATTTGTTCCTCAGGTGGCACAAGGGTTAGTGTTCTTGCTCATCACCAAGTCATCAACGTGGGGCCAGAATAAATTTGTAGCTTTTCACATGGATGCCCCAGTTCATATAGCTGTGACTACTGAAAAGCGAACCCTCTTTCCTCTATCCACCTCCTTCTAATATCAACAACTCTATTACTAACAACTACTAACCCCTCCTCGTGGGCCAAGTTGTTGGTAAACCCAGCTAAGCGGGCCACCTACGGACACTAGCCTACCACCCAACTCCTACCTCCTATCGCTTCAAATAGACAAGCTTCAATAGCACAATACATTTCCCATTTACTAATACTACAATAAAAACGCGCAGAATTTTCCAAAGATGGCGAAATTAAAGTGTTCTGTAACCTATTTTTCTCACTCCGTCGAGCAGCATAAATGTCTGTGAAGAATGTAGTGTAATAGATAGCAGGAGCATGAAGTAACTCTGAGGAGGATGCAACTGAGAAAGCTCCAGTTGCCGAAGACTGGAAGTGAAGGAGAACATAAAAGTAGTGAACACATGAAAGTACTACGAAAACTGCAAGGAAAATAAGAGCAGGTAGAACTTCAATACAAAATAACAGCTATGGTTTAACGCATGCGAGTATAGTAGAGGGTGCAATTGACCAGGGAAATGAAGAAAGTCATCTGAAATAAACGTAGTAGTACGTCGGAAAAAACAGGAATGTGATGTCAACATTCAAGTGAAATTGGGAGAAATATTAGGGAAGAAAAACGTAAATGTGAGGGTGGATGCGATGATAAAAAGGATTTTTCATGCTTTGACCAAATTTAAATGAAAAAATAGAGGTTGCAGGAAATTTTAAAGGGGAATAAGGCCATCGCAATTAAGGAAATCGTCCAGAGAAGGATATTAGGAATTGAGAAGGAAGTTAATGAAAGAGAACTTCTTATGGGTTCCGGATGAAAATTTTGTTGATGACAAGCAAATTTCAAACTGAGTCACGAGTTATGTATATGCAGCGAGAGAAAAAAATCGGGATGATTGTACTTCGATTAAAGACGTTACCGCACACATAAATGACTCAACATTCAGTGCTGTTGCTAATGATGCCACAAGTTTGGACACACAACGCTAATTGTTAAGTTATTGCGGGACTTCTCAGCCCCTGTAATGAAGAAGGACCCTTTTAGCAGTAAGTCCAGAAAGAAGAAGTTGCACAAAGCTTCAGTTAATAGAGAAAAATATTGAAGTTGCACAGTCGATAAAATGTCGAGATTCAAAATATGAACAGGAGAATCAGAAAAACATTATATTTAATAGCTAAATAAATAGTGCAAAAGAGTAATGAATAGGATATAGATTTTGGGTATAAAAGAATGGAGATTTTATGACATGGATTTGAAAAAACATAATGGTAGAGCAGGAAGAGTGCAAGTAATGATGTATCATGAATTGTAGGACAATAAAACCAGTAAAGAATATTCAGGAGAATCAGAAGTAGATAATTTTTACAAGAAAAGAAAGCAAGAAGAAGAGAGAAGACATTGTCGGGAAGATTTAAAAAGCAATGAGTAAATAATTTTCAGCGTCCTATAAATAGTACTACAGGTGGGGAGACTTGGTCAAATAAAACGAAAATAAATAGTGAGATCTATGGATCATCCTCCTCACAAATCGAGGGTGCAGCATTGTGATTGAATCATTCGCTAAGTGTTATGCACTTGCTGACATGTTTTACAGAGTTCATGTCCAGGGTCTTCGCGAAACCGGAAAACGACAGGACAGCAAATGCGTGTGTGGAAGACAGCATCAGACCGAAAGTCACATTATATGGGACTGTGAAATGTGTGGTACCGAAGGCGCAAAATATATTTCGCGTGTAATCAAGGTAGATGTGGCATAAGTTTATCAAATAACTTGTAGGACACAGAAGAAATTTGAAACTTTCAAAGATTACAAATCGAATGTATAGAACATTAAAGAAGGTTTAAAAATATAAGATAGTAGAAACGTGGTAAGGGGTAAGGGCAGGGAAAGGTCACAAAGACGGCAAAAGGACGATTTTAAGAGAATTGGCGAAAAGAGCAAAGAGGAAACAATACGGGACACAGACGGAAAAGTTGGGCATGAAGAATGTACAAAAAGATTGTTACAAAAATGTAAACAAATTATATTTTCACGTAAATTCCTAAAAAAGGAACGTAACAAAGGCAATCAAATGAAAAGATATTGTCCACTAGAGCGGCGTTCGGCGTTTTAATCGTGAATTTGACGATTTAAGGAGCGAGAAAAATTCTAGCAACTATATAAATGCGACAATATCGCTGGGGTAGAATATTCATGGAGACTCGTTTCTTAAAATAAATAAATACAAAGAAAGCGATGTCGAAAGATCTTTGAAAGCTTTGTCAATGCCACTCATAAGTTTTCAACTTTGTAGGTTTCCGGATCTACAGGCTGGGTATAAGAAAACTGGCCCGAATAATATTTGTAAGTAGAACACGGGATTGACTCTTGTTAATGAACAGGAGGACACTGATTTATTTTGTAATTGATAAAAAATGATCTTATTAAAGTAGACAATATATTATATTATACTTGGTGGAAATAGTCTAATATTCTCTAATCACATAATAAATAACAAGAACAATATAAACAGTTTATCATTCGCAATGTTTTTAACTCACTTGATGTTGGTACCTATGTTTACCGAAACGTCGTGAATATTATAAGCTTTAAAGTGTTTCTACTTTTCTTAGGTTTTTTAATTCCGTGACTAGTGGAAATTTAGTGTATATTATATTTTGTCTCCTTTAAGAACGTCGTTTTTTATTAACTACATATGTTTCTAAGCAGAAGAAGATGGACTGTTCATATTGATTTATTTTGTCAAGACAATATATCTCTTTTGTTAAGGTTATGGTTACTAACTTTTCAACAATAAAATTTTAAAACGAATATTTCCATAAACTTGAGCTACAATTGACACTATAAATGTTATTACACTCAAATTACTGTTTTATCACGAACTGTAAAATATAATGACACTCTCCAAAATTCACGAAATTCAAAGTATATTCAGCTTGTCTACTACGCAAACAGAGAAACGAGAACACCAAGACGTATTAAATAAAATAGGACTAAACTATCTCAATAAAAATGGAAATAACAGCACGATTTGTAAACCTATAATAAACGAAAACCTCTGTGACATTACCTGTACTGTGAAAATACCTTACTCTTTTATTAATGTTTCTTTGACTAGAAGTAAGGAAGTGAAATGATGCAAAAAAATCTCATTTTTTTCTGTAAATAGTAGCGTCCTTTCTATTATGAAATTCGCAGTACATGTTGATGTAAGGTTTTGCCATCCTCTACATATTCCTATTTTTTGCATAATTCTAAAGCTTTTTTTTTTGTATTCATTTTTAGTGTATTTCAAATTATTTCTACAAATGTAAAATACATGGGTAAAAGAGACTAAATAGAGATGAAACGAGCGCAAAAATTCATTCAAACTATACCTAGAATATGTAAATGTAGATTGTAATGTCTATACTCACATGCATATTCATTTTCCACATTTGCAGAACAATTTGACCTTTAAAAATCCACCGTCTATTATAAAAGAGTTTTATTTTTCTCATTTTAAAAACAAAAAATACGAAATATAATGTCGAACATTAATTTTCATATACTAACTTGATTCAAAACAGAGATGAAGGTTGTTATTAAAATTACTGTATTCAAAACTTTTGAAAGGAAATCTTCTTTGAGTTCTCTTTTATGAGGTTGCAGTATTAGTTCCTCGCGTATTACACAAGCATATTGCGGAAAGGAATAAGTTACTTGGAAGATGTTTAATATATACATTTAATAAAGCAGCCACTGCCATGTATGGTACATTCAATTTTTATTTAAAACTTTGATTTCATTTCATAGTGAATTCTCACTCAATGACAATCTCCAAACCCAAAGGGATAACGACTGAGATAGTTTCAATTCTGTACTCGAAGGTTTTTAGAATTTTTTGTAAATTAATTTTCACAATTTTCACATTGATTAATTCGTAAATCTGTTCGATTCACGCATTTAGAATTGCTATTTTTGAGTTTATTTGGATGATTAATCGTTTGTATGCTACTACAAAATATGGCATCGGGAACTCGAAAAATTATTAGATTTAATAGATTAGCAAATAAAAAATTATTAGATTGTTATTTATTGTACTTTAATTAAGGGATGCAGCCAAGGGCATCATTTGGCTTCGATTGAACCATCTGTACCTTCTATAATCTGTGTTCATGACACGAAATTTCGTACTAGTCAAGTATCCATAGTATGAAGAATAACTGCTCATAGATAAAGCAACAAAATTATATATCACGGGTCTCCCTAACCTCTATATATAAAGAAGAGTGTTTTCGTTGGTGTGTGTAAGTGTGCTTATAAGTCCTTCATACAAAAATGCAGTTTTAATATGAGCACAATGAAAATTTGCAAACACTTCAGTTTAAAAATTCTGAGATAAGACCGTATACTTGAGATTTCGAAAAACCACACTCCTCCGTTTTTATCATATTTCGAATTGTTGCTTACTTAATTTCCAAGTTATAATTTTAATCCTTGAATATAAGAATCCGAGCATGATGAAAACTTGCACACATGACATTCAAACCATTAGAAAGAGCACTATCTACTTGAGATTTCCAAAATCCATCCGCATCCCCCATTTCTATTACTTTTAATTTCCGCATCTTTTGATATATCTCACGAACTGATTGAGATATCAATTTGATTTGTGTACCTCAACATGAAACATGTTCAAATAAGACGATCCAATATGAATAAATTTTAAAAGAAAACGATATGAATATGGACATAATGTAAATGATGTTTCCCTTCCATATTTTCCGTGACCGCGGTAAAATATTCTTACATCCTTCAAATTCACTTGCAGAAGTTGTTTACCGTGCCCCTCATCCACATTTATACACCATTTTAATATTGCCCTAGATCAATCCTTGTAGACACCATCTCGTGAATTTTGCTAAGCGTATCATTTATTCTTTCTCTCGCTTGTTCTTTCTCCACCAATGTATCGTTTATCATTTTTAATCCAACTATTGATCTCCGTAAATATGACACACCTTCAATAATACTAGTTTGAAATCTAACACCAAGGTTTCTGAACTTTTCTCCTGTAAATGTATCGTTCAAATATTCAACCCGTCAGTGCATTGGATACATATTTATCCCTTGTAATTCCTGTTTCTCTATCTCCAGTTTTTCTATTCCTTTCTTCTTACTTCTGCCCTGACTAATCCGAGACTCCGGAGTGATTATACCCTGCAACGACGTTACCTCACTTAATGCTTCACTGCGTTCTGGCGAACCCAATGGAGTTATCAACTTTTCAGGCATCCCTACCATCAAACCCATTTTTGTCAACATGATTGTCTGCTTTTTCTTCCCTCGTGTCGTAGTCGTGAGAAGTTCATCTGTTTTAATTGTGCCCGAATTATAATTTGCAGGCACTCATATGTAATGGCATGACAATAGAAGAAATCAACAGGTGATTAGCACTTGTCCTAATCAGGTATGAGAACCCTCACGTTTGAGGACCTAATCGAGCACAACAGGAGAAAAGGCTTCTCTTAAGGTGCATAACATCTCACCTCTCTTACAAACTTTCAATGCACCAGCCCCAACCCCCTGCTGTTGTTGGTCTCGGAAGTATTGATTTCACTTTCCAAGTTCTGAACTTCATCTTCATCCAAGTCCCATCTTCATCCAAAAATTTTCTAAGTGCTATTTCAAATTTTATTTTATTGTGAGTGATAATAAAATTGATAAATCCGGAGTATACTTAGAATTATTCCACTGTGACATTTATAAATTTGTCTGTCTCCTCAAAGAAATTCGTTTCTGGCCGTATATCTGTGATTTATTTTTCTCAGTCCGTGTTTGTAAAAATGTATTATTACAGATGGCCTTGCCTGTACACATTTAAATGCAAGTATTTAAGTCTGTAAACCATCCACACATCTCATTTTGGATTCAAATTGTAACTAATGTCACTTATTATACACAACATATGCGCGCACATCTGAGCGTTGCACCAGAAACTTATTTTCAGTACTTACAGTTCACCCATTCGGAAAGCATATAAGGAACAAATTTAAATTACTAATTATAATAGGTCTTCTTCTTCACTTCACTCCAAATTTCATCAGACAGCACTATTTTGCTCACTCTTTCATATTATCATGAAGTATCACTAACATTGCATTAAAACAGTTTCCCAAGCATCTAAGTGCGGCCTTAGAAGCACGGTCAAGCACATGCATAGTAGATGGAAGGTATCAAAAATTGGAAGGAAGTTGTATGACTTCATACATGATGTTAGATTTGTGGAGAAGCATAGAAAATTGTTTCGTCCAGGCCAGGCCCAGCAGTGGCAGAATTTTTGGCAGGCATGTGAATATGAAACCTAATCTACAAGAGATTTGGCCTTGCTGATAGTGATGAGTATGCGTGTGGGGCGTGGAAGGAGACGAGAGAACACATATTTTGGAATGGGCTCTTTTTGGAGCAGGAATAACACAACACAACTCAAATGAAGTCAGAAGACTTGGTACTGGAAATAGGAAGTAGTTTAATACACATAGAAACACGGTATCGACAATTCAAGAAGTTCATAACAGGGATACGAGAAACGAAGCATATATTGAATGGATGTTAATAAATAGCAAAGAAAGGATGATGTACACAGCATGATAGTAACAACTCACACCACAGAAAGTGGACACGTTAAGAAAGAACGTTGTATTAAGAATAATGTCCTGTAATGATGAAAGATGTTGACGAGACAAGAAATAAAACCATTGCACATACTTTCTCATATACGTCAGCAGCATAGAGTAAGAAAAATTTCTATAGTGAAAGGGTAGTTTCCAGCGTGTGGTCCTCTACATTTTGGTCGTCATTCAGTGCTCTATTCCTGCTCAAAGTCGCTAGATGAATTTATTACTGTCTTTTATTTGAAATTTGAAAGTAAAATAAATATTCAGAATATTATTTCAAACCATATAGCGACATATCAGTCTTATAAATATCGTAAAAGTGTTATGTAAATGTAATTTCGCTGTAGACAGAAATTGATGTATTTTCGTATCTGCAGTGCGTTTGCTGTCCTCATGTATTTTATCATAATCATATTTTCCATTTCAGTTCACGATTACGGCATCTATTGAAGTGTATTCTAAGTCTGATTGGTCCATTTACACAGCTAAATATTATTTAAGCTTCTTGAAATAGTAACCTAATGTGTAAGTGTAGCAGACAGAAATTATTTTATTGGGTCTATACCAAACTTTCAAACGAAATACCACTAATACGGATGTAATACATAATAATTGTACTTTACGTACAGAAAATATAAGCAAAACCGTTGGAGCAGTTTTTGAGAAACATACGAAAGAAAACTTTGACCTTCATGTGAAGTACCCATTGTTTTAAAGTAAGAAAATTGGAGCACGTGCATCGACAACAAGTAAATTCTTCCGCAAGTACGAAATGCGAATGAAATTGATTCATCCGTTTACTCAGAATCATTGCACACAGATGGACGGACGGATGTTATGCCAAAAACCACTCTTTCAGAATCACGGATCACAAAACGGATATTTCCGTCGAAATCTCGCTTTTGAATGTTTTCACGATTTCAAGACGTTCTGTATACTACGTATATGAGAAAGTAAAAAAACCATCAACCTTGAAAATTTAAATATCTAGAAACGAGATTTTAATTTTTTTAATATTTTAGTTTATAAAGGGTGTAACGGATAGATTTGTTTTCACGTTTTCAAGTTGGTGTGTCCCTTATAAGAATCCATTGTTGCGTTTCACACACTTGTATTATTATTATTATTATTCATTTTTGCGTAGAGGCTCGATTGGTTTGGAAATCTTGTTTTTTCGTATACTCATTTAGCATTACTTCCCCACCGTTCGTGTGAGAAAAGCCGATACACTGAGTAGCCTCACACGAAAGAGTATTTTTTTCTTCTCTACGGCATAGACGCTGCAGCTCTTTGCGCCTTTGGTTATTCGGGGCGTAGTAATAGTCATATGAACTTTTTCCATGCGTACCAATTCATTCTTCTGGGAAAGGTCGGGTTCATTCAGCTAGAAAGAGATAAAATAATGAGCGACACACTCAGTGCGTCGCGCGAGTCCTCGAGGGTTAAAAAAAAAGTATTTGTAAGACGTTGAGTAATTAGCAAAGAAACAGTGATAAATTATGTGATGAAACTCCAGAAAATTGGCTCCAAATCACATCTATTCATCTTTCCAGTCAATACCTAGGGGTGGCATCTCTTCAGACAATACCTAGGGGTGGAATCTATTGAAATAATAAATCTAGAATTGTGAAATAACTTTTTTGTTTTTTTATTAATACAAGTTTTTGGTATTCTGTTTATATACGTACCTAACAATTACTCTTCTTATCTTAGGAGTGTACCGCCTCTTTCTTAGGGTCCTTGATCGGAATTGATGGAATGTTCTCTTGCTTGCTTCCTGAGAGTAAATTTATTGTCCTTCACGTGGTCATATGCAGTTTGTAACTTGCTTTTTGACAATAAATTTACCTTATTTATTTTATAATGATATCAGTAATAATCTCCTTTTCAATCATCTAATTATTTAAAAAATTCTCTTATTTTTTATCTGTGAAAATAACGAATTAACGAATTAAAAATGAATGTTAATAACGAATTAAAAATGAAAATTATCCGCAAATGTCACAACAGTGTCGCGTGGATACATGCAGCGGCACTCGCGTAGCCATTTGAACATCGCACCGGCCACAAAGGCATCTGGGCAGATCGGCTGTAGCTTTGCGTAGCATAAGTTCTGTCGCTTCCTACCTGCCACTCCAGAGTTCAGAACAGGCCTGATCGGCCTCTGCTCGCTTCCAAGCAAAAAACACTTCCGAGTTCAGAACACGCCTTTCCGACCTCTGCTCGCTCCCAAACCCTAAACCCTTCCGAGTTCAGAACAGGCCTGATCGGCCTCTGCTCGCTTCCAACACTTCCGAGTTCAGAACAGGCCTGATCGGCCTCTGCTTGAGACCTAGTCCTTGAGTACTGGTAGGCCTCACGGCTCCAGGTCCAGTCCCTCAACTACTTCCGATCTCCTAATTCGCCTGCGAAGCACGCCGGCGTTATTCTCCACCGGAACTGTACGGGTGAGTCACCAGCGCAGGAGCTCTGGGTCGCTGCCATAGCATAACTTCGTAAGTGTATTTCATGACTGAATAAACTGCTGTTGCCAGAAATGTACAAAACCCCAGTTATTCGCAGTTTGCAACCCCTTTTTTCGATAATAAAGTTTACTTATTTATTTATTTATTTATGTATTCATATAATGGTTTCTGTTGGTTTGCATGAGTGCGTTTTCTTCTATTTCTTGTTTTAGTTTATGCATGTTTTATAAAACGAAGAAAAAAGTATTTTCAGTAAATCACAATAAAAAGTATTTAAATTATCAAGTAATATTTACGACGTAACCCCGATTATAATACCTAAATTTTAATGACATACGTCGTTGCATTCACAGAAATGAAATGTGTCCTGTTTTATTCTCCAATTCAATTGTTTACGATAACCCATGTTTTGTGCAATTTCAATATTTGTTATTGAATGGTTAATTAACAAGGGGAAAAATAAATATGTCCATCAAGTGATTCATAGAAATAAAAAGTAAATGGAAAAATAATCCGCTGAGTTAAATCATTTCATACCTAAATTACACTGCTAATTAACAACCAGAACAAACAAGTTTCACGGAAACACTTTGTCAACGAATCAAAATCACACAATAAACCTTCACATTTGAAGCAAATTTTTTAAAATTTTATTTCCTCTTCCAACATTTATTGAAATATTTGATTTTTAACTCTTTTATCTTTATTTCTTTGTTTAAAAAATAAAATTTATTGGAAGGAATATTTGTAAACACACAGGAAATGTTCAGAAAAAGAAACTAAGATATTCTTTATACTTAATTTTCGAAACAAATTGAGATTTAAAGTTTAATGTTTGTGCAGTTAATATTGGAAGTTGAATAGGTTCTTTGCTTCTTAATAATAAAGTATACGCAATCCTATAATTTATATCCTAAATTATTTTTCTTGGGACTATTCTATGTTCTTCCGTTATACCTAATAAATTGTCAAACATATAGTGTTATTTAAAAGACAATTTTCTTGTTTTTTGAAAAACGTAATCGTACATTTTAACAATGAACATTTTTCTTTGAAAACTAAAACATATTGTATTAAATGTTCTTCGCGTTAAATAAGTAAATTTGAATGTGTATTCCTTGTGAACGAAACTAAATATTATCATAAATATCCCTGAATACTTCGGAGTGAAAATGCGACCTCATGTGATGTCATTTCCGAGATGAATCATTTGAGTATTTTTTAATATAAGGAAATACGTATATTATGGACTCTAATGTATACTTGTAGGCAACTTGACTGTTTACGCAACCATAATCGTCTCTTGACTGTTTACATGACACGACAATGTCTCCTGAACCAAAACGCAAAAAATGTTTGGTAACTTCTATGTACTGGGGGAAAGAGAGCACGTACGAAAAATTTTAATATTTCCAAAATTTTGGTAATAAGAATATGATGTTTGTGAATTTATTTTGAAATTTACTGAGGTTTGTAAATAAAATTAATTTGTTTAATGTTACATATTTTTAAAACGTGTTTCTATTCTTTCAATAATTTACAATGTAATCTGGAGGGCAGTTAAGGACAAACAAAAAATCCTTTAACAAAGTTAAAAGATTTAACTGTAACGCAAAAATATAATGACGCCTATTATTAATATTAAAATTACTGCTATGTTGCAGGGACACTACAATATGTATGAAAAACACACCAAGAAGGAAAAATTCAAGCTGAAATACTGTGCTATAAATATAGAGCTCATATGTCCATTNAAATACTGTGCTATAAATATAGAGCTCATATGTCCAAGGCTGAAAATATTTACATACAAGGGTCACATGAATTGGATTAATTTCTTCCTATCGACATACTGACTGACAGAAATAAAAATAAACCTAGGTAAAATATACCACATATGAAAAATAACATGACTGTTTTTTTAACTATTTAAATTAGTCGTAGCTCTGATCATTTGAATCATATTGAAATTAAACATACTTAATCATACAGAATCATATTTAATTAGTTCTAGCTTTGAATCATATTGTCCATTCCGACCCGGGTTCTTCTGTCGCTGTCCTTCGAATAGAGCGAAATCTTTATGCAGCTTCTCCAGACTCTTTTTTTGCCTACGGACGGTCTCTATTGAAATAATAAATCTCGAATATACACTTAATTTAATAGTTAAATTTATTTTAAAAATATTCAGAATAATCTATAGTTTATAATAATACGTAGCTGTAAAATCTAATTTGTTTACAAATTTGTTGGTATTCTACTAATATTATTTCACGTACGGAACTACTTTTATTCTTATTTTAGGAGTAAAGCGCTGAAATGCGAAATCCGCCTCTTGCCTTCGAGCTCTTGATCGGAATTCATGGGATGGTGTTTTGCTTTTGTGGAGATGTGGTAGTTGGAGTTGAATTACGAACGTTCACTGAGGAGTGACTAAGCCCTGAAGAAGAGAACGTTTGTTATCGAAACGTTGACACAGTTCAAATAAAGTTTGCCTAAACGCAAGAACTAATTAATTATAATAAATTTTGTTTTATCTTTCATACTCATGAACATTAGAGGAAAGATTGAAGAGAAAAACAAAATCAAGCTATGGAATTGTGGTTCGTTTTTCTCAGCCTTTTAGAACTCGTAAAAATGCATTCAGAGACACCTTTCCATGCAAATATGACTTTTAAGTGGTCCACTGAATGGACTTCGCAAACATTTCTCTCCATAGAAAAAAAAACAGGTTTCACAACTCGATCGGAAAAGGGTATGCAGGCGTATCCTTTCACATAACGCAAAAACGAACACTTTAAATCAAACGTTTTAAAAACACATTAAAATATAAAATGCTTTCTGAATATTGACATTTCATTCGATCCATTCATATACATTCTCCGAGTCCTAATGCATTCGTATTAAAATTATTCAATGAACGCGCCATTCACTTCGTCACCACTCGATCGATAATAAATTCAGAACTCGTTTTTTTTTGTGAACTGCAATAATGCGCAATGGACTTTAGAAATTTATTTACCTTTTCCGATCGGTGTTTTTGCTGCTTTTGTAGACGATCTCAATGTTGTCAAAAGGGATGCAAAAAAAGTTGTCACTTTTTAAATCAGAATTCATATTGATACACACGGTTGCCTTTTAAAAAATAACTCTTTACGGGTGTAAACAGTAAATACAGGACAGTTTGTTTGTTTTTATAGTCGTCTGAATGAATATTGCTCCTTTGTGTTTTAATTACAAAGTGTTCCACAAATTTCATGTTTAACAACCAGGAGCATCGAAAAACGATAAATCACGTTTTATTTGTTTACTGAACGCCTTTGAAATCTATCTGAACAACAGTGTGTGTCGTAAACAATTTAACACGATCATTGATTTTGGCGTCATTCACAATTCTTATTTCATTTATACAATTGGGTTATGCGGTTATAAATTATAGTCAATCATTTCACCAAACTTCACTTTATTAACATTTACTGTAAATTGCCGACGTTTCGACGCTGATCAGAATCATCATCAGGGCAGCTTTAAATTAATGTATAGGTTCGAGTTACATAGTACATGAATAATTAGTGGATATTACTCATAATATTTCATTCACAATTTTTTCAATTACATTACACTACTAGAAGAGTTCATTATATAACTACATACCTGAATTATCACATTCATTCAAATTACAATCTAAAGTTACATTAAAATTTGCAGTACACTTGAAGTCTACTTCTGTAAAAATATATCAGTGACAGATCGTTCACCTTTACAAGTGACGCAGACAAGCTCATTGCAACTACTCATGAGAATCCATTCATGCCAACCTTGTTTGATTTATATACACTACCAATTCTTATACTTAAACTCAGTTAAAAATTACAATATATATTGAAGTGGCAGGGTTGTCTCAATCTATTTTACTTTAAATTCATGACATAAAATACATTATCATAGTCTCTTGTGAATATGTTCGTCTCTATCTGTGAATTGGCATTTTAATTTATAACCGCATAACCCAATTATATAATTTANAATTGGCATTTTAATTTATAACCGCATAACACAATTATATAATTTATTAAGAAGACAATCGGCAAATAGATAATTTAAATCTTATTTCATTTATCTATTCTTAGATATCATGAAAGAAGGTTGGCGAAACAGAACAATATTTTAAGGTACTTCTGCTGGCAAAAAATTAAATCATTTAATATTAGATAATTTTTATAAATAGATGCAAATATGTAGTCTACTATTGATTTGAACTCTTAAAATACACTTAATCGATGTTTTAGACAATATCATATTTGGACGAAATGCATTGTCTGTCACGAGAAAATAATTTGTTTTCGAATTGAAACTAATTTTTAAATCTTTTAAAACGTTGAAATATTTTTCTATGTTCGTCGTAAACCTATATTATTTTCCAATATTTTCCATAGATTCACGGGATATTTTGAAGAAATATTTAAATTATTGTTGCTCGTATTCGCCGTATACACAATTGCCATATACGACATTTGTATTCAGACTAATGGTAGACCATGCTACTTAGTAATTGAGTTAACAGTTCCTGTTACTTTCCCCATAAATAGCTACTTTGTTATAATCCAGATAAAACTATCATACAAAGCAATTTAAATATAAACCCAATAGAAAATTTGTCTTTTGACTTTTGAGTGATTTGACTGATATTAAACGGCGGCCACGTTAAGACTACTTTTACGTAAAGTAAACGACCGACCGTTGTCCATTTTAATGAATATTCTCAGTCTATAAGCGAAAATTCACGAAACGATGATACGTAAGTTCATAGAACCAATATTGATCTCACAATCTATTAAAGTGTAAATGAGTCACCCAAGACCTCTTTGAACTTACAAGAGAGATCCATCTTTGTTTCCTGGATCTTTTGACAGGATAAATAGAGAATAACTGTTGAACATACCCAGGAGCTTCAATCTTACATCACCGACGGAATAGCCACTACTTAAATTCATAGACGGGATGCTCTCAGCCATTTTGACTCATCGTAGGGTTTACGCCAATAGTTTTGACCATTAGTCTTGGACTATTTTCTTGGCTAATTGTCTTGACCTAATGCTATATTTTTGTCTTATTTTTATCTATACATAAAAATTATTACTGCTGCTGAAGTTGTTAATTTTTCAACCACGTAATTTCTCAAGCGCTGGGGTACGATTGACGGGATCAGTAAAGAAATTATCCTCCACGACGTCGCATGCGTATTAGACACTTATCGAGACGGACGGTTTACACAGACCTCAAGCGTATGCTGAACCCATCACAGTTCAGCGAGGCATCGCTTCAGGATGAGTGAGTGCTGCTATCAGAATGGAGTCAGAATGAACACTCCAGATATAGNATACAGACCTCAAGCGTATGCTGTCCCATCACAGTTCAGCGAGGCGTCGTTTCAGGATGAGTGAGTGCTGCTATCAGAATTGAGTCAGAATGAACACTCCAGATATAGCTTTAGCAAAGCACCCCTGCCACCAGCACCGGTCCATCTACTACCTCTGCTCATCATGTTATTTATGGCTAGATTTCGACATATAGGGCCGATTTCGGAGTCTGTACTTATAATGAGTAAGTCCTTAAGCAAACACTTCTACTTATTCGTCAACCAGAGACAGCACTTAAGGAAATCCTTGAGGGAGCACTCGTTGCTATAAGTGCCACAAATAAGTGCGGGGTGGCGCTCCCTTAAGCAAACACTTCTACTTATTAAGAGATTGCGCTCGCGTGGAAGCCGGTCGACGTGTGTTTCGTATTGTACATAAACCCTCAAATCTATCATATGTGATGATATCGGAGAGTATTTGAACTTTCTGGAGTTTGAGGAAGTGATGGAGGAACAGCAAGTGCCGAAGAGGTATATTCGTGATGTGGAAAATCCTATGGAAGCATTTAGCGATGTACAATTTAAAAGACGCTTCCGTGTCTCCAAAGAAACTGTGGTTAGAGTTCTAGTGCCTCTTATCGAGGAAGGATCGCATGTATCCACTAATAATAGAGGATTGACGCTTTCGGGATTGACGAAAACTCTTGATTGCGTTGAGGTTTTATGCTTCGGTATCATTTCAGGTAAGAATTCATTGTAGTACAATGTGAGGCTATGTAAGTTTGTGAACCTCTAGTATTAACATGAATTTGATTTTTCAGTTGCTGTTTGAGGTCTATTTCGTGTAAGTCAGTCAATAGTGTGCGGAACAATAGAAAGTGTTTCTGAGATTTTGGCTGCTAATGTTAATAGATATGTAAAATTCCCCTCTTCACCAGAAGATTTTGAAGACCTGAAAGTTCAATTTCACACCAAAACAGGTTTTCCTGGTGTAATTGGAGCCGTTGACGTGTCTCACATTCCCATCAAAAACCCTGGGAATCAACAAGAGGTGTTCAGAAACAGGAAGGGTTTTTTCTCAATCAACGTCCAAATTGTTGCTGGCCCAAAAGAGGAGATATTAAATATTGTTGCAAGATGGTCTGGATCAGCACATGATGCCAGAATTTTTTATAACAGTGGTTTGAACGTGAAGTTCGGAGAGGGTTTGTTGCCAGGCCATGTTTTAGGGGACAGTGGGTGCCCTCTGAGAAGGTATATTTATACCCCTGCCCCTAACCCTACCAATGAACAGGAAAGGCAATATAATAAGTCTCACATTGTGAACAGGAATATCGTGGAAAGTAACAATCGGACGCTGGAAAAGGAGATTTCCATGTTTGTACTTCGAACTACAAAACAAGATCAGGACCACCTGAAGGATAATAACTGCAAGTGTTGCCCTGTACAATATTGGCATTGGAGCAGGGGACACGTGGGAGTGCGACGAAGTAGAGGGTGGGTGTAACGTCGGCGCCCACACATTCTATCAATTTGTGAAATATTAATATTTCTTTGCATTTCACAAGCCGGATACTGTTAAGAAGATTAAAGAAAGTGGCCGGTCGGCGCTAAGACGGAAGTGCGACGAACTGGGGACCCACCCTAAGCCTTTTCAGTTATTGAGGTATTGTTTGAACATACACCTTTCACCTCCTAAGGAATGTACAATTGTTTTCGGAGAATGCGGCCTGCGGCGTTGACCCATGCGAGGTCCACTGGAATTTAGGTGTACCTGAAGAAAAGAAGAATTTTACGAAGTAATGAATGAAGTACGTCGCCGGATATAGAACAATGAGGCACTCCGAAGAAGGTGCGCGCGGGCACTAAGGTGGGACCGAAGGCGGCTCGCCTTCGCGGCGCAGTCCCTGCGTTCCTAGAACCCAAAGAGGTGAACAAGAAGAATACTTGCAAGGTGTGGTGGCGAAGGCATGTTTATTTGCGGATCACGTGACTTCTGCTACTGTATATATTGGGAGGAGTGAAGATCCTCAGGATCTTTTTACGCGGGGAAGTAGAAGACCGCCGACACGGGAGAAGTGTCCGGGCTAAGACTTGGTTACGGGGACCAGATGTTCGTTAGGCTGCTGCGGTGGTCTTAATGACGTCATTACTAGTTGCGAGTGTCGTAACTTGTATCAGTTAGATGTTGGGGGAAACAACTTATAATTTTGAAGGTTCATATAACCTGAGGGTTTTTACTATTTAGTTGTGTCGTGAGTGGCACACATAGCTTTGGTATCTAGGACAAGCTAGCGCGTCTCAGCAGAGAGTAGGTCAAACGGTCGCGTTACGTGGGATAGTTTCATATAAAAAGGTGGCCCAGAGAGGACTCATTCTCATTCTCGTTACTCATTCTGATCATCTGGCTCACCGCTCGTCAGCGTCGATCATCCAGACCGACTCCACGCCACGGGCGGGCCTGAGTACTCCATACTCTAACCTCCGCCATGGCACTGCACGATCAGAACCGCTCTTCTCCTCTGAATCGCCTAGGTCTGCCTTGAGTAAGTATTAAAAACACATATTCTCGCAACCACAGTTTCTCTCGGACGAACCACCATCTTCCTTCCCTTTTTCCTTCTTTAAACAGTGTCTGGCTCTCCCCCAGCCAGTAGCAGCTCGCTGGACTGGACGGAAGTCACGACAGTTGTCTTCAACTAAATTTATCCAAGTGTAATTAATGCTTTCCGATAGCATTACTTGTGTAATAACAGATTATTAGATGTATGAATGATTTTGGGAGTTTGTCTCCGCTTGTAAATTCAGATTTCTAGTTAATTTGTATTTTCAATCATTATTTATTGTTATTACACGTGTGTTTGATTGCCTGGGAAACTGGGCTGGTGGCAGCGACCTCTACCATAAGGGGTGTGGTATAATTTTGTGGATCCCGTTTCTACCAAAGAAATACTAACATCGCACCAGGGCTTGAGGTGTGATGTTACAGTGGGCAAGGAATGATCGAGGTCCCCGTACAAGCTGTGCAGGAGAATGTGAGAGGTATTGTGGTACGTCAGGAACTTATTGAGAGACACTGGCTGGATAATATGTTTATTTCTTTATGCAATCTTGTTTCCATTGAGTATGTATTGTTTGTAGCCTCATCCCAACCGTGGAATTAATCAGTTTTGCCAATAAAAGATACTTGTTCATTATTTTCCTTAATTTTTATCATTTAATCCGGAATATAGTCTTTTAAGTTGTTAAGAAATTGTAGAGATATTTGTCATGTTTGATTTATCCTAATTATCACCGTAAATTAATTCAAATATATGAATATAAAATAATTTCAATAAATTAATATAAATGTATCGGAATACATCACATAATAACATGCATCTTCATAACCTGTTTCATTTAGTAAATAAACATTTTAAGTACATACTGATTTATTTCAGATTTTATATACATATAATTGTTTTTGTTCTAAAAGAAAAGATATAACAAACTACTCCAAAGGACTTAACTGTGTGAAAGAGAATATTCTTCGTAATATGAAAAAGTGATACAGATTACAATGTTATAAGGACTTCAGGATTTCATAAATTACTCTGGTAAATACAAGATTTGTTGTGCTGAAAATGATAGTTTTCATAGAATAAATTGTCGAGTAATGTATCTAAAGCGTTTAATTCATAAAATGCCTGATGAAAACGTAGATATAGTTTGCAATGTTGATATTTTCTAATTAATTAATGTGTTGTATATACTTGGATTACTTTTGGAAAAATTTATGCATCTTCCTTAAATATACTTATTTGAATTTAAATAACATTCTAAAACATAGTGGGTAATACAAATGAGATCCAGCTGTAAATTAAATAGTTTATCTTAATGTTGCTATACTAATGCGTTGATAAACGAGGGATGAGAAATTTGCATTTAAATTGAGTAATATGAATGAGAAGTTATTTTGTCAATTTCAATTGTTCTTTCTAGTAATAACGAATATGATTTGAAACTTATATTGGTAGGTAAATTATCTAGGTCAAAATTATAAAGAAGTCTCTTCGATTTATATAATTTGCTAATTATAAGTATGATACGGGCCATAAAATTAAATTAATAGCAGAAAAATAATTAGGAACCTAATTATTAGTCATATTGAAGATTCTGTCAAGCAAGTTAAGAATCTACATACTATTCTACTAATTTCATACTCATTAAATTGGATAGCACTGTATCATTATTACATAGATCCAGTAAATATGAAGTTCACTAATTCTTTCAATATTAACCAACAATCCAACCATTTCCCACAAGTTTTACTTGTAATCAATGCAACAAGGATTAATTAACCACTTCTCATCAGTACCTATACTTGTCCCTTATAAATTACCATTATGAGGTTGCTCAGCATTCACACAACGTTGGAGTATGTTATTATCAAAGGATTAATAAAGCAAGTCAGATAAATAACATTTCATTTTTTGCTTAACAATAAAGTACATTTCCATAATACAAAATATCAGCATTTTATCACAAGACAGTAAAATGTAAGTAATTTACACAGAACAGCAAAATTGTGAACTCTGTGAAATACACCATTAAATTGTATAAAGTACACCATAACTTAAAGAATACTACATTGGAGTGAAACATGCTTCAGAAGTTCCTTGCCATTACAGAAAGTTTCTTGCACATTTTCAGTGCAGGTACAAAACTTGCTGAGCATGTATCACTTAGAAAGACAGCTAACAACATAATAACTAACATTAAAGAAAATCTTTCCTACTAATCCAATTAAAAATTTCTACTTCTTCCAACACATGCTAACTAAATTATAATACAAAACTTGAAAAGGGAGTTAGAACAAAAAGGTTTCTACTCTAAAAAAACAACTACAAATTCAGATTCTACAAAAAAAAATTGAAGAAGANAAAAAAAGAAGAAAGAAATTGAAGACTAGAGGTTGGCAAAGAAAAACAAAATACAAATAGTGTTTCAGAATGTTTCTTGCCTTGGAAACAAGAAGCAACTAAAACGTGAAAGGAAATAGAGTTATGGTATACTTTTCATCTGACAACCTTTTGTGTTAGAAAAAATAGCAACTTGTGGAAGTCTATACAAAAGGTTGTCAGACATACAGACTAATTCTCATATTGGTCCAGTTTCCGGCGTAGGATGGCCAACTCTAACGCCCTCCTCTCTTTCTGGAAGGCCTCCTCTTCCGTGGCAGTCTCTAAATTCTTCCTTAATAATTCTATTTTCAGTCTTTGTTCCTCACGTCTCATATCTCCCAAATCTTTCTCAAGTTCCAGCTGATAATTGGCCCTCCCTACATGATAGTCACCTTCATTTAGTAAGATCTCCTTCCTTGAAATCTTTTTTCTTTTTGTGTCTCCATTTTCTACAGCATTTAACGGTGTTGCATGACCCACATCCATTGAACATGATGGTTCACAATTTAGCACATCATCTTGTACCACAACACACTCCATAAAACCACATGGCACATCTCGCTCTTGCAATAGCACTGTGTCGGAGTCCATACGATCCTTCAATTCAATGTCTATTCCCAGCGCGTCCAGTTCTGGGTCAGCTGTTGACATACTGACGGGAGATCCACCACCAGTTTTCATAACATTTCTCTTCTCTATGGCCAACTCTGTCTTTTTCCCACAAATTCCTCAGTTGTTCAGTGGTTCTCTGAAAGTCAGAAATTATTCATTTTAAGATTTGATATTGAACAATACAGAATATTAACATCTTCGAAAGTTGAATTACTTACTGAATCGTTTTCAGCATTGGCATTAAACTCTGCTGAGATGGCATCCCACGCTTTCTTCTCGTCTAAAACTGTAACATTATCCGACTTCTTCCACTCAACAAAAGGGTGTTATATTTGATCTCACAAGATAAATCAAATTTTTCCTCTCTCCTTCTGAGAAGTGCTTGCCTTTAGGCATTCTAATTACCAAATTAAAAGAACTACAACCAACACAACTAATCACACCTACTATGAAAACAACAAATTTACTACCCCAACTACTGAAATACTTTAAAAATAAAGATAGAAAATTGATGTCAAATATAAAAAGGTAAGTAAATTGAATATATACTACCAAAAAGAGTAATACTAAACTTCTACTACAAACAAATGAATGAATAACTGAATATTAAGTAAAAAATGATAAATACAAGAAAGAAAATACAATAATTATCTACCACCTTATAAAACCAATATACTTTCTCACTTCGTACACAGACAAAATAAATAAACAAACTAGAAAATACAAAGAAATCTAACTACTATGCAAGAAAGAAAAACTACAAGAAACAAAGAAATAAAAGGAAATATAATACAGATAAACAGCAACCACACTACAATCTCGCTACAATGCCTCCAGGCGCAATAACTCTCAGAACACAGGGATAGCAAAAACGCAAATGAACGAGGAAACACCAGTCAAGATTCAGCATAAACAAACCGGCGTGGAAGACCCAAGGAAAAAAGAGTTTATCAACCAATGGCTGACTGACGGTAGTAATGACGTCACACTCGTTTACACGTTGCCACACGCTACGCATCAATGAGGGTTTACTCATTGCATCAGCGCACTCAAGTGGAAGCCACACTTAAGTGCCGTTTCTGGAATTCGAATCCACTTAAGTGGTTCCTCATTTGAAGCAAACGCTTATTACGTAAGGGTTCCCTTGAAATATAAGTGCAGACTCTGAAAACGGCCCATAGAGCTTGTATTTGTGAACCACAATGACCCACTTGAAATGTATTCCGTTCTAATTCCACTATCTTCTTCTACGAGATATATTTTAATAGACAATAGCGTCCTATAACTAACAAGTCAGAATGTCATTTTCTCAGAGCAACGTCCCTCACATTATTAGATATACGTTCACTATCACTTTATTCTGAAGGAGCATTCGGTTTCTTAAAAGGATTTATTTTGCAAATGAGAATGATCAACACAACGTTGGACTCAAAATAATGTGCACTCAAGTTTGAAGCTCATTAAGAAAACAACCTAAGAACCAACATAAAAATCAATAACATCGATTTCTTTGATTTACTCTTTGATTCATTTCATGGTTAAATAAGGTTTTGATGGTTGTGTTTGATGGTTAAATAAAGTGGATTTCGGTACCTGTAATATTTCTTTGCGTTTACATTGCATTTAAAGAGTAAACAATACTCAACCCTATGTAATACTGCAAGCATAATAATAATAATTATTATTATTAATATTATTTTCATGAACTTATTTTTCACAACTTGTAGTTGGATTCAGGTAAGGTGCGGGGTATTCCAAATATCCTCACCTCAAACAATGTCACAATTTAAAAATCTTCAGGTGTTAAGGATGGCTGCTTCTTGTAAAGTTAGAAATATGTTTTTTGGGAGATGAAACCGATTCATTCTCAGATGTAGACTGTGAGGGATGACTCCAGTGGTGGACAGGACTATAGGAACTGTATATACACACTCCATATTCCATAAGCGAATAATTTCTGGTTTCAAATCTTCATATTTCAGGATTTTCCAATTGTAAGTAGTTTGTAGGTTTTGGGTGTTGGTTAGTGCAACATGTATGATGAGTGTGATTATCTTGACTTTGTCTATTAGAATAATATCTGATCTGTTGTGATGGATTGTCTTGTCGGTGAGGATTGATTTATCAAAATAAATTTTGTACCTGCTGTTCTCTGAAATGGGTTTTGGGAAGTACTTTTAGTACGGAACAGTGTCTTCTATTAGTCCACACTTCCTGCAGAGTTTCTGTTGGATAATATTAGCAACCTGATCATCTCTGTGGGTGTAATCTGTCTGTGCTAATAGAGTACACCTTCCTGTGATGTATTGTATAGTTTCTGGCTCAATTTTGCATCTCCTACATTTGTCATCATCATTATTATTATTATCATTAAATAGTTAGTTGCGAAAGGTATTAGCTTACATGTACCCGATGTTTTAATTGTGAACTACAGTGCAGTTCAGTACTTCGACAGTGATATATGTAAATGTGATTGCTGGCTTAAATACGGATATATATGCCTTTTTGTCCTTTTACAAATTATATGAATTTTAGGAGTAATGTTATAATAAATGTTCTAGAAATGATTATTTTCAGTTACGTGCACAGTTATGAATGTAAATTAATAAATTTTTTCTGAAATTACGAATTTATGAGTTGAAATGAGAAAATAAATTGCATGGTAAGTGCGACCAAAAGAATACGTTGCATGACGTACGCAATAAGAACTTCAAAAGATACAAATTTAGAGAATGTCAGGCATAAACTCCACAGATGTTTTCAGTTTTTTTTTTCGCCGTGGCTTGAACGTACTCACGCAAGGGTGAAAAGAACCTGCAGCCATAAATAATTCTAATTTATATGGCTCAGTGTAGCGAGAATTGTTACAACGCAGAACCATAATGTGCTCTGCCACATGAGGTCAACGTGTACCAACGAGAAGACAAGAAGTGAAAAGACGTAGATATATTTTCTAAAAATGTTTGCCTCTAACTTAAGCACTGTCCAGAGTACAGAAAGTTCTAAAATAAATTATTCTCTTTTAAAAATAAAAGGTATTCTCGAGTAATGAAACATATAAAATATTAACAATTATTCAGCTATTTAGATATCTTGTATGCTAGTTACTATAAACTAGCTGACTACCTGGCGTTGCCACAAATTGTTCTCAGACTAATCTTCTTTTACTAAGGAAAACATAAAATCTATCTATATTATAAGGTCAAAATACTTTTACTTACTGTTTGTAAAAATATGTATAGCATTCTAATTTTTCTAATTCGTAATAATACAATTTAATACAAAACTTGACTGAACACACTACACTATCTCGCGGGAACCGCGCAGGACGAATGTTCGCGTCCGAGGCATCACGTGACGCGGCTGAACCATTTCATCAAAATTCTTGTACCATCTAAACTAATCGTCGAAATTTTACGATTCAATAACATTTTTTATCATTGTTAAATGCACAAAATAAATAATTCATTAAATTTAATAATTATTGATTTTTTCTTATACAATTACTCTCTTAAATTAACACTTCTATTTTTAATAAAGTTTTATCGATAATTTACGTAAAGTTTTGTAGATAGACATATGATGTTGTGGGCTTTTTTGTATAACTCTTTGAGGCAAACAGTATTTTCATACATAGTTGTCACTATCTCCAACAGTTTAGGCAGCGTAAGCAAAATAAACTCTTTTCCCCCAATGTTATCAACATTTATCCTCAAAACCCATTTATATCTTTGTTATCAGATATTCTAAAATTAAAGTTAGCTTATATTCATACTGGACATCTAAACTATCTCCTTGCCAAATTTCATCACGATTGGTTCAGGACTTTTATCGTGATCACGTAGCCAACAGGCAGACACGCTTTCGCGTTAAGCGTTTATACACTCATATTAGTACGAATAACAAACCACCTGTCCTCGCTTCACATGTGTGTTTTTGTGGTTATGATACTGTTTAACTCTTCCTTATAATCAGGGTTAGGATTTTTAGGAGCAAATTTCAAAAGAAAATAATGTGCTAAAATAAGGGGAAAAGTGACAACAAAGTGCTATTTTACTCCAATAGTACGATAAATCCTCCTACTCCTACCATGAATCATCGTGTGACAAATGACTTCATCAAATTATCACTCATCAGAAGGAAGAAATAGGAAGAAAGCATATCCCATTGTTATTATTTTTGAGACTTTGTTCTTCCAATCATTTAACAATTTCAGTCAGGTGTCCGCATGTACTAAAGATAGGCTTCCAAATTTAAATTTTGCATGTTCACTGAAAGCTGAGGAAACATTAATTAAATGTTTAATATTGATTCGAAACCGTGTTTTAATGGAATAGAATTCACAGGTCATATCTCTTAGAAATGATAAAATGCGCTCCATAATGTTATTGAGAAACAGCAGTAAAAGGGGGGTGGTAATTTTTGGGAATGTTGTTCCCAACAAAGGGATAAAAGTACCAAAACAGAGGAAAAAGGTGCTGAAATAATGCCTCCTTTCTCATCTAGAAACAAAATATCACAGTGTGGTATTTTCCTAAAAATCTTAAGCCAGCTTATAATTTTGTGTAGGTAAAAATATCATGCCTAAAATATAGTTTTAATATAGGTTCTTTTTTTTATAACTTTCGGTCACGTGAAAAATGGCGACGAGCCGGGAATCGAACCCGGGACGTCTGTTTTAATAGCAGGGGTGTTAACCACTACACCACATGTTCGCCTTCCACAATTGTACACCNCCCCCCCCCAGAGTGTATCTGAACCAGGCGGCACACACTGTTCAGTGTGCACTTAACTATCGGTTTTACACGTGCCGGCGTGTTAAGGTTCGCTATGCATATATTTCTTCCGTGTACACTACACGTGGAGAAGACCCGTTCAACAGGGAAACAGATTTGAAATAAAAGGTGCAACGTGGCACTTTTTCCCATTTCTTTACGAAAAAAACGGAAAAATAGTGGAACGACTAACTTAAACTTTGTGCTAATACACCAAGCAATTCCCTGTCTTATTCATGTAAATATTTTCTCGCGATCACTCAGGAAATTGATAAGGGGGATGTGGATGGACCTCATTGGGGGTGTTTAGATAATGGGACTTAAATTTTTCATACTAATGTNACAAATGTACTGCTTAAGTCTAATGACACTAAATTCAATGTATTTCATCACGAATCAATAGATCTAAGCGTGAGAAAATCCCAATTTTCCAAAAAGGGTGAAATGTTGAAGGGGTGGCTCGCAGAGGGTTTCTTCCATTGGTGAAAACAAACATGTTCCTTGGACGAGCACACACAATCTCGAGTAGTTTTGGAACTTCTGAAATACACCGTTTTCAGAGAGACGGTGGGGGAAAGGGTCATCAGATGTGAGTGGCTTTTTGATCTCAGCTATTCGAGTACACATTATTGAGTCTGTATACGTGAGACTATCTCTCCCCAACATTTTGAAGTGTGATATTTTTGCTCGATTTTTTTCAAAATTGCATTTCTCTTCACTTTGAGGGTGTCCCAGCGCGATGAGGGCGGTATAGACAGCTCCAAATAAGTAAGTATCTTGATAAAACATAGGAGCTTCCTCTGCCCAAATTTCACTCACATAAATTCTAAATCTAGAAGTTATCGAGTGATTAATTTACTTCTCCGTCAATTTTGTGGGTTAGTGTATCTTCTCCACGTGTAGGGTACACGGAAGAAATATATGCATAGGTTCTTTTCCACCTCAACTCAGTGGTGGATGTATCAGGCACTCATGAAGAATCTTAAGCATTTAACCCAATGTTGTCATTTCAAGACTTTTATTGCGTTAAACGCGCAACAGAGTAAATTTAAGATTTAAAATTTATGTTATTCTACCTAACATTTTTTTATTAAATGGGAGTATATTAATAATA
>NNCF01133437.1:4395-16609 GCA_002313205.1 Laupala kohalensis | reverse complement strand
ATATATATCTGTGAATAACAAAACCAATCCTAAAAATGCGTATTCAATGGTGAGAGTCTGTAACATTGTTATTAAAAAGTAGTACTCTATGAACTACTCCAAGATTTTGAAGGATTATCGCATGAGAAGTGCTTAAAGTAGCAACAGCGTAGGTAGAATTAAACGATTAAAATATCTTCATTCGCCATAAATAAACAGAGAAACATATACTTATTGTGATTTGCACATTAAAAACATACCTCACCGGACGTGAATGATTGAATAAATGCAATAATTGCAATTATAATTCATGGTGAAATACATTGCGTCTTATGGAGAAAACACTTATTCACTTTTCGATGGTGAGCAAACGAAAGTAACGGAAGTTTACTTTGATTTGAAGAAATTTTCCCGTAGTATTTTTTACAACACTTTTATCTATAGGTCACCGGAAATCTGAGAAAGATATTTCACTTTTTCCGAGGTGAGATGCATGAATCACGAAACCGTTGTGCTCGGTCGCCATATTTTTACAATTCAATTTCAATAGGGCGCTTATATATGTGTGTGTGTGTGTGTTAAAATGTGTGGCGAGGTTTTTTGTTGCCTGTACGCTTTTAAAATGCCCCTTAAGTAGAGCCGTGGTCAATGCCCTGGTACACATTCTTTTTGAATGGATAGGTGCAGTTTTAATTTTGCCAATAGAACTTAAAACAATTGTAATTTTATTTACTTGTGATTTGTATCGTAATAGTATTTTTTATCATCCTTAAGTGCTTCTTTAATATTGTTTTATTTAGTTGTAAAATATCTTTTAAGTATACTGCAACTATCGATTAAATGAGCAACGTTGGGAACCACGGGAAACCTCTAAATTATGGTCATCAGCAAAAAAAGAAAATTTTGTAATCTGATGTGGAAGATGACATGTCGTTCACATACAACAAAAAGAGAATGGGCTTAGAACTGAACCTTGAGGAACTCCGTGATATGTGGCGTTGTGTCAGAAATACAACGCTGAAGTACTTTATTTTTAGTATATGAAATTTCTACCTGTTGATATCTATCTTTTAAATGGAAAATTAGTCACTGATGTGCAAGTCCACGAATGTCAGATGTACGCATATTAAAATGGAGAATTTCGTGATCTACTGATTTTTCACCTGGCATACCACGTCAAGTATTAATTATGGCAGCATTGATTGCGACGGCTCACAAAGATATGACCCTCAACGTTTGACGCAATTTTTTATTATTGTAATTTGATGTAAAGTGTTCCAAAAATCACGGGTCGTAAAAAGATTTACTATAACCGGAGGCCGCCAGTTGGACAGCGTTGGTGTTATGATCAACACCTTTTTTAGACCACGTCGGTGTAACAGTGGACTATGACGTCACTAAGAAGTTCTCCTTTTTATTTATCCCCCATCTGAAACAAACAGAGACTGCTATTACGTAATCTATAAAGAAGAACATTCTTAATATTCTGTACATATTGCAACAAGTGGCTAACCATTTTTGTTCTGATATTTAATTGCTTTATTTTGAAGGATCACATATCAAGACTTTACTCAGGGACACCGAAATATTAAATCTGCCAGTCTTTGGGCACTTAATCGGAATAGATAGGATAGTGCTTCTTTGCTTTCGGAGAGAAACTGTATTATAATTTATTTATTTACTTATTCAACCCGAATTATAGAAAGATACGTAACACACATCGAATAATGTGCGTTTTCTGATTTTGATTGTCATTGACAATTTTTTTCTTTTTATTGCATCAAGGTTATTGCGAGCACCCAGAATGCACTGCGTCGTAAGATGTTGTAAGAAGTTGAATGAACGGGACTACTTAATAAGACTATCCAGCTCCATCCTGACTTCTCTGGACTGGGTTTCTCCGGCTTTCCTTCGTGTAGAAGTGGATTTTTATGCATGCTCTCTATACTCTTGCCTAGGGGCGGTGTCTATTGGAACAATTAATCTCAAATTCAGAGTTATTTTAATATTTGCGATTTACAAACAATATTTTCCAAATAATCTATTGTTTATAATAAAACGTACTTTTGAAATACCTTTTTTGTGATTTTAAATACAAATTTGTAGGAATTATGTTTATATTATAACACGTAGCTAAATATTATTATTCTTATCTTAGCACTTAGTCTAAACCTCACCATCTCAGAGTTTGATAACATTTTGTTTGGAAGGTAGCCATCGTATAGATTAAGAACAGTACNTGTGTTGCCGTATGGCTCATATTAATTTAGTTTTATGTGTACTCAACTTTGGCACGGTTGTGTACATTAATTCTGTAGCCCCATCCTGGCCCGGGTTTTTCTCCGTTTTTCCTTCGGGTAGAGGAGGATTTCTTATACAGGTTCTCTAGGTTTTGTCTAGCGGCGTGTTTTAATAATCTATAGTTCGATAATAACTTGTACATGTAAATTTTTTGCGTTAAATTACAAACATATTGACATTCTATTAGTATTATAACTCGCAGCTAACTTTTCATCTTATCTAGGAACTTTTGCTGAAATTTTTGAATCCGCCTCTGCTTTAGGGTCCTTGATCGGAATTGATGGGATGGTCCCTAGCTTGCTTCCGGAGAGTTAATTAGTTTATTGTCCTCCACGTGGTCATACGCAGTTTGTACTGTTTTTTGACAATAAATTTATTATTATTATTAAATTTATTATTACCAAGTTTTGTTTTAAAATTTCCACCCTTTTACAAGTTACAGCAATGTAAAATTTAAACAAAACACCCCAAAACGGTTCTACCCAAAACTTTAGAATTGATTTTGGAGCTCTCTTAATTGAGATAGAGAGCGGGTAGAGGTATAATATTACAGCTAATTTAACGATCTTTATAATGATGTGCTACATAACATAGGTCAAGAAAAAAATAACATGTTCAAAATCAAACTTTTGATTTTTAATTCCTCAGAATGCGCCGCTTTGAAAATCCTCAAATGTTTGAAACATGGATATAAACTTGAACAGTTTGTACCCATGTTAATCATCTGTGAAAATACGAATGCGGGGTAGAAATGGGTTCTGTGTATTTTAAGTATCTTTCGGAGTACCGCGTGCGAAACTAAATTTTTTCTCTTAATTCTTGCCTAATCATTGTTACATTACCTTAAATATTGCTCCAGTAGACAATTTAATGTATATATTTTCAGATAATCGTCTCATTGTAATGTAATTATGGGAAGTTCAAAGTAATGTAGTGTAATTGATGTAGTATGCGTGACAAATGCGACAAAAATATTCACTCCTGATATACAGTGAAATAATTAATAATGCTCAGATTTATTCTTAGAGGATTATGTGCACGAAAATGAACAAAATGAACATTTTTTAAATTTAGATTTATCTTCTTTTGGCAATGGGTGACTCCCCTATTTCTGGAAGAGATGTTCGTGAATGAACCACGATGAAGTACGGATTTTTATCTCAGGATCTGGGTCGTAAGAAACTTTACCTTCGTTTATCATTTATTACCTGTGATTTATTTTCTTAATAAAGTTATTTCCTTTCTTCACAAGACATAAATATTTTAGTCTTTTGCTATTTTTCAGAATGATTCACTCATCCAGACTCTGACATGTGGACAACTGGTCCCTCGTTGAATTTGTTACAAGTCAGACTATCTGTATTAGGAATGAATCTACTATCGATGTATACTTGTCGGATGAATTTCTAGAATATAAATGTCACTGGAAATTATATTCTGTGATATATGTAGTTTTTAATTTTGATTTCCTTCTGAAATCGCTTTCTTAATCATTAGAAGCCATACTTCTGCGACACATTTCAATGTTCCTTTATCTGAGTATCTGCTCACTGTGCATAATATTTATTATGTATATCTACTGTATGTTCATTGTGTATAGAGAATATTTCTGTTGAATATGACATAATTGATAATCGATAAGAACCTGCAGGAGGTCCCGCGCTCAAGTCCTGGTCCGTCGCAATTTTCACCTGGCTGTTGCCGATACAAAAAAGAAACGACAGCCGCACAATCATTCACTCAGTTTTTCATGCAATTCTTACAGTTTATTTAATTAATTTAATTTTGTACTTATCTTTTTGTGATCCTACTTTTTATTGTTCTTCGATTTCGAACCACCGATCAAATTGATCCGCGAGGTCAGTGAATTCGAATACTTAATACTATTAAATTAATCTGTAATCGTTCGTTATGCTACATTCTTTCATTGAGAGGATAAGTAGTACAGTTTAGGTTACGCTATTAATTAAACCCACAGCCTTCATTCTAATTTAATTTACCTCAACTTCCGTCATTCACCGTTCGCTGGACTTAAACTTCGTAACGACTTAAAATCGTAGCTGTTCGCTTTACGAACTAATATTAAAAGTTCCACTAGTTTATATATTTTTTGTAAAGAACTCTTCAGAAAAATACTTAAACTATTGAAATTTTTAATATTAGTTGAATACTTTATTATATTTTCAATATTAGTTCAATACTACATAAGATTTAATAAAGTAAAAAGTTGTCTATTGAAACTCTTGCATATTGAGCGTCTATTTAGAGTTCTCCAATAAACCTCAATGCTCGTATTATGTAATCTGAATTCTCTTAACTTAAGCATCATAAGTCTTGCAAATATTTATCATCTTAGTAATATAAGACATGTGCAATAACGTTTCAAGTCGGATATTCTAACATTAAGTAGTTTAATATTGTAATTTTAAGAACGGTCTGTCTCAGATTTTAATGGGACCTACATTTCTCGTCAGATATTTAATTATCCTTTCCTTTGATATAAAGTAGTATATTTGCACCATACATTATAAAATTTTATGAGAAATAAAATAATTGACCGATCTCCAATACTTTATTTGTCTCATAATCATCAGGTCGCCACATTAAGCGACCGTACCATCCATAACGGCTCTCCACCGGTTTGTCGGTGATTCATCTTACTTTAAAGCAACGGCGAATATACTTATTTTGAATATGGTCCAACATTTTTACCCATTTAAACATTCTCATCTAGGCAGAGGGAAATTTGTCTATATATTGATAAATCGTACGAAGTATACCCAATCATTATCTCATAATTATTAATAATATATGACTCTTTATTTATTCTAAGCGACTTTTTCGTTCGTTTCACAATATTGGAGTAGAATTTAGCTAATTCCGTTTTTTCTGGCACTGACGTAAAAAGATTCTCGATCAACATGGAGTCGTATTTAGACGCAAAAATCCTCTTAGACTTCCTGCTGCTTTGAAATCCCCTCTTATCGTACACAGAATCCAAGGAGTAGGAAACCATGTTGCTTTAAATGAAGAGCGAAGTCTCATCTACGATAAATTGGTCAGGCTCAGCAGAAGAATCCATTTTGTCCGAATATTGAGAGAAATAAAAGTGTTACTAGCTGTATCCGAGTGGCTATTTTACACACATATGTTAAGGAAGGTAACAAATAAAGAGTGTTTTAATGTACGAAACTACTAGTATACTTTCTGTTCCAAATAACTTCAGCGATGCGATAAATGATTCATTAACTCCACATATCTCAGTTATATTTAAACTTTTCGTAAATTTGGAATTATACGTCAAGTTTTTACCGTTCTTTTAATCAATTGTTACGGAGACTTATTTCTACGCACTGATCTTTTTCAAGCGTTTTGAAGCTCCATAAACACAGTACCCACACAAACGTCGTCACTGCGTTGAAAAATAAAATACTGGGTTATGTAGTTTGCCTACATACGTTTTCTCTCTTCCAATGCTTACACGACAAGAAGCGATGCCTGGGAGGCCATTTAAGATCTTAAGGCAATCCGAAATTCATTTGCATGTTAAAAAATATTTTTTAAAACCTAGTACGAGAGCGCAGTTAAGTTGTAAAATTAAGCTCTCTTCAAAGACCAGAAATTTAACTTTGTAACCTTACAAAATATAATATAAAAGATTTTGTTTCTGGATCTGTGTGAAAATGGTTAGTATGATTTTATCGTTATTCTCCTCGCTGCAAAAGAAGTAATGAGGGAGGAGCCTAAAGACGTTAAAGATGAGAAGTCAATGTCAGCATTGCAAGATTGACGATTGTCCCTTATGCTGGAGACATGTGTGCGTTCTACTTCAGATAGCAGAATCTTACGTTCGGACGCCGCCGCCCACATTAATCCCTTCACACGCTATCGGGAAAGAGCGTGAACTGGGGTCAACGTTGAAATAAAATACGCTACACGTGTTCATTTTCCATCGAGGATTAAAAGGAAAGGTCTATTCTTTGAGCATTGTTTGTTCTTTTAAAAATTGTTAATAATAAGGCAGTAGTTGAATTGTATACTGAATTCTAATTTGGAATTAAGTTAATTTAAAATCAGAGGTGAATTAATAAATAAATGCATATTACAATTTACCATAAAATGTAATTGTAATGCCCAAGCAAACCTGCTTCGCCGTATTCTGAATTACATGTCTCTGATATTTGTTTCAACATTTTACATTAAACATATAAAAGTAAAGCAGCTCGAATAGCTCCTTTCCACAAGTAACCACACCAAAAGTCAAAATTAAAATAAACTACTAAATCTGTACATAAGTTTTTGACAATAAAATCATTATTATTATTATTATTATTATTATTAACTACCCCGTTTGCTCCCCCCCCTTAATTTCTGTTCCATCAAAATTTTTGCATAGCTTCTTACATGTTTCGATTGGAGACTGACATGTTGCCAACAGTACTGACTGAAATAAATAAAAGTTGAATTATTTTTTCATGGGATCTCTTCGTTTTATGATTAAAATAAATAAAAGGCAAGTTTGTTATAAAAATTTTCATTTCGTCACTTATTTGATAAGCATATATTCTGTTTGTTTCTCTTTAAATTACCTTTTGACGAATACATAGAATTATAATTTAGAATTATTATGAACAGATTAAATACCTGTCCTTGGGACAAGCTATTAGAAAAAAGTGTTTGAGGCGCCACAGTTTGGTGGACGGGTTTTTCGTCGAACTGCTTTCATTTCGGTTCGTTAACAAAATAATACACTTGTTCATAAACACTTAAGGAGAAACATTTCTCATGACATTTTCACTTCGGACTGATAGAAAACAAACTGGAAATGTACCACTGATCTAAGAGACATAGTTACTATCACAAGAATGACAGACAAGCAATTGCAACCAAGCTATCATATGATCATACTGTCATGCATGAGAACGCCAGTAAGCGAAATGCCCGTAACATTGTGTAGTCGAGTTAGTGGAGTCAGAATATTTTCAGTTGGTCTTTCAACCGATAGGAGTACACTCCTACAATCTTGTGTAAGAGAAATTCAAATGGACAATCTTGTTATTTATCTGGCTGAGAGCAGCACGAAGATGACAGTGATGACATGGAGTCTTTGAAGTTAATTCTGATAATAAAATTTTGACTGTTAATTGGTTGTGAAGAGGAACTGGAAAAATTACAACAGATAACCGCTGATGATCCACACGATTCAGTTATGCGTAACTAAGAAGTAAGAACATTTTATTTTTCAAAACTTGCTAGGAACACATTTTAACTTTGCAGAAAATTACAGTTCACTTATTTCTTTGCCAATTATTACTTCTTTGACCTCCACATGAATTCGTATTGTGTTAGTAGAGCTAACTTTCTTTCCATGTGATTTTGTTATTACTACGTTACATAAAATGAAGTTATGTATGATTAAAATGAATACTACAGTTTATTTTATACACCGTCAAAGTCAATTAAGTTCGTTCCCGTAACAAATAGCTTGAAATGAGGAAATTAAGAAACATAACAAAAAGTATATGCAGAAGAAATATTTTACTAACATTTGATACGTTGAATAGAACATTGTAACATCATTTTTGTTAGTTTGAAGCAAAACAGAGAGTTATGATAAACGATGCATGAGTATTCCCTTGCACATAGAAAGTCTAAAATGTTCGTTTTTTTCGAGTACCAAGAGGTGACTTCCCCTTTACGGCGGGTAATTGCAACAAGACGTTTAGGCATGAACGACACTAAACGGCCCATAGTGTCTGTAGGAATTTTTCCCTATTCCTGTCGCAGATAATCCTGTAATTAGCGTATATTGTGCGGGCGACGCTCTTAAGAATTCNGTTTCGTACGTAGCCATATTTGTGTTATCTTGGCCGTATGCGGCCGTGCGTTATCTTGTTGGAAAAGATATCCGTTTCTGCCAAACAATGCCTGCACTGATGGGCATATATCCACTACACGTGAAGAACGCGTATATAGTCTGGAACCTTTGTCGTACCAGTACAAAAATGCAAATTGCCAATCCCATCCCCTGCCATGCAACCCCACGCCATCACAGAGTTTGGTTTAAGAACAACGCGCTAGTAACAGGATGGATCGTTTGCTTGATCCTTCTTCCTAATAAACTTAGAGCCAAAATTTCCATTTGAAACCTCAAAAATGGACTTATCTGTCCAGAGTAATTTTTCCACTGTGATGGAGTCCAGCTGAGGTGAGATTTGACCCACGCAACACGCCGACGTTTATTCGATAAAGTGAGAAATTGGTTACGTCTCGCTTTGTAGAAAGCGTAACCACACCTCTTGATATATCGACGGGTAGATGCTTCGGAAATAGTCTTTCTTAAACTTTGCCTTGTCTGTATCTAGATCTGCGACATCCAAGTGCCAATTTTTACGAATATATCGATGAAATAGGTGTACTTCCCGATCCGTCAACGTTAGCTTCCAACCGGGAGCCTTTCCCGGACAGCTAGTTCCAGTTATAGTGAAACGTTTTATAACACTAGATTGTGTCTAGTGTGACGTTAGGCCATTTTGGTGCTGCGAAATACCCATTTTGGGGCTGTTGTATGATTTGATTCGGTACCGCAAGACCCGTAGCTCGTCCCTTGCCATGCCTCCACTTAGCACTGATAACGATCGCCTTTAAATGCTGTTTGCTTCCTCTGCCGTCACTGACTCAGAATTGTGCGTGAAACTGCTGAAATATTCTCGTTCTTTCCACTGAACGAACTTTATTGCGAAGCGTTGGGATTCAGAATCCCCCCTTTAGACATACTTTCAATTTTTTTCCTTCTTTTTTTTAGTTGTAACACTTGTACATAGTCTACAACTACATATAAATATGCATTTTAAAACTTTTCGATGATCCCGCTTTTTTTTTTATTACAGAAACTTTAGTGAACGAACTTCATTGACGTTGACGTTGTAATATTTTAGCCTTGAGAATAATAATGTGCTGTTTTTTCTTAGTATATTATGTTATAAAGATACGCTATATTTTATTTTATCAACTACATAGACAATTCAGAGTTTTTAATTGTAGACTATAAGGGACAAGTTAGAAATTATTGCGAGGAAAACAAATTTTAGAAATGTTAATACATTATGAATAGAACGTCTATTTGTAAAGAACTATTTTTCCATTTTTCCCCCTGGGTTTTATGTGATATTGCTCGACAAGTTTGAAGTGAATACACTACCATTTCCTAATGTTGTTATTTGTAACTGGGAAATGTAGCGTACTATTGCAACTTATACACGTGGAGCAATAGGAGGTGGGAGGTGCGTAGTATTCTGATTAGTGGCACCACGCTATGTTAATTTTAAATAAGTTTACAACAACTTTTTTGGAAGCAGATTTAAACCATAAAAGAGATAAATGAGCGTTTGTGGGAATGAACATAATTTTGAATGTAAATTATTCCATTAGAATAAATTCAAATAGTTTTGTAATACATAATTTCTGAAAAAGTTGTCCGACTAATATGAGACAAAATCTGAAGCATTTATAAAATTACATCCTTTCACGTGGAGATTATTTTGTTCAAAATATTTATAAATATATTATCCATAAATGAAGTAGGCCGTTGAACCGGCAGTATTTGATATACCAGCGGGCTTTATCTGACCTTTGACCGATAGGATACATGATATTTCTGAAGTAAGCTTTCCCACGGGTTATAGCAGCCTATGTGTCGGCGTCACGGCGTGCTGTGGGGAATGAGTGGAGTTACTATAGGCCACCCCCCGCAGAAGACATATGACAACCCCGCGCTTTCGCTCCATTGGTTACATCTCATTACTTTTCTTTGGCTGCGGGGACTATAAAGCGAGTTACATTTAAAAAAGAGGGACACCAAATAAAGCACTTTTTTCTCCAAGAAACAGAGATTAAATTAAAATATACGTGTCATTTTCCAAACATCGATATTTTACTAATTGGTTCTACAAAATCTATAATTCATTATTCTTGTATTCAATTATTGAAATTCTGGCCTTGCGACTGTGAAAATCGAAAAATCATAAGAATTGTGACGAAAATTTATTTAATTTGTTTGTAACAAAAACATTACAAAGCCCATATTATTTATTACCTTGCAAAACACCTCTTAATTCATATTCAGGGTATAAAATATTTCAGGGGACTAACAATTATTATATCTCGTATTTCTACGATATGTGAAACGTATTTCCGTTCGATGTCAGTGTGTTTCTTCTGTCCTGAATACATCTAGAATTTTTAACTTTGTCAAATATTATTCTCTCTGTTTATTAAAATATATCGCATATCCAAATGACATGCTCAGGGGACATACTTCATTTTCCACAAATACAGCAGCGAATCTCAGCCTCTCCAATTCACTTAACACGCTCTTCGGAGTGTAGAATAAGTTTCTTGTCAGGACACACAGAAGACCTGCCTTACAGATGGAAGTTGTTCTCTAGATAAGTGATTCCCAAAATGACTAGATCAGCGGCTCCCTTGATCCATCAGTTTCGGTAGCACCCCAAATATGAACCATACATTTTTCAATAGAGTAAAACTTCAGTAATATTTATACCTGTCGCAGAATGAACACGAACGGGGATCCACGTGCATGAACAATCTCGATGACGCAGCCCTCATTTCTTGGTTCCAGTACGATATAGGGCGTACTGGATACTTTGACGAGTTAATAATCATTCGATATGATTTCAACTAATGATTAACTGTTAATGAGGTCTAAAAAGAAAGAAGCAACCGAGAGGTTTGATATAGGTATTCATAGTTCTATAACAAATTACAATAGATGTACAAATTTCGGTCCATTATCAACGATACAAGCGTCGAACCAACGTCGCGGGTATTCGCGATATTCTAGGTGGAATATACCCTATATGCATCACTTCCTCATTCCGCTAATAGAGGGCGTCATGAGCCTTTTTGTCTTGTACTCTAATGTCCTTTTAAAACTTATCTCCATCGGGAGACATTTCTGCACATCTGTAATTTAGTAACTTTTCGTTCCTATTGATGTGCTCTATCATCCCTCAAATTCTTTTACATGGAGTTCAGGGACACTCTGCATATTTCCGGGCATTTCTATAAGCTTTGTATAAAGTGGTTAGTCTAGCTCACTTTCTTATTTTTAAAGAGTTCAGAGTAGTCTAGTTCTCTAAATTCGAACAAGAAAAATAAATTTAAGTATATTTTATAAAATAATGTCGTGTATTTGACCCTGCGGATAAGGATCCAAACAAGCGACAGCATGTGACTGACGAGGGAAATGAAAGGGATTATGTCTAAAAGCGTTATTGTTAGTTTGTCTCCTCACAAGGCTCTAACATAGTTGGCACGAAGTCAGTCGATGCAAGCTCAGCTTTTAAAACGAACGTCTAAAACCTGTATAGGAGGTCCAAAATGTTCCAGAATAAACTCTTCATAGAAGCGGGTTTTTGTGGATGTGACGAGAAGTTTTCAAACTATGAAACAAATAATTGCAGGAAGTGCATCTGCGTGTTGATGACATCTCTCAATAAATGAAATTTTCTTCAACTCCGCGTTTACACGAGGCAAGTAGACGGTCAAGTCATACAAAAATTTGTACTCTACGTGTGTAAACTTTCGGTAAAGTCTAGGAGAGTTGAAGCTATTTCAGTTGGCGGAGCCGGTAAATGTCCCACTACTATATATTTGTGAGCATCGTCTCACTGTCAGTCTTTACTAAAAACATCTCCCTTTCCACACGTCGTAGCTCGTAGCTGTCCACCTGAGGCCACATGGAACCGATAGCTGCCTCGACCTCTTTTCAATTGTCACTGGGGTCATATCTTACTGGTGTATTATGATATATATATATATCTGTCTCTTATACACATCTGTATTTGATATACCAGCGGGCTTTATCTGACCTTTGACCGATAGGATACATGATATTTCTGAAGTAAGCTTT
>NNCF01133435.1:602081-614810 GCA_002313205.1 Laupala kohalensis | reverse complement strand
TCCTTGTTAAATTTCATCACGATCGGTTCTGTGGTTTAGTCTTGATTAAGTAACAAACAGACAGACACGCTTTCGCATTACGCATTTATATAGTTGTATGGATTACTCGCAGTAAATTACTTTATAGTCCTTAACGTTGTCATGGATTGTTTGTAATAGTTCTCTTGACAATAAATTATTAATTAATACATTTATTTTTGTCAGTCTAACTGGCTTGATGTTGGTAGACAGCTTGTACTCAATGTAGTTTACGTTTTCACTTCCCTGTCGTCCATAAGAGTATGATATTTGTATCTCGTGTTGTGTTGGCAGGACATACGAATTTCTGAAAACTTAAATTCATTGCCAACCTCAGGTACCAATTGACTTCGCGTGCTCTTGTGACGCTATTCTGTTCTTTCTGCATCGCGCGTGTGGAATGAATATTACCTTGTGTTTTTGTTTGTTGTGTTACTAACTTGTACTTTTTACAGCAAATAGCCGCTTTTGTGATTACTACTAATATTTATTTGATATCACTTTAATTTGTTTAATTTGGCAATTAATGTTACGCAGTCATATTGCATAATTTTCGGCAAAGTCACATGACTTGGAGTATATGTATGTGACCGACAGCGGTGGTCTGGTGGAAGCGTCTTCGCTTCCACGATCCTGCTGAGTGGTAAATCGTGGGTTCAAACCCGTGCGGCCGAACTAGGTGAGGTTTTCAGCTGGGGTTTCCCTCACTTACTCCAGACAAATGTTGGTTCGATACTGCAAGTTCCCTGGCAACCAACATCTCTCCATCCCAATTCCTTTACACAAGTCCAACGGTTAGGTGGAAGAGCAGACCTCATGCCCTGTACCTCTCCAAAAGGCATAAAATAAATAAATAAATAAATACATGTTTGTATGGATTTCTCCAAACCTTTGAATATGACACACCATCCAACGTTAAAGTTCGGATATTGTAAGGTTGGAATGTCATGTTCAAAAGTTGAAGAGATCCTTTCCTTCCTTTGAATTCGTATCTCTTATCCAAATTTGTTCTCTCAGTGTACCAATTTTATAAATTATATCTTCGTTGGATTTTAACCGAATAATTATGTTTCGTAATCGGAAGCATTCAATATTGAAGAAATGTTTATTAGTGCATCAACGTATATTGCACCATATTATTGCATCAACATTTACTCGATATTGCAGTATTCTGTAAATTTCTACGATGACTGGGTATTCAAAATAATCACAGAAATTTACTTAAAAAAACATAAACACCTCCACAAATAACAGCGGAAATATTTAAATTACGTTAGTTAAGGATTGGTGCCTTGAAGTGTATATAAAAAATT
Organism: Laupala kohalensis; assembly: GCA_002313205.1. Lineage (NCBI taxonomy): Eukaryota > Metazoa > Arthropoda > Insecta > Orthoptera > Trigonidiidae > Laupala > Laupala kohalensis. The sequence goes on along the minus strand of NNCF01133435.1, from coordinate 613,479 downwards.
CGGCATTTTTGGGGAAGAAAAATTCCTAGGTTAAATGCAAATAATAACTCATATTCTGTTTCCAATACATAAAATTGGACTGATTTTAATAAAAGAGAATAGAACACTAAAATATACATACAAGTTAATATTCCTTAATAACCTCTTTATATATATTCCTAAATCTGCTATGTGGTATTTTACAATTAAAATTGATAGTCTGTGTATTTAGTTCGATTTCGCGAAAGCAAATACTGCTCTCCGCAGTTATTACCGCCAGTTGCTAAGGGTCTAGTTCATCAATATCAATAAAAATGTATATAAATACAATGTTAAAAGTATGTTTCAATAATATCATCCTAATATAACCCCACGGGTATCAGTTTAGCTCGTTCTCGAATTTCTATTGAATTTCGCGCGTCTCAGTCCGCATACCGTGCCATTGTTGTCGGAAGTGCTATGTAAAGCTATTTATCGCGATCTTTAGAACGTTCTCTTTCATTTGAGTTCTCATTCAATGGGATTGACCACATAGTTTTGACGCTAGAATCGTACGAGTATGCCCCTGTAACTCTGGGGTCCAAAATATTCCATCCCAGGGAAGCCCGCGGAGAAAAGTATGAGGATTTTAGTATGTTGTTCTAGAAGGTTTTTACTATCAAATAAAAAAGATTTCATCTTTAGGTTTTTTAGGGTAATACCTTTTTTTTGCTTATTTTTCCTGGGCTATATTTCCTTGAGAATCTCTGATGTTATGTGCTGTTAGGTATTCTTCCGGTTGTGGTCGCGATGCAAAATCTTCGCGCATGGGGAGGTCCTGAGTATTTCGACTGACTTGTGATGTGCCGCGCTCAAAGGATGCGTGCGTGACAAGAGCATGTCCCGTCGCGTCGTCACGCCGAGCGAGCCCTTGGCTGCCCTTGGGCGCTCTTTGTGCAGGAAACGGCTTTGCAGACGGTTGTCGGCGCGGTTAGAGTCACGAGGTAGGGTGGAAACGAGGGGCTCTGATAGCAAAGTGTGACGAGGCCTCTGAACGCTTAATTTCTCATTCTCATCGCGTTATCCCCAAATTTGCTCTGCACACTTTCCCTGTTTGTGTCTCACGTGATAGCTAGACTCCAACCAGGGGGCGCACAGCATCACACATGATATTTAGCGACCACAATGTGGATTCGGTGAAGAAAAAATCCTGTGCGCTTCTTTCACTAGCCTTCTTAGCTAATGAGATTTTTCGGATAGTATTTTCACTCGCAGATTAATGAGCGATGAAATTCCATCGAGCGATGTAGATGTAGTTGGATCAAATACATTGGAAGCACGACCAACCTCACCATCTGACACACCATCTTACAAAACTTGGAAGTAGACAAGTTGGAATCTCACGAAAAAATAGGTTTTGTTGTTAAGGATTTGCTTTTTGTACAACTGATCCAAAAACAAAGCAATGTGAATGACTGAAATGTTATTGTGGTCAATTCATATGAATTACCCTAAGTAAATTCAAAAGCGTGTCATCACTATATAATAGTTAATATTGATGCAACAATGGACACGAAACATTAACACTAGATTACTCTCCAGTACGTATGAAACTTCAGTTGCATTATTGATGTGAGATCGGGACACACCAGGAAAAATGAACTTCTTAACATAAAGATGTGCTAGAGAGAGAACACTTGTTATTATTCTAAATGAAAATTAAGTCACACAAAAATGTTGGCATATCATTGAATTTTGAAAAACGAGGCTTAGGTGATGACTGGTTTGTCATTATACAACAAAGATGCACCTCGCAAATGGGACAATAACCACTCAGTCCTGTAGGATATGCGTAATATTTGGTTTAGTAACTAACTATAGTATTTAATAGAAAGAAAAGTATTTTGAACTAAGTAAATATCGTCATCAACAGCGTTTCGCAATAAAGGTTACATATAAACACCCGCATTAAACATGTTTCTTAAACTGTAGAGCAAAATTATAAATAAAGCAAATCATAAACTTCCTGTTTTCTTCCTAAGACCAGAACTATTCATCTTAAAATATTGTCTACTTTAAAGTCATAAATTGTTTCACAAAATTTTTGTCTAATGTAAATAAAACTAATCTGACCATAACTTTAGATATCATAGTAATAATGTCTCACTGTGGCTATCGAAAGTGTCCTTCCGTTGCCGAATATTGCGTGAAAACACCCGAAAGAAATCGTAGGCTAAATTATACTCCTTCCTTGAGAATGGAAATTCACAGTGCTTTTGGTGGAAGCTCTCTGATTGTTAACTCAATAAGATGTATAACGGAAGTATGCAATATTCGTATTTCATTCTAAAGCGTTTTTTTTTTTTGCTTACACTACACTAATTACACACAATGGTGAGAAAATCAATCGATTGATAAGAAAATTAAATTCTCCTATATATATTTTCTCTTATGATCCGAGCGAAGTCGATATAATATCAGCTAGTACATAATAAGTTACATACATGAATGCAATTATTGCTCGGGAAGAACTATGGAATTCTGTTTCACAGACAATCAAATTCACTGTACTTCACTCGACCAATTCCGTCTGTAACGCCTGGTTGCGTGCAAATCCGCTGCACTCGCGAACTGGCACGCGTAACACACGTGCAAGCGCACGTGCCCGGCGGCGAGTAGGTCACGCGGAAGGACACCGTAGGACGGACGATCGGACTCTGAAGGGCACCTTGCCATTGTACTTTTCCGCTGACTCGTTTCGTACAGCCAGTCAAAGTTGGTTTCTAAAATCCGCTCAGGTTGTAGTAGAGGTGATGTGTTTTCGAATGACAGTAGAAAACTTGCAAGTTACTTCCTGTATCATTTTCGTCTATCACTACACTGCTCACAATTAATCAAAATAATGAACTTTGAAGAAGACTTGTTTATTATATAAGATCCACAATTCAGCAATACAATTTTCAACCTATGTTTAGGTCATCCTCGGGTGCCATTATTAACACCTGAGAATGACCTAAACATAGCTCGAAGCTTCGTTTTTGTGAATCTCATTGACTATTGATACGAAAACGCATTACTTTATTAAAAAATATTAACCAGTTTCATCTTCTTCCCCGCTCTGATGTTTAGGTATTAAACCAAAAGATGATATAGTTTGTGAAACACTCACAAGTTTTGCAATATTCATAGTGAAATTGTTGCTCTCACTAAAATTTTATACAACTGGGATTATATAAAATATGGAATTCTAATTGTCCTCTATTACTTCATTACACATACGAGAGGACATGGAACTCGTACAAACATTGGACTCATACAATATTGTTTGGCACAATCCAATAGTCCAGTTTCAGGGAGAGTTCATAATTTTGGAAGGGGAAAGAAATTTTTGAAGGACTATGTACCATTTTGTAGGAGCCTGCCTGCACGAAATACGAATGCGAGTAATGATTTTTAAATTCATTTTTACAAATTCTATCATTTTCAAAATCAGGAATTGTGTTTTAATTTATAAAACTACAGACGTACCATTAATCCATATTTCAATAAATACAATAATTTATATTCTTATTTATTTCACCTTCTTTTTCAGTAATTTAATATTTTTGTTTGATGTATCAATAATGCATTTCTCGTATTTGTTATTGCTATAGAAAACTAAATAAAGTTTTACTACAAGATCCTCCTTCGGTACCAATTATGTTCTGTTTAAAATTAAATTCGTCGGGGTGACCAAATTACAAAACTCAAATTACCTCTTTTATTACATTACTTCTTAATTAAACGTATAAATAGTATTTTTAATATTTATTAAAACAAAACACATAATGCAAACGTAGGCTTCCAAGGTTGAAGTCGATATATGCTTGGTTGACCGTAACAAACCACGTGTCTATAGACAGAACCACCAACGTTTCGGTCATCCTATTGTCACCTCCAGGCCAATGTCATAGAATTTAAGCCCTCACTTTTTAAGGAGAGAGCGACAGCAAATTACCGAAATGTTGGTAGTTATGAGTGGTTTTTTTGTGGGGCTTTAGAGTTCGTCAACGTCAAGGTCATTAGAACCCTTGCAAGGTTATGAGTGCTGAAATGAGGTTTGTCCCTGATATCTAAGCATGTGTAAAATAGTATATTTGAATTCATCAGAAAACTCAAGTTATTTGAAGGGTATACTGAGGTGAAATTTAAGATGGTTGCTACTGAATTTTTTTTTCTAAAAAAACTGTACCTAAATATTGAAGTTAATTTTAAAAAGTCCTCCGTATAAAATTTAAATATGTAATAAATCAGCAATATAAAATAAGTCAACAATATCAAATTTCCAAGTTCAATAAGCAATACTTCTTGGTTGTACCCGTATCTGTAAATCTGCATCGTTGCTGACTTGTTGCTCACTTCCTGCAGTTTTTAAACTCCAGATTCCAGAGTGCATTAATTCGTTAGTTATTAATGAGTGTGTGCAGCGTGCGCGGTGCGTGGCTCGTTGACCCAGTTGGAGTGCGGACGCTCCCGTCCATCGAATTGTTGCAGGAGTCTGGAGGCGAACCCGTTCGGCTACATTCCACGCTCGCTGCTCCAGCCGCTGGTCAACTTGTCATCTCTGTGAGTGTCTCTGCTACGCTTGCTCGGCTGCGCTCTCCACCCGCCAAATCCACTTCCTCCTTTTGCATTGCTCGCGTTCGTATTCACCAGGTTAATCTGTCCGACGCGTCATTTACTTGATAATTCTACTGATTATAGTGTGTACACCACTTCCCCATTTCATAGAAAAATCGCAATAAAAACGTGCCTAGTATTATGGGGAGGTATGTGGCGCCCTCCCTGAAATAGTGGTCGGAAATCGAATCACGTCTCGGGCAAGTAAGTTTCTAGCGCCTACCAGATCGGTATTACACGGTCATATTTCTAAGTCATATATCTATGATCAAAAATATGACCGTGTAATACCGGCCTAATGCAGAAGCTTTGATTATAGTTGAACTATGATCATATATCTATGACATAGCTTCTCAATGATATGTCTTTCATCGTATCTTTGATCATATCTTTAAACATAGATATGACATAGAAATATGACCGTGTAATACCGGTCCCAGCCTACAAAGGATGACATTAGTGCTATCTTGCTTATTTTCTGAAGTACTTCACACAATAATAGTTCAAATTTGCACCACATAGCGCCACAGACATCTCAAAACTCGTATCGTGTTCAAGCAACGTCACCTGGAGAATCTAGGTGCCATTGGTGTATTGCCTAGGTGGCATTGTTTCATACTGCTATAGGCGGAAGGCGATAATAAGATAATCAGTAGCTACAACAAAATTGTGGTTTTTCCTCAATGAGGAAGACTGCAGATTTAACCAGGTGAGTGTTTGTCACACTGTCTTAATTGTAAAATAAGAGGTTTATATCATAAACATCTGTATGTTGAAAAACAACAATTTTGTTGTAGCCCTGATGAAGGCCATAATAAAGAGGGCCGAAACGTTGGCATGTTATAAATAAGAGCTTTTTCTTTCAAGGCCACAACGCAAAAATACTGTAGTAATTATTGTTATGGAAAATGGTAAAAAAAATTAATAGAATGAATTAAAGGACGTTGTGAGGATTTCTTGAAAACGATAGAGGCATGGCTTCCTACAATTACCAGACTGGATCATGCATTATGTGGGAACGGTGTTCCGTTGGCCGGTTTGTTTAAATGCGTTAACTTTATTTCAGCGAATGGATTGCTTACGCATTCATATTGTTCGTGTAAAATGAATCTGAACTTAAAATAATTATTTATTTATTGTGGTCACGCGACATTTTTTAGCTTATATGATACTGACAACTAAATATGTGAACGTGTTAGCTAATATACTTCTCTTTGGCCGGTCGGCCTACGTGACCAGTGTTGTCAAACGTTAGACTGCGGCCTGGTATTTGTAGGAGGCCATGATAAACGTACATTCAAAGAGAAATAATTTGGTGACACCACAACAAAGTCTTAATTCCACAGCCATCTGCAAACATAAGATTTAGATGGCCGAGGTAGAGATTGATTGTGGTTTGTCATATTTCATGCGTTTTCATTATTTCATATTATTTCACGTATTTGTGAAGCAGGTATTTCATAACAGATTCCTTACGACGTCAGTAGATACTATTAATTTCACGATGTTTACAAGAGGCCACGACACAACGTACAAAAAATGTCTTCTTTTCCTCATCTGCTTATGCATAATACTGAAAGTCACTTTAAATATGTATTTATGGTGAGACATGAGGTATGTTGATATGCATGTACAATTAAACTTCTTAACATAGTTGCATGTAATTGTTTCAATACTGAACTTTCGATGTGACACTGAACTCTTCTACTTATTGTAAAAAATAATAAAATATATCAAATAATTGGACTTCTCAGCAGGAATGCATTGCTTTATAACTTCCAACTGAATGAAATTTGAATTTGAAAAATAAATGAAAAAGTAATCGTTTTCACCAATACTACCCAATTGTTTGACATTTTATAACTTTTTACAGTAGGTTTTATGACAAACACTGGAAGAGTATTTGTTTCGTAGAATATAAGCATATCCTAGCGCAGCTTAATTTAAGTCAAATACATTGTATTTGTCAGTACTTTGTACTTGAAATCTTCACTTCTAATACTTTTTCTTGTTCACAGGAACTTGAAAAGTTTGGAGCTGGAGCAACTGGATATACACATATTCGACAATGAAACTCTCCCTCGACTTCAAATGCTGTAAGTGTTAATAAGTAGGAAATGAGAGAACAAGATGGAAAAAAGAAACATTCTTCATTATGTCTAGTAAAGAATGGTGAAGTAATGACAAAATGGCTGTGTCCATTGGAGCTATCTGAGCCAGTAAACAGCTCGCAGATGTTATTAACTTTGTAAATATTTATAATTCGTGGATAAGGTTCATCACGCAATGAAATATGTACATGACTTGACAAAAATTATGTTTCATTAGAACGTTTCCTTTTATTTCCGTTTGTATTGATTGCTGAATAAATTTAGGTACGTATATTATATTTTTATTCGCTTACGTGAAAATTTGTGAACGTCGCACAGTGGAGCCAAGAACCGAAATACTGGCCAAAAGTAATTTAAAAAAAGTTTTCAGTTTGGGATTTCTTACTGCTGGCTTGGCTACAGGGACTCCTGAGGTATTTTCCCCCACTCTTATTCGGGTCTCATTGCTTGTATACGCTCCATAATAGTAGTCGGAAAATCCCCTTCACTCAAGCTGCACGCATTATGTCGAAAACAAGCCCTCGAGTTTCAATAGTTGCAGAATCGTAGAAATGCGATCGATTCAAGTGAAGAAGAAAAAAGGATTCTACTTCTGAAGGTGAGTAAAAAAATGAATATTTTTCATCGAACCGGTGAAGTATAAGAGATCAATCAACTCGTGTAATTTTTACACTTCGAAAATAATGTTGGTCTGACTTCTTTGATGGGAAAGTAAAAAGATTCACAGAATTCTATCGGTTGGCCTGTTGGAGGTTGTAGATAAAAGTGACAGCTATCGAAAGAATTTCAGCTGCACAGAGTTGCAATCCCACAATTTTTTAATGTTCTTCGAAAGTTACTACGAAAAAGTGAGTTCTGCTACGCAATTAATGTTAAACAAATATGCTTGTGTAAATAACTCTTGCGTTTAGGCACAAAGTTTATTGAATAGGCCGACGTTTCGATAGCAAACGCTATCTTCATCAGGGCTTAGTTACTCCTCAATTGTGTTCCATGATTACACTACTTCATCAGCAATTACAACTCCATCAGCAATTAAAGCAACATACACCAATATTAAAACACCACATTTTAACAACCATCATGAACACAAAAGCATGATTTAATTACTTATGAAGTAGTGTAATCATGGAACACAATTGAGGAGTAACTGAGCCCTGACGAAGATAGCGTTCGCTATCGAAACGTGAGCCTAGTGTGCCCAATCGCAAGAATTATTTATACCTCTAAATAATGGCAGAGAACATCCCAATCATTTAAAAATGCTTGTAAAATTGAGGAATTGACCTGACATTTTTCACTCGCGGGTTTCTGGGGGGCGCTGACTCATCAGTATCAGACCTGGAATAGACAAGGACCTGAAGACTTTTCTGATGAACATGGAACTTTTTTCTTGTGAATCCATACTAATATATAAATGCGTAAAGTGAAAGTGTGTCTGTCTGTTTGCTACATAATCACGACTAAACCACTGAATTGACCTTGTTGAAATTTGGCAAGGATATAGTTAAGATGTTCAGGATGAAAGTAGACTAACTTTTATTTTTTAAATGTGCGATAAGAAAGAAATGGTTTTTGTCAATGTCGATAAAATAGGAAAAAAAGATAGTTATATTAGCGTACGCTGCCTAAACGGTTCGAGATAGGGGACATCTATGCATGGCATTATTGTTTGCCTCAAAGAGTTCTACAAAAAAGTCCGGGACAGCATACGTCTTATCTACAAAGGTTTCCGTACATTATCGATAAAACATAATTAAAAATAGAAGATTCAAAATACTTCAATTTCAGAGGGTTATTTAAGAAGGAAAATATCAGTCATCATCAAATTTAATGGATTATTTTTTTTGTGCATTTAACAAAGATAAGAAACGTGTTTAAATCGTAAATTTTCGACAAATAGTTTATATTGTACAAGAATTTTAATAAAATGGTGCAGTCGCGTCATGCCTCGGAAGCGAAAATTCGACCCCGCGGTGGTGCAGTGTCAAGTTTTGTATTAAATTTGTATTATTATGAATTTTAAAAAATGGGATGTTCATGTTTTTAAACACCAGTAAGTAAAAGTATTTTGATCTTTTTGATTTACAAATTTTATTTTTTCCAGAATAAAAAAAGATTAGACTACGAAAAATCCCGGGCAACGCCGGGTAATCAGCTAGTAATAAATAATTTATGAAAAAAATTTGTATATGTGTAATTTTCTATATTTATACGTAAAGAGATATCGATAAATCTCCTAAAATTCAAGGGCTAATTCATTGCAATTCGAAGTATTTTCATATTCGCAGCATATTTTCAAACACTCCTGGTTTAATATATGCCTATTGATTTATTTGAATTGTGTTGTGTTTTGAGGAACACATGATTTGGAAATACTTATTAAGAATATTTGCGTTAAAGGAAACTACAAATTATTTTTTAGCATTATTCACAAATAAACATATTATCTACAATTTTCTCAAACGCAGGGTTACTAAAAAAAGAGGGTAATTATAAAGATATATTAACGCATATCAAAATACAGGTCAAGGATTCACTGTTGGAGTGCTATTATGGAGTTAACTTCCTAATACATGTTTAACCACGAAATTACAATGAAATTGGGCGGAGAAAATTGTCTCATAATAAAAAATATACGGGTATTTGTAAGAGTTGGGGAAAGCAATTTTACTTGGTCATTATCTGAGGATGATAATTCCTCCAACGTATGATTGTGGAATTATCTTATTTCTTACAAAATTGTATATTCTATTAAATAATTAAATATTCTGGGTTATTAATTTCGTTTGCTGAACATTGTAGTTGAGAAATATGTTCAATAAGCAGACGCTAGATTAGGAAACTTTGGCTTGTTATTATCCAAATTCATATTTAGAGCATGTAAAAGATCGACTTTAGGTCAAGTATTGTCGATTTTCGTTATTTTATGGAAATTAATTTTGTCGCACAAAGTTCATTTGAACCTTACAAGAGGATTTTAAACAATAATTTCTTGTATATCATCATATAAATATGCAAATATTCCAGAAAATTTTAGTTCCATTTCTGCTTCACCGGGCGGAATATATCACACACGTACTTTCTGACTATTAAAAGATGTCTGCTATTTCAAGTATTCCTTCTGAGATAAAAGCATTTCCTTTTCTTTCTGAGATAAAATCATTTTAAAAGTACATCAAAGCTACCTGACTCATATATTTGAAGAGATTGTCACTTTTGATCCCTAACAAATGACAGCACTGATGCGTCTGGTAAGTAATAAACAATATATGTCAAGAATCAACGTGAATTACGTAATACTCCATTGAATATTGAATATACATACTATTCATAACTTTGCTGATTTCCTGTTTACATGGTTAATGCTAAAAATGAAACCGAGTGAAACTTGTCTACAGCGAAGTAGTATCTGTCATTTTATTAAGGGCGATAAAACAGTCTTGCTGAATAAAAGTATATTCTAATTCTGATACAGAATATTAGACTTCATTTATTTCTTGTGTCCAATTTACATTACTGAAAAGTACAACGTAAACAACTCATGAACCGTAGAAAAAATCAACATCTTTTTAAGATCATTACTATTGAAGTTTTTGATCTCGAGGATAAACGAGTTTTACAAAGTGAGAAGATAACTTTGCTGATGTATGTATTGGCTTAGAGCTATTCACTAGAAGTCGTCGTACAATCGTAATTTAATGTATATGTTCATATGCATTTCCCAGAGTTAAAAATTAACATTTGTATGATTTCAGCTACATTTTCTGAATCACTGGACACTTTGAACATAAACTGGGCGTTTTCAACAAAATTATTTATACTTGATGATTTAAAAGTTTATTGAAAATGTTTCCTTTTTTAATTGTAATATACATGGTTTATTAATTATATTGTTTCTATAAGCAGAAAATTTATCTCGCAGTCGGTATTGAAGAGTGCCAGTGTTACACAGAAAAGCGGACACCGGGAGATACAAAGAATTGAAAGACTCTTTCTGTATTCTGTGGAGCAGAGTTAATGTTCTGTTAAGTAAAATTACGCTTCCAAACTTGCTAACGTTCCTTCATATTTATTTAACCATCAAGTCTATTTTCCCCCAACGACCACATTTCTGCTGCATCATGCTCTCTGCTAAAATATAACGTTCGACTAACCCGTAGATACACATTTTCATATAGATTTAACAAAAAAAAAAAAAAACTTGAAAGGCATCTGGATCAAACGGCCACCTTTTTAATTGTGGTAAAAATGGGTGATGGTATTGTTTATTTGAATATGATAAGTTGTGAACCAGACCCGAAACAAGACATTTATTTCGGAGGGGCCCATATTTCTCGCCAAACATGTATTGATATTTACTACAATTTTTCCCCTTAATTCCTTTAAAATTTCTTCAATTGTTTAATTCATGCGATCGAATAATAAAGTTTTAAATATAACTTTTTACACAAATTCGGAAGGGGTCCTCCGTGGGTTCCGTGAATGTCGAGAACATGAAGTCCACGAAGTTTCGAAACCTGTTGCAGGTGGTTGCATCGTTTCCACTTCTGTTCTTACGCGCCTTGGGTCAAGACTTGCCGCCCCAACACAGACGGTAAGTTAATTATGTTGATGATGATGATGATAATAATAATAATAATAAATTTATTGTCAAAAAACAGTACAAA
>NNCF01133435.1:585691-598884 GCA_002313205.1 Laupala kohalensis | reverse complement strand
CTCACAAAGTCAAATATTTCTTCAGAAATCGTCAGGTGATTGTACCAGCCAAAATACTTCTCGTTCTGGACAAGCTGCCCTCAGCTGTGTTGCCGTTGACCTTGAATTGGCGGCGTACTGCTCGGCTCCTCGCCACGTGGTTAGGTCAGCTCTGCTTTCCCCTCGAATATTGGCGTCAACTCGTTCGTATTCGAACTAATGCTTTCGTAAATAGGTTGTAGCTTCACTTGGAGCTTCCTTCAAACGATCCTATGATTCTTACGTTTGACTTACTTCGGCCGTCTTTCCTCAAATTACGAGTACTATAAAAACTTTATCAAGAGATGATATACGCCGGAAAATAACCTTCGTTCTCACATTAATTGTACAATAGTATTAATCAATTTTGATTAAATAATGCCTGTGCGGTTCAACTTCTCCCTTTACTATTCAATACCACGTGTGTTTTAAATATCACTTTTCACGCTGCTACTTCCCGTACTTCAAAAACCCACGTTCTCCACTACGTAAAATGAACCGTCTCGTACTAATGAGAACTTACTTCTTCCGATCTATCACGAACAATTCCGAACCACCTCTCACGATCTCTCTCGAACAATTGAGGAAGAATCCTCGTTTCGTCTCCTCACCTCAACATCAGCCCCCACTCTTTTCACGCCTCGTTTAATTCGCCAATCAGATTACCTTCTTGTTATTCGCTTCACGGGCTCACTCAGGTGCTTTCATGATTTAAAGTTCTACGCGTATCTTACTCAAAAATATTCTGTTGCTTCGCCTCGCTCTAAGAATACGCCCTTCTCGGCGCCACATTTAAATCAACGTTCTATGTATTTTTGTTCTAACTCGATGTTACATCTCCCGAAAAAATTCTATTAATTATCAAATAATTTACTAACGAATCTGGGTCGTATATATACACGGTCCTAGAGTTATTTTCAGTCGGTTTGTACAATTAAACCCATTGGTGATCCCTCTCCCAAAACGAGATTTTGTGAATTTTTTGTACTTAAGTCTGGGTTTTCGTGTTTTAAAAACTGGAGGGTGATGGAGCAATTATGGCCCTGGATTCGAGTTCAGCTTTTCAAAATATATAAGCGTACATAGGTCCAGTCTTNAGGTCTACATGTAAAAAACTGCATAGGGTTTTTATACATTTTCTTATAGGTTTCAACTTGGTAAAAACAAAATAAAATACCCAAAAAAATCCATCACGTCAATATGTTTTGTTACAATCAAGTTTTTGTTTGTTTTTAGCAAAAATTCATAATTAACTTAAACTTTAGTATTTTTGTATGGCCTTAAAACTAAAACTTCATGGCCTTGAAACTAAAGTTGAGCATGTTTCGACATGTTATGTGGTACTAGGAATAAATATGCGAGGAGGATCTTCGTTTGTGTTTTAAGGGGAAAAAACCTCATTTTGTTTTAGCATTCCTATGGTACAGTGAGAACAGAAAAATCACACACACGAGTGTTACTTCTGTTCGGTAGATGTGAAAAGATTTCATACATAAATATACAGAAAATATCTTACCCTAACCTTGACTTAGCTATTCGTCCAGTGTCCCATGGATCTGAAATGCCAGTTCCACGTCACCTAATTTAGATGACATCCTGAGTGAGTGAGAGGACTCAGACACCAAGGACCCTTTGCTACCCAGGACAAATCTAGCTCCTGTTTGCGAGGAATCTCAACTTTGTTCTCAGAGTGAGCTCAACGACCTAGTAAGAGACTTAGATCTTTCAAAAGATGCAGTCGAATTGCTAGGATCGAGAGAAAATGTTTCATCTTAGAGTGACTTAAATGTGCTGTACTTTAATTTCTATAAACCAATTTATTCGCCACAAAACGTTCAGGTGAATTCGTTTTCAATATTTGCCTTAAAATATAGAACGGCATTGAGGCTTAATCTCCAGTGCTACGATTTGAGAAGACAAAAGATGAGACTAATAAATATCACAAACCGTATCCAATTTTTACACTACACCTTATTTTTATAATATATTTTTGAAAGTAAAGAATACAACGAATACGTTAGTGTAAAAACCACGCCAAAGAACAGTTTCATCTTTCATAACAAGAAACGAGATACCAGTTTACGAGCAATTTTAGATGAACTCATTGTCGGGTAAAGTCATATTGGTAACGTCACACCCGCATTTTATGGCGAAAAGAGTACCAACGCGGCGGATCCCCAAAACTGAGTACGTGTAAACGTTTTACTTGTTCTACCGCCCAAATCATTAAGAATTTTATCGATTAATTAATTTTTATGTCTTTTATTGTGAAGTAAAGCAACATTTTCTCTGCAAAAATTAATATCAAATATAATTAAACAATACCTGATTCACTAATACATTTTCTTGCTCATTAGTAGTACAAGAAAATTGTATACGGAATTATATAAAAATGAATGAGTCATACGAATACGGTAGCTTTGTGTCCCAGTCATAATTATTTATGAGTCATGACATTCGCAATTCTTTACACGTCTTATAACATCTGTGATTTCATGTTTCATAAACGTCTTATTTTCCGAAAGAAATATGCCATGTCAGAATAGTACAGAAGGGAGCATGCAAAGCAAGTTAGCAGTGTTAGTTCAAAAAGTGGAAGCCTGAGGGCGACGAACTTGTCCTCACGTAGGACACACCCTTGCGTGACCACTCTTAGTAGAACTCGCTTTTCTTGCTCGCCTCAAGAAAATACGCTGAAAGATGCTATTTCTGCGAAACGTTTCCAAATTGTTGTGAGATCTCCCGCAGCAAGATAAATGCAACCTCCATTAATCGTTCTTTGCAATTCTCTCTTGGTCATCTTTCATTCTTCTTTACATCTCCGCATTCTCAGTCTTTGTCTCAAAACCTAACTTTTGCATTCTTTAAACCAGTCTGACCGCCGCACTTGCAGTGTTTGCGCTCCGAGAGTAAGAAGGCCATACATTTCTGCAACATCTTGAATGCACTTAGATTCTCATTCTTAGGAGAAGTACGTTGGAGACAGGATCCTACGTGAAAAATGCCTTCTATTGTGATGTAGAGTGGAATCTCGCTTCTCCGGATCTCTGGTTAATCCGCTTCACCCTTATCGCGAAAATACTTTTCTCCTTCTTTGCAACTTTGCTCTGAATCATCTTCGTGTCGAAACGGATGTGTACGTCGGTTTTTCTTCGAGCACTTCCATTGGCATTGATAAGATGGTGATATTGATAAGATATTATATAAAATATTGATAAGACATTATAATTGATAAGATAATAAACTATTTCTTATAATATTACAAAAGCAAGATAGAGTATTTTAATAATATATGAAAATAAGATTTTCGTAGTATGTTTGATGTTCTCATCTTGAAGTTAATAACTCTTTTACAGTTTAAGTTTTTCCATAAGAAGCAGAACCGTTCAACTTAAAATATATGCTTGATATGGAGTCTGATACATTTCTTCTGAATTCTTTTATTAGATTTTTATTATTTGTGTTTAAAAAACTGTGGTGGCAACTTCAGGTATTATGAAAATAATGTGAATTATGTGAAAACACCAGAAAGATATCATGAGCTATTTATAACTTTCATCCAGCACTCACGATTAAATATTCAGCTTTTAGTGAAATCTCTCTGCTTTTCCAACGCAGTAAAATATATAAAGAAAGACTGAAAATTTCCGATATTAATGGTATATTTAAAATTTTTACAATACGACAAATATTACATTCAATTGATAAATAAAATAATTTTTAAAATATAAGTAATTTTTACACACATTTTAATAATATCTCTTTTAAATATTGTCATTTAAGTCCCAAGCGAAATCGAGAAAATCTTATGTTAGTATATAGTTCTTATAGTATTGTATTGTTTACATAGTATTATATTATATTAGTAGCATCATCTTATACTATCATATTATATTGTTCTTCACGATGTCGTATGCTGGTTTTTATTCCATTCTTTAAAAACCTTGTTATATTTATTTGTTTTCTTCATTTAATGAGAGCAACTACTGATCATGCTGAGGGCAAGTATCGGACATTCTTGTCCTCACTGCGCCGAGAGATAATCTTCATAATGAATAGCGAATGTTCACAGAGAATCCTCAGTGGATACAATCAGTTTATCTTCAGAAGACCCCATAGAAACTGTCTTCGAAAGATAAGGTGAGGACTATGTCAAAAGTACGACCTGAGGACATTTTACGGACTATCTGGACCAGACAATCTCGAGATAAACTTCACTGTCTGAATGTTCACGAAATATCCTACGCGGACGAAATAAGGATATCTTGAGAAGATATTGTAGAGACTATCTTCAAAAGATATAATGAAGACTATGCCAGTAGTACTACCTAAAAATATCTTGCTGACTATCTTGAGCAGACTATATGGATATAATCTTTAATATAGGAAGTAAGTAAGTTCATAGGATTTCTTTAAGAGAGAAACTGAGGATCTTATACAAAGGTCAATTCAAGATCATCTTAAACCTGTATTCCACGGATTATTTTAGTAAAAATTTTATCTTAGAAATGTTCTTGAAAGATGATCTTCAAAAGATTAATCATAGGACGTCTTCAGGGCAGACTTTCCCCGCCGAGTTCTTCTTTTGATAAAGTTTGCATGGTACATAGTAACAGAAATGTAAATATTATGTGTACCATATCGGGATTAGTTATAATGGTCGCAAATTTTATTTGCGCAATGACTGGCCATTTATGATCAGTGTTTTGTTAATATATTTCTAACTTAATTTACATATGGACTACATGGTAATTGTTCTCTCCAGAGTGTATTTTCCATATCAACAGGATTATCAGTATCGTGTTTTAGAATCGATTATTCGATTGAAAAGGTTTGTCGTATCGGATAAACGAGTTCTTTCTCAATATTGCTGAGGAACGAAAATTTATATAATAGATTGCAAAATACGAAGTAAATGATAATACATCCGCTTCTTTAACATCAAATGCACATGTCCAGTTCGTGATGAATGCGTACAAACTTTGCTCGGCTGGAAAAAGAGGAAGGACGAGGAAAAGGTAACAACGGATGTTTGGAAAATGCTTCCCCATTCTCTCTCTCTCTCTCTCTCTCCATTGGCCTTCTTCGTCTACCTTACTTCCTTTATGTTCAGAAGCAGCGACGTTTCATGTTTACATGTCTGAATACGGAACTCCTGTGATGACTGATGACACAAAGCAGTAGCGACTGTAAACAATTCCATCTGATGGCGACGTATCAGCTCCAGGGCGACCAATGTGTCGTCGGCAGGAAACATGAAAGGGGAAAACGCTCCGATAGCGTTTCTTTAAATCGTTCCAGCGTCAAATTTTATCCGACCAGGGTTCAACGATCGTGGCACGAAACGAAACGTCCAAGGAGTGATATTTCTTTCATGTGATTGGACAGTGCTGTTTTCACTCACGAATCTAGAGGTCACAGACCCCAAGTTCTCGATGACACAGGAAAGTATACAATATATACAGTCATATTTTCTTTATGAATTATTTTTCAATAAGTATTATTTTTTGTTAATTATCAACATTTTCTTTAATACTTCAACATTTCCTTCATCTAAACAACAGGATGGATATAAAATATTTTAACATGACACATTGTTTAAAATGAAGATAAAGAATTATAATATCACAGTTAGTTTTTATAATTATATTCCAAAGAACCAATATTTACGAAAAGAAAAATTCCATATTGAAGGGTTAAAATTTGTTTATGGGTCCCGAAGTACAAAAGAACCTAGCCCAAATAAAATGTTGAAACAGCTGTTTTTCGATAGTGAGGTTCTACTACTATATTAGTGAGATTCTCCAAGAAATTATTTATCAAACGTATGTTTGGAACATTCACAAATATGCAACGTATGACTAAAATTAGTAAAAGAATACGAAAATCATAACTCTGGAACTCCAATGCGCTTACCACATCCACTAAATGAGTTCTAAAATTGTACCGAATGGAATGCAACAAAAAAACTTTTTAATCGAGAATAAAAAGACCTACCCGGTCTTTACATTCTTACTGCTCCGAATTATAACGCGTCCAAATTCAAATGTTTGTCACTGAACACTACTATACTCCTCCGGAAAGACGTCATGGATGATGGTCTATCGCATTTAATTTTTTCTGACTCTGAAGAGAAAATGTTGATGTACTAAATTATAATAAAACTAATCCGGATAACAGGAGATGCGGATCAAGGAGGACCGGAGAAACTATAAAAGTATTGAACCATAGTGTATGTTGATTGACCATCTCCTGCAACACAGCTCTCCAGTTGAATGCAGAGCGATAGAAGGTTCATAACAGAGGAGAGAGAGTTTGTGGATCTTGATCCATACTTTATCCCTGTATCTTATTTCTACAAGATTCTTTTGATTATGGTCCTTCGGTGTCTTGAATCATTTTTAACCAACTTCCGAAAATGAAGTACCGTTACACCAATTATTTTCAGGACTTACCATAATCTTTCATTTAAACATAATATTATTTCCATTATAATTTGCTTTAAAATACATATTAATTTCGAATTTCCTTCAATTTTTGAAGGGTTTCCCAGGCCTGCCACTGAAAGCATCGGAAGAAAGAAAATACATGTAAACAAACAATAACCCTACATTTTTAAATTTTTTTGTTTGGGTTCTGCAATAACATATGGGCACTCACGATGAAAGTTAAATTATTTACCTGATATAAGCGTATTTTGTCAAACATTGTATTAGAAGTCGGATATTAATTGTAACATAAAGTTTTCTAGTAATTTATTACATTTAAACTCTCTCAATATTTTTAAAATTTTGAACGTGAATTATTCACTCGGATTCAGTTAGTTTATATTATGGTGTCATGGCAAATATGCACATTGACGTATGGGCAAAATGACTTTTGGGCAAACAAGAAAGGTCGAGGCGGAAAACCATTGATAGCACTATCGACAATTAAATTCATTCTAATTTAAATGAGTAGGATCGATTCTATTCATGACTGTAAACGTAATGTAACTCGGTGGCAGTAAATTAACCATTTCTTTTTTTAATTAGGTTCGAAGAGGGGGAGGGGATTTCCATTAGTTTTCTAAGACTTTCGTGACATAAATAAATTTAGAAACATCTTTTTCCCTTTTGTTGTTCAACATCATTGAGTAATGAAAACTCAGAATGTTGACATACCAGTTCTCATTACGCAGTATGCATGCTTACAAGAACAACGCGTACTTTCCATATATTTTCTTTCGTGAGTGTGTATTGTGTATTTCTTATATCTCAGGTGATTTAAATATTGATTTATTATTTAGTATTTATTAAAGTCCTGATTTAAATACTTTTTTCATCGCATTGTTTCTACTGTTGTCTTTCATGGGTTTTTTTTACCAAAAATACGTATATCTTTTCAAAATCATAAATAGCCATTTTCAGTTTTTCAACCCTGGTTAGATTCCTAAAAGTACATAATTCGGTAACTACGCATCATCATTGCGTTCACTACATTATCAAATCGTGAATAAAAATGTTTACGAATTAAATCATTTTAAAAAGAGGTATATTATGCTCTCAATATAACCGTAATTGAATGGGACTTTATTTGGTTATGAATTCTCTCGTTTTACTTTGCGTAATGAATGTGAACTTAAATTAGATAATTACTTGAAACAATCGGAAACTACAGATAGTCAGAGATAATTATCAGTCATATCGATAACTATCGATAGAAAAGAACTATCGATATTTTTCCGCCACTACCTCAGGGATTGATGTATCATTTAAATTCGTGTATATTTTTTTCTAATACTGTTCTCAGCGGCGGACTTTCTGATGGGTGGCTACTTGTGTGCCGTGGGTGCGTGCGATCGTCAGCTGCGTGGGCGGTACGCTGCCAACGCTTTGCACTGGATGGCTTCGTGGGGTTGCACTGCGGCAGGCGCAGCGGCGATGCTCAGCTCGGAAGTGTCCGTGTTGGTGCTGTTGTTCCTGTCTCTAGAACGCTTCTTGCTGATCGCGGTTCCCTTTGGTGCCCCAGGGGGTCTATCTCTGCGCGTCGCCAGGCGAGTGCTGGCTGCTATCTGGCTGCTCGGACTTATTTTCGCCTTTGTACCAGGTTGGTGTAATGGAAAGTAATTTGTCTGGTGATAACACGGGTGGCATAGTGGTTCGCGTCCCTGAGGTAAGCGCTGAGATCACCGGTTGGATACCTGGATTGTTTCGTAGTTTCTTTATTGTACAAATTTTTATATCATTTTAATCTTTCGTATAATATGAAGTAAACATAAATTATTTATAGAAAAATTATTGATAAAAAGTAATTATTGCAATAACGGGTCAAATATTTCATTAGAAAATATGTGTTTAGAAACATTTTTCTTTCTCAGTAGTATGCGATTTAGCACACAACGTTCTTGGGCTTAATTACTTTCGTTTTAACAATAGGTACATCATTTCTAGTTTTTCGTACTTACCCAACCTTGCATTATTACATTACATACAATAAGCGAACCAAGTAATAAAAGTCTCATGCAAAACAAATAAAACCAGTGTACACTGATGATTAATTTCAATTTGTGGTGTGAGACTGATCATTAATTTTATTTACAGAGACAAATACTTTTAAAATGTCTCAATATTGGGGCAAAAGAATTCAATAAATCAATTTTGGAAGGTGATAAAATCTTTTTTTAATATTGCCTGTTATCTATTTGTGAGAACGTTAGATTATGAACCCTTGTCACGAACTCGAGCTATTACATAACGATTCTTTGAATATTCAATCAACAAGCTGAAATAAAGTTCTAACGTAATTCTCGTAATAAGTGCAGGACAGCTCAAATTCATTTGCCGTTATGAATGACTAGAAGATTATTCAAATCAATAAGCTTCATTTTTATCATTTATCGTAATCGTAATGCATTTAAGTCTGCGTGCTGAGGCACAAGCATTATTCGAGTAAACACAGCATTACTTTCTAACGGATACTGAGTTATACAAATGCATCAAGGATACATAACTAAGCAATACAAGTGCAGTACATACCGATGAAACCCCATTTCATAACATTCGCATGTGATGTATTTTTTCTGTTTTAAATTACTAAAAATTGAAATTAATACCAAGATTTTTCTGCGAAATAAAAAAGATAATTATTTTAAAAATTATAAAAAATTATTTTATTAAGTATAAAAAAATAAAATAGACCATCTGCAGTCCGCAAAACACCGGTTGGTGATCACTGATTTTGTCAAAGCAAAATATCCCTCTGATCTCTAATAGCACATTCACGGATACTTCTTCCCTCTTCTTCTAGCCTCATCGTGAGCTGAGTCATAGCTTTCGCACTTTTCTAGCTTTATTTGAACTCGCCATTTATCACTAAAATACAATAGATCGTCGTGTTACATCCATATTGTAGTATTAATAAATGGGAAATGTAGCGTGCTATTGAAATTTAATCTACATGGAGCGATAGGAGGTCGGAAGTAGAAGTTGGGGGGAAGGTTATTGTTAGTAGCTGGGTTTACCAAGAACTTGGTCCACGCGGAGGGTTTAGTAAAAGTAGTTAGTAATAGTTATTGATGCTCGGAGGAGGTGGATAGAGGAAGGAGGGTTTGCTTTTCAGTAGTCCAGCTATATGAACTGGGACATTAATGTGAAAAGCAACAAATTTTTTCTGGTCCCATCGGTTATCGAACCCAGGATGACTGTCGTGTTACATGAAACACGTTTGATTAATTTTTGTGTGTTTCACGAAACGCATGTTGCATGAAACGCATTTGATGAAACGTGCGTTGTATGAACACCGGCGAGCATGACCCAATGATTTTAAATGAGTCTGATTTCATGAAACGCGTTTCATTTGCTGTGGTGACAAGTTTGAACAATCTTTACTTCATGACACATTTTTACTTTTTAATTACATGTGAAATTAGTCGAAGAAATATTACAACCGGAAAAAAGAGGTGTAACGTCGTCTTACTTTCTCATAAAGATGGTTTTGTAATCATGAAAAAGTATTTTGAGAAATTTGGACAAAAAATGTTTTAAGGATGAACGTGATATGAGGTATCAAAATTATAAAAGTGGTCTTATAATCCCTACCTTTCTTCCGACTGTGCGCAGTGATTCTAGCTATCCATATAAAAATTTCATTCATTCTTCGTATTTTTAGTAGTATCTGTATCTTGTCGATATATGTGCTCTAGAATTTGTCACTCATGTCTCAAGAGCACTTCTTACGGAGATCACAAAGTACGTTTTTGAAACTTTCTATATTTTTTTTATTTCTCAAAAAATAGTTGAATTTTACTGTTTATTTGTGTATGCAATATTATAAATTTTATGGCTGTAGATAAGGGGTACTTCACATGAAAGTTAAGTAAAGATGCAGTTAATTTCTTTCAGTTCCATTACCACATAACTTGGCTTGTGAAAGTCATATATCAGTGCACTCGGAGACTATACAAAAGCGAAACGTAAGATATGAAAAAAGCAAAACAGTTAGGAAATCGTAAACTGTCACACGAAATTGCACCTGTGTAATACAGTTTTAAAGATATTAATTCGCTTTTACATTTTTATTTATAAATACATAGTATCACTTATTTATTTGACTGTACTTACTAGTCAAAACTTAGAAACGTATATCTATCGTAAATTTATTTCTGAGGAATGTACGAATCAATACACGTGTGTATTAATGAAATTATAATAAATTACCCAAACATGCTAAAAAACATTGGATGACATTGTCTACATAGTCTCACTCGTTGCTAGATGCAAAACTGAGATATTTCTTGCACGTATTTTGTCATCAACACTGCTAAACATTTAGTCGAGGGATGTGTACCCCATATATTTTCTCTCCAGTAAGATGAAGTATTATTTATTATAATTTAAAGCTACAAATTATTCGAAAATGTTTCAATTTGAATAAATTGTTTTTGTATTTCGTGAAATAAGTGTCATGTTCTTATTGCAGCTATTCACTGGCGCCATTCTAATCATTTCTATGGCACTAACGGTCTGTGCTTCCCACTGCATATCGAAGATCCGTACATGCACGGCTGGCAGTACTCTTCTTTCATCGTACTAGGAGTCAATGTTCCTGGGTAAGTAAAGCGCTTAAGGAAATTAGATTCATAGATATTACTTATAAAACTGGTTACGGATAAAAGAAAATAATAACCCTCTTTGAATTTTCAGTGATAAAACAATGTTTAATAAATAAGTACCCCCTATGTAACGAAGTTTTTCACATAAGGATACTTTCTTCTGTGTAGCTCTGCGTGAATAGACTCTATATTTTCGAGTAATAGAATGAGAAAATGAGAATTATCCTTTCATCTTTTGTATTGTATCATTTACATCTAAAGGACATACGCAATTCCTTTTAAATGATTCCACACACTTAATGCGTCCTAACTACTTTACGACTATCATTATGTAATCAAATTTCTATCTAAGGAAACTTTAAAAAAAGAATCTTTTATCTTTTGCTGGACGGTGAACATTATTTAATGGAAGATATAATGATATTTATACGTAACTGCTACAACTTCTACGGCGCATTACTAGGATATAATTTTATGTTGAAGCTTAGCGTATCAAATCGACGGACGCCTGATACATTTCCTTGTGTTTCGATATATCTGAAAAAGCGGTTCAGTTCCCTGAAATTGCGCACTATAAAATGTGAATTCTGTCGACCATTACTTTTAAATACAGTAAATTTCTAGACATCTACGTTAAATTCAGGTTTTTCCACGCTGCTTTCGCTGATGCAGTATACACGGACTTTTGAATATTCAAACCTTGCATTATTGCATTACAAGTGAATGTGTATCAGAGCCAACAACTTCAGTGTAGGTTTCTAAATAGTTTTTCTTTGTGGTGTTGTATTTGATGTATTTTTACATATTTTCTTACATATTCTTATATATTGATCACAAATTCATAGCTGTAGCCTCAAGAACGAATGTTTGAAACTAATATGAAGGAAGGAAATGTTAAATGACATTCCCCCATCTCTAAGTTCGCAGGTTGAAGAATATTTGTTCAAACCGGTATTTCTAAATAAGTGATTTTTCAGAAAACAGAAAAATATTGCAATTGAATAATTTATATAACTAACAAAGTATAACTTTAGAAATGGAATGTTTTGTTACCATCATACACTCTTTTGTTCCCAATTCAAATAAGGTAAAACCAAAATTCTGGGAATGTCCACAAGTAACCTTTCTTTTATCAGAATCGCAAAGTACGAATTGTAACAGGAGTGTAAAGTATAACAGGAAAATAAGTATTATTGGACAGGATTGATGGAGATGTATTATTTATCCAAGTACTGCAATCGAACTCAGGGGATAATACAGAAGAAAGTATAAATAACTCTACTTGGATCGACACCTCACCGTTCTAACTGTGGCAACGTTGGACACTCCCATAGTATGTATTCGACAAGAGTGCTATAAATGGTCAGTATGACTGAGTAAAAGAATGAATTATAATATTATGAAAACATTCACTCAGTCAAATCTCTATTATCCCACCATTTAGATTACAGCTAATCTATCCTCGAAAGGAACTATCTTCCATCATATCGTGTGTCATAAAAATGATCCTATCCACGTTTTCGACACAAATTTGGAATGCTCTGTATAAAACTAGGAATGTATTTCAATCTAGTTTAACGGTATAGACGAATATTATTTAGTAAAGCTGAATTTATGTAATAAGTCTTCACAGCTCTATGAAAACGGGTGAATCTGAAAAAAATATACATATTTTCTCTTTAAAAAACATTAAGTGGACAAAGAAAATAGTTATCTAACAATGTCGCAATTTTAAAAACAACAAAACATGACATGTTTTGGGGTTAAAATCGATAAAGACCAAAAAAGTCGAAAATTTCACGCAGTTGTTGTTTATTTTCCGGAAGACAGTCGAGGTCGAAAATATAGGTTCATCAGACCTTGACCATATAAAACTTATCCAAAATTCTACCCCATTTCACGCGAGGTAAAATGTACATTTTACTGGAGAATGAAACCTACATCCCTTGGTCACCTCTTGTTCTTTTCGATCCCGACGCCATTAGGGCTAGGGTATCTTTCATTTTCCTACCTCGCCCCAGGGGACTAACATCTAGTAAGTACGTGTTTGGCAAACACGGGGCCCCGAGCTGAGTCTGGCATT
>NNCF01133435.1:565493-578900 GCA_002313205.1 Laupala kohalensis | reverse complement strand
CCCTAACTCATTCAATGTCTGCTATTAGTTTCATTTTCGAAAAACAACAAGTTGCGTCGTATAATTGATAAAAATATGTAATAATAATAATAATAATAATGTTTCTTATTCTGGCGAGACTCAGAACTTGAAAGGTATGCTCTTCAGTCTAACCATTTAAAACATTTACATTTTAAAATACAAGATGAGAATTGGGAGGATCGTACTTACATTTTCATGTAGTCAATTGATATAACCTGCTGTACTTCGTAACATTTTCCATTACCATACTTCAGTGCTTTTGATTGTCCTCAGGATGGTAATGAAATAATAGAGTTCATGTGATCTTTTTATCTATAATATTCAGTTCTTTTTATTATAAAACACCGATCTGATTACATACTAGAAAGACAAACATACCGTCAGTACAAGTGTAAGCGCCTCGCCATACATGACCCAGAGAATATTTCTCTCTCGTATCTCTATCTGTTCTGCAGGGGACTCCATCTCTCCTGCAGCTAAGTGCAGTCAAATAGTTTAGTCTCAGACAACTTAAATGGTCGGTGAGGTGTGTTTTAAAAGCTAAAATCGACGTGTGCATATACACATCGAGGTAAACTTAGCGGTGGATTTCCTTCATCTCATCATAACTTCTTCTGTTTTGAAATGTTTCACCGTGAAATTTTGGGACAGGGTACTCCCTTGTGTTTTCTAGACACTCCTTGTTCGGGAGGTTTCTATTCTACCTCTCTCACGCTGGGATACCCTTTGAGTGTCGAGGAGTTAATAAAAGCAAGCAAAACGGTCACACTTTCAAATGTCAGGGAGAGTTCGTTTCACGTGTACAGACTTAATAATGTCCACTCTAGATGCTGAAATAAATAAACACACCCACACACACTTATTAGTACCCCAACACACTTCTCAGTGCAACCAACTGCATTCCTCTGTTCGCCGGATATCACCGCCGTTCGGATCCGGAACTATCACCGCCGGGATCCAATCTGAATGGAGGAGTACGGCAAGTCGCATTTCCAGGTGCACTGCTACAAGAGTGATGACAATTTGGAGGTGTGTCGCTAATTTTGTCTCGCAGTGTATTATTTCACCCATTGGGACGACCTTTGGGTGACGCTACCTTGGGTTGTCAACCTTGGGCGACGTGGTTCAAATCCCAGTTGATCCTAGTAGAATTTGCAGTAGAGAACAAAGCGCGTTCGTGACATGTCTCCGGGAAGTCCCGTTTACCCTGCTTTCATTCCACCACAACTTTCTCTCATCATCATGTACCCCTCACCTCATTAGCACATCACATGAGCGAGTCGTCGGAGAACAGACGGTGATCGAGTACAACGATCAGGGTATAGATACACCTCATCGCAGTGTCCCCTGAGAGTGTGCCTCGAAAGACACACGGGCGAACTCCTCTAATAGAGATGCTATTCTGCCATCTGATATTCCTCTACACGTAATCTCTTTGACGTTCAAGTTCTTCCCGCTGCGCATCTCAGCCGCTATTGAAGCGCTGCACGTCCCCGCGGAGGCACGCGCTTATCTATTTTGTACAATACTTGCTTGATCATCAAAATCCTATTTACATACTCCTCAGACAGTTGATATTTGTCCTTTGTCGCAATCAGTGATCGTTTGTCAGTCGTGTTTAATACATCCCATCCTCTTTACTCCGTAATGTACCGCCCACATATCGTGCCATACCGCTCGCAATGTCTCAACACGTGGTCTGGTGTCTCATCTTGTCTACAACCGCACAATGCACCATCCTTTTTACCTATACGTCGTAAATATTGTTGTTTGAAATCTCACGATATCGTTTCGTCATCGCCATTTCGTATAATACAAGATTTAATTAAGAACTACCTAGACAAATCGCGTCTCGTGTGTCCGCAGCCGATGTGTACGCCTGGGTGCTAGTTTTCGTGCTTCCCGTCAACTCCGCTCTCAACCCGCTGCTGTACACGTTCTCCACACCGCGCTACCGGAGCCGCATCGCGGACCTCTGGAAGCGCGCTTNCGGCGGCGGCGGCGATGGTGGTGGAGGTGGCGGAGGTGGCGGGGCTGGAGGCGGTGAAGGAGGCAAGTGTCGGGGCGGTCGCGGCAGCGGAGACGCTGGAGTTGCTGGAAGAGTTCGATCCTTCAGATGGCTGCCCAGCAGCGGGAGACTGGCGCAGTTGCGCCCTTCCACGCACGGTGAGATTCTACACACATCAAAAGAGGTCTGCGGAACACATATAGACTTTCATGTTCTTTTTGCTACGCTTTTTTATTAACTGTTTCTAATTTCAATTTTTTACACGGTTTTCCAGAAAGAGAGATAGAAATAAGTAATTAAGAATATGAATATTTATCTAAAAGAAAATAGGAAACCTTTCTACAGTAGATTCGCCAACAATGATGGGTAATGCGTACACTGAACCAAAACTTGCAAATCAAATATTTTTTTAAATCCTTCAAAAAGAGTTTGAGTGATTTTTATTCTGATTTTAATGCAGATTAATATATAACTTATACTTATTTTTTTCAAAATTTTCAATTGTTTGAAACTCGAAGTTTCGTACTGAAAGCAAATGATGGAAGATTGAGATGTTCATAAAAAGGGCTATATTCCAAATGACAGTTTAATTTTTTGTGTGGTTTTGGTCGTTTTGTTGGTGAGTTATCGAACAAACAAAATATCCTCTTACGCATACTATAACAGGAATAACATCGAATATCATCTCGAAATTAAGATAATGTACTCGCCTCGACGCAATGCGTAAAGATCTGAAGATATTGAAACTTTGTTGATATTTGTGTGTTCGATAACTATTCTTTCCTCTCACAATTATTTTAATTGCAGATCAAACATGAAATGAAGAATTCTTTAAGGGAATCCTGAATGCCTTCTCTTCGGAAATTTTTTAAAGTCAGAGATCAGAGTTTTATGTGGTTACAGATTTATTAAAAATGTAGTTGATTTTACAAAGTTGAATGTTTTTTTTAATCTACCGGTATACTCGTGAGTAAGAGGTGAAGGAAACCTGGATCATGATAGAGCTACGTAATTCCTAACTGTAAATAAATCCTCTGCAATTTTCTCTTCCCCAAATTGGACCTGGTTGGTCTAATAGTGAATGGAGCGGAAGCAGTCCTTGTGTTACGGAGTGAAGGGGAGAGGGAAGATGGAAGTGGGGTGAGTGGCGTCCATCAACGAGTGGGGATTCTGATTTAAGGGCGCCACCTGCTCCCAGCTGGTTGAGACACGCACCCCTCAGGGCACGCGGCGTTTCAGGTTTCGGGCGCTCACTCAGCTATCGTCTTCTGTCTGGTGCTCCCCTTCCTCCATTGAGTCTGCTTCTGGTTCACCTGACAGCTCCAACTGCTTGACGAAGATATTTTAAGAACACGTTCCGTTCTTTCAGAGGAGTGCTCTGAAAGCAAATCGCCCTGAATTTAAATTTAAAAAAATTGTCATTATTTCCAAATTTTTCAAAAATTCTGAAAATCTTAAAAAATGCACTCAATTTTGAAAAATATAACAACAAAAATCTTTACATTCGCTTCACGTTCTTCGGTATATCTAGTAATATGTGACACGGGTTAATAAGGTTATAGCAGAGAATAATGCGAATCACAGAGTTACGATGCAGCTCAATTTCAAAATTAATCACATTTCTTTAAATTTGCCTCTTTTAAAATTTCTATATATTTTTTTATAAATAAACTCTTAATTAGATTCCATAAAATATGACTTTTTAAAGAGGTGTCCAACACTGGTGATACTGAAGATATGATGAACACATAAATCATATTTGACAACTTACAGTTTATCTGTTCATCGTATTTCACACGGGATGACTTGTGGCACAGATTAATTTCATAAAATTTACAACAATATACTATATTTATTTATTTATTATATGCTTTTTGGTGAGGTTCAGGACATGAGGCCTGCTCTCCCACCAAACCGTTGGACTTGAGTAAGGAAATTAGGAAGGAGAAATGTTGGGTTGCCTTATCCTGTTTGAAAGATACTGAAGAATCCAAAAAGGCGTCAGTCTCACCTAAGTGAACTATCGTTTATTTTCAACTCGAAAATCAACACATTCTTTAGACGCATTCCGATTCTTGCATACGTTCATTAAATTAATGAGAACGCGCTTCGAAACGCAATAAAACTCTAATAACCACTCTAATACTAGGGGAAGAATAGCTTTTTTCTTTAAACATTCTAGGGTAATTTACATAGCTTAGGTTACATCACTGCACTGTGTCTCGTGCAAGGAACGACACAATTACAAATAAGTCAAACTTATAGCTGATTAACAAACTTCAGTCTAGTATGTGCAGATGTTTGTGAGTAGTAGAGAAAACCTCACAATCTGAGATCGTTTATTTCTGAGAAATAATTTAAATACTTGATATCTATGAATTTAGTTTAAATAGTGATATCTATGTTGTTTCTATTTTTTCTCAGAAAATGCTTATCTTTTTAACTGTTTTCTGTAGGAATTGATTCTCAAGATTTCCTGTGTAGACGCGGACAACGCTTATACTTACGGCAGATGTTTGCGCATCACTTTTCTTTCTTTTTTTTTAATTAGGCAGACAGGAACAATTAAATACGTGACCACAAAGAAAATAGTTTCTGTAAATTTCACTTAACTGTTTTATTTTTTATAACTCCGCATCATAATTTATTTTAATACAAACAATCCTATTGATTCTTTCCCAATTGTTAGTTATTTACATACAGGATGTTCAGTAATAAATACTCTGATAACACCTTGAAAAAAAAAATATTTTTTGCATATAATATCGGGTCTCCTCTCATATATCTAATGAAGCAAGTTAAGAGTTAGCTACTAGTCGGGGATATATGCATTGACCTCCACAAACCATTCGCAAATCCAGCACTGGCTTCCCTAATACGTAAATCATTGAATGTCCCTCATCGCTTTCTCTTTTTATCCCGTGAACATTCTTAATAATACCCTGTAATCTACGAACACGCATTGAAGTAATTCTTTGAAGTACTCGGATCAACATTATAACGTCTAAGGAATTCCCGTTAAAATAGGAATTTTTATTGCACCATTTGTTTAGTAGTTTTTGTTGACATTGATTTGACTTTACTTAGATGTTTCAAGAACACTGTTCATTAATAAGTAATTTTACTTTTGTTAAAAGGAAAATAATTCTGTTTAAAAATGGAACTTTTAGGTCCGGTCATTTCATCACATTGGTAGTAAAATCGTGATTTTAGCCATGTTACATCACGCATGTAACATTTTAGCTCTCTTTCACAGCCCCTGTTTTCATTTCTTGTTCGTAATCGTTTAGACTGAAGCAATAGGAAGCTTTCCAAGCCTCCGATAAAACTGTTCTGGTATTATATCATTAATCAAAAATAAGTTTTACGTTAGTGTCAATTCTATTATTCTTGGACTTTTAGAACATATCGACACACAAAATAATTTTATCTTTCACTCAAAATTTTTATTTTCATCACATACGTTTTTTCTATTTATTTCGAAAATCATTATAAAAGTAGTGAAAAACTAACATTAAAATGGTCTCAATGATTGGTAATGTTAAAATATAAATTGTTTTATGATTTTTTTTTTCATTTTCGAAATATATACGAGTAATTTACAGAATGTAAAAACCGTTGAAAAATTATTATTAAAAAACATGAAAAAATATATTTTGATGAATAGGCTATAGTGACCCCTTACTCCGTGCGTAAAACGGCGCTGCACTAGTTTGAATTTAAAGTCTACTTTTATAGTTATTATCAATGAATATCATAAAAACTTCAGTCGATCCTGTTACTTGAATTCTTAATTTCAGTTTTAAATTTTATGAAACATTATTGTAATAATCCATCATCTAAATAATGTTATCATCTGGTCTTCGATTTCAGATATTTAAAAATCTCATAAAAGATTGATGGATGTTGGAGATTTCAAAAAGTAGGCTAATCACTCTCTAAAATATATTTCAGCAATTTAAATGTTTCCTTTCGTACTAACTTCCATTTTAACACTTATTTAGTAGTACATTTTTTGTAATAAATATATGACTATAAGTGTTTATTTTTAGTTCTTGTTTTCGAATACCTTTCTCCAGTAAGTTATGTATCCTGGAAATGAATATGTCCATTAGGAAAACTTGTTTGTGGCTCACTTCTATGTCATCGATATCCACTTGCTTGTTTTCTCGGAGCTTGTCGATGGAGAAAGTGTAAACTATTATTCACTTCCGATTGTATCAAAAAGTAGTATTTTTGTGTAGTGAAATTTACAAACTGGAGTCGGTGAATTATATAGCACACTTACAATAAGACAAAATATGTGAAAAATCAGTGATTGGTGCAGGGAATATATTTTTCAACTTTTCTACCAAACGGAAGAGAAAAATGATTATTAATGTACTTTCAAATATGTATAAATCCTGTGTTAATTTTCATGGAAAGCAGAAATTGGAAGTAATCATGAAGGTCGAAAGAATGGATGCAAGGTTTCATTGATTTTGCGGTTAAGACCAAATAAGATTAGGAACTTCTTTCAATTGAATATTATTTTCTAATTACTAAGACCATATATATCCAATGTGGTAATGGGTCTGTAAGCTCGAGACGTCTTCCCGTAATTGTCATATTCACACAGCTGAGCAAATNATACATACTAGTGTGACGACCGATATTCTTCTCGTATGTCACAACACAAACGATTTTGTTGGTTCGTTTTTGTTCCCTAAATAACTCACGAACCAAACAATGGATCACAAACAAACTAGAGAATATAATTCGAATACATTTGGAATAGAGACAAATTTCTGGACAGGTCTTTCCAACTTCATTTACTACTCGAGAAGGCATTCCGGTTTCTGAAAATTGATATTAAAAGAAATACTCGTAAATAGAAGTATGTTTAATGTACATGAAATTCTGCGTAGAGATTATTGACCATATTTCTGAACGTCGCGCTACAATCGATATCTCGAGAAATTAGATCACATAAAAAAGTTATTGTGTTAGGAAAGTATACTGATCGCCCACTGTACCGACAGCGGAGGTCTAGTGGTAGCGTCTCCGTTTCTCGATCCCGCTGAGCGGTAGAGCGTGGGTAAACCCTGCTCGGCCGAACTATGAGGTTTTCAGCTGGGGTTTCCCTCACCTACTCCAGACAAATGTCGATTCGGTACCATAAGTTCCTCGGCAACCCAACATCTCTCCTTCCCAATCCCTTACCCTACCAAGTTCAAAGGTTAGGTGGAAGAGCAGGCTTTATGGTCTGAACCTCGCCAAAAGGCATTAAATAAATAAAAGAGTTTTCGAGATCTTTTTAGGTCTTACTGAATCTTTTCGGGTTTTTTTCTTCTTTTTTCCAGAGACGGACATGTCGACGCAGCGCACAGGAGCTCGTCGCTCCGATGATCCTCCGCCCAACATCGGCGTGATGGCCGCGGGAGTTGCGGAGACCGCCGCCTGAGACTCTCGTTCCCGACAGCTTGGCATTTAAAGTGTGGATCTTTCCCTTATATGAGAGATTAGTGCTCATTCAACGAGAAAATTTCAAGCTGGTGAGAACGAAATCTAGGAAAGAAAAGATTTTTCTTGAGGATTTAGTCTCTATTCGATAAATAAAACTCGGANAGGAAAGAAAAGATTTTTCTTGAGGATTTAGTCTCTATTCGATAAATAAAACTCGGACATGCCAAGGTTTTACCTATAATTTTTTAACTGGAGATTTAGAGCTAACCCACATCAAGGTCATTATAGTCCTTGTTTTACACATATTCATAGTATTATTGCTCTCTACACTCGCCTGAGAACATTTGTGTTCCTACTGGTGTGCGCAAAGATAGTCACACAGTAGTATGTCTTACATATCAGGGACGAAATCTTAGGCGAAAAAGGCGAAACATTGACGTGTCACAGTTTGATTTATTGAATGCAGACTGAATCTTCAAATGGAATTCGTATTGTTTGAAAATATTTGGTCATGATTTCGCCGAGAGAACTTGAAATGGATTTTGACTTTCTCCAACATGGAATTTTAAAGTATAAAATGAATTACTTTAACCCCGATGTCGGCAACCTACGGCCCAGGCCTCACTTCCAGTCGTCTCTTGAGCAGCTCATAAGCCAAGAATATATTTTATGATTTCTTTCTTTTTCTCAGAATTTCAAATTACGTGCTCAAACAGCTCACAGTCAAATTACCGAGTTTCGAAAAAGTTATCATGTGGTAGGAACTTGTTATCGTCAATTCTGATCCATCAACGCCTCCAGCGACTAATTTTAATATTAAAAAGTGTTCACTTTTCGGATACGGAAGTTTACTTGTCTCTGTTCATCTATAATTAATTCTGATGATACGGAATACGAACTTCGAACTTGGGCGAAGTATGTTTCAAATAACGTCATTTCCATCCTCCCCTTTACAAAAGCTATATTTCAAGCATTTGTGAACTAGTCTTTTAATTATTTTTATTATTATTTTCAATATTCCGCTATATTTTGTATAATAAATATTTTTTTAAAAATTTTATTTCGTTTTTTTATTTGGGAATGTCTATCTCAGAACTACTATTTGGCTCAAGGCCTGCAGAAACGAAAATCTTTACTTTTTGACCCTGTTGAAAAGATAATGAGTGGAACCCAGCTTAAGCCAGACATTCATAGCAATGGAGTGAGATGAAATATGTGCCAAAGGAAACATTAGAATGGTGTTGGTCAGTGGGAGGAGTAAACAAGTGACTGAAGTAAAGAATCCACTTTCCCGATAGAATATGATAGTAAATATCGAGACTATTTTTTATTCAAAACCTGCTGACGGATTTATCACACATTACAATGCTTAGGACTCAAATATTGCATAGATTTCTCAATTACTTCGTCATGAATAAAGGAAAAGAAAAACGTACAGTAATAAAGTAACGCAAATATGAACACTAATATGATTGTAATACTTAAATTTTATCATGAGCTCTTCGCTCATGGTACTTTTTACTGCTACATAGCACAAACTAATGCATATTAAACTACTATTAGTGTAACTTACGTCTAGGCATACTTTCAGTTTGCCTCCAAGAGAATTACCATTGGAATCGATTAGTATCGATAATTATCCGCGATTCTCCCTCAAAATAAATACTACGAACTTGGAATTATTTGACGAAACGGATATAAATTATAAATTCGTAAAAACAAACGTAGTTTGTACTCAAACATAGAACGTTGTAAATAGTTATCCTGCTTTGTAGGATTAGGTCTGATGCACACAGATTGTTTATCATAAACAATGCGAGACTTTGTAAATCCGTCAATATTTACTAAAGCAAAAGTTCCTTATCGTTAAACTACCGTTTACGACGTAACCCAGCCGAAGACGACCTTCTCGGAGGCGGAAAGGCCTTGCGTTAATAAATATTTACAGATCGACAGTTTTGTATTGCTTGTGTATTTAAAGCTGTCATGCACATCTGATGAATAATTGGTCTCATTTCATTCATTCAGAAATGAATAAAATTGAAAACAATATGACATTTCCCTAGTAAAGTCCACACAATAATTTACAATCTTCCCCATCTCAATAGGTTTAGGCCCAGATCGTTTATAGTGAGTTACTTGCAGAAAGACATTGTGTCCGATAAAAGAACATGTATTGCATAAACATATCACTTAGGACTTGTTCGCACTCTCTTAAACATTTTACCTGGCGATTACAGATCTTGAAAACAGTCACAAATAGTGGCTCTCAATAGAGTTAATTCATGTAGTTAAGAGATTGTTTTCAGATTCACTAGCTAACAACGTGACCTATATTTTAGGGTAGAACTCATCAGGACAACAGAAAATGTTTTCTTCTCTTTACCTGGAGAGAACTCTTTCAAAGAGATCTGGGATGTCAGATACGGACGTAAGGGTTTTTGTATGTATGTCAAGCAGTGCTCGACATCCAAATTCTGCTGAATCATATACGATAATTTAATTGTGTAACTTAGTTTAAGTGAAAGGAAGCCCACAGTCACAGGAACGTTAGCATTTTATACCTGGGCTTGTGTATACTTTTCCCATATTCTTATTATTATAATTTTCTAGTTAAATATTCAAAGTTGTACCCCGGATTCTTAAATGAAGTTGTGTGGTTACATTATACTTTAAAAATATTACACAATTTTCCAACATAGGACATGGTTAGCAAACACTATTGCTATTTGCGAAGAAAATGTTGAAAAAGTATTGCACCATTTCGTATGCACGAAGTTGTTTTTGTGTGTGTGTGTTAAGTATAAACTTTCGTTGTTTTTAATTATAGATTTTCTAAGATCTCCCCTTGTTCTACTTTTCTTCACGCAGCGAGGCTAAAGATCTTGAATTATCTTGGATTAGGGATCCTTTTATTGAGGAAACTTATTTTTACTAATTTCATACTCAAGAACTATACATTTTTACGAGTCTTAATTACTCTTTAATATTGTTAATTATTGAATGTTTTCAAATAAATAATTATTGACTTGTGGAAATTGCACTTTAAAGAACTATTGTAGAATTGTCATTTATAGTTACCCTCCCTGTGCGTAGAAAAAGTGCGTTTGCTGTCCTCTCTACATTCCATTGCGTGCGCGTGTTGTTCTACAAAACTTTTGTTACTTCATACTGAAACCTAATTGCTAAAACCTATTGTAAATGTACTAAAACCTAATTGCTCTTTAATCCTTAGCGTACAACATAAAATTTTAAGAGTCTCTTTTGAGAAGATGATTCTGGAATATCAAACAAGAGTATTTTTATACAAAAAAAAATAAACGATTATTTTTTTAACAAAATATTTCGTATTAAAACACATTGCAAATGTCATATCATATCTTACTTACTAAGATAAAGTTTCAAAAACATAATCAGCAGTGAAATAATTTATTCAGGATAAATTGATAAAATATAAGTTTACTGCAAAATTATCAGAATTAACTAGGTAGTTTCGTTCAAAAAAAAGAGAAAGCAGAAATATTTGTATAGTAATGTTTGTGGTATTTCCTCAATTCTCATGATGGATGTTACAATTATTTTAATCTCTTTATAGTAAATGGAATAGTTCATCGATCTTGGTGTTGTAATGTACAAAGTTTCCTGTGTAGGTCTATCAGCATGCAGAATGTGTAGTCCATATTTTAGTAGAAGTCATTTCATACATGCTTAAGGATATTCTACATGCATCAACATGTAATCCTAAAGATAAGTACAGGATACGTCTTCTTGTGTTATATACATGAACAATTATATCCTTAGTTAACAAACGTGAAATAAGTTGATATTACCTGGGAGAGAAAAAATGAGAAGGCATCAAGTTCTTCTGAAGCTGTAAGAATTGAATTCTGTAATACAAAATTTTTCTTAATTTGTTCATCCTTTTTCTAAATAAATGCGAGATTCTTTGTCTTCAGAATCAATTCATTCATCATACCCGGGATATCTGAACACAAGTAATTCAGATGTCCAGCGTATTCTTGGTTCCTCCTGGACAGAAAAATCCAGTTCTTAATCATTCACTGTCTTATATTTCACAAATATATATTGCTCAAGTAGTCCATGTTATTCATAATAAATAAATAAATATGTAGTCCATGTATTGCTTGTCTGAGGTTAGTGCTTTCTTTTGACCAAGCCCGTAGCCAAATTTATCACGGCGAGGTGGATAGAATTCTCGCTAAAATTTATTGATGTTAAATTTCAAGCTATTTGTCTTCAAACATATTATAAACTTGATTATTTAGTAGAAAATTATTTTATAATAAATTAATTAATAAATGATAAATTATTCATGTCTTGATAAAATAATTCCATTACAAGAGAAAAAAATTCCGGGAAAAAAACAGGACCGACTGAGCTTCTCTGGCTACGTGCCTGATTATGGTAAACATCGATTAGATGTTAATGCCGTCTACTTTAAGTAATTTATTTTTCTTAGTTTAAAAAGTTTGTATTTATTCATTTCTGTATCTAAATAAACTTTCATTGTGAGACTTCCTTAATGAGTATTTTAAGACTAAATACCCTTACCCTTAGTTCAATACATAGCGAGAGACTTTTGTGTTTTTGAAAATGTAGTGTTTACCATACCTTAAAGGGACAGAAAATGTCAAACGTTTGCATTAACTGATGGGTTTGTATTTTTATTAATTGGTTACTGCATTACTACTTAGTGTTCTGTATTCTGCGAAGAATAAAAAGTTGTTTCGGTCTAATCTTGTTGACAAATCAAAATGTAAAGTCAAGTATTCATTTGATTAAAAAAATAATGACTCATTTTATTAACCATATACTCACCTGCTCAAAAGTTAATTATTGTTATATTTTGTACTTCTTACCTTGTATAACGTGCTCCTGTGTGCTTCGTTGCACACTAAAGGGCAACCAATTATATTATTTACATATCTTATTTAAAAAGAAACTAAAAAATTCCATTTTGAACTTTCTAAAATATCTTAATTTTTTGTGTTCAAAAGTAATGAATGGATTAGTTATTAGATAGGAGTAAAATTCTGATGAATAACTAAACATTTTTGTCACTATCGTAGGCGACGAAATTGAATGAAAATTAAGAACACTGTAGAATCAACATCTTCTAAACTGATATTTTTGAAATATTTGTTTAGGGCCGCTATTAGTTCACTGAAATCTTCAATTCTCTGAAAAAATGTTTTCGTTTCGCACTACTAACTTCTGTTCATCTGGGGCCCGTTTCACAAAAGAACAAGTATTGTTAGAAACAATTTGTTACGAACAATACTTGTAATAACAAGTAGTTAGTTACAATCGTGTCACAAAGATTTCGCTAACTTGCCAGTAACAAGTGGAGTCACTTCACACTTGTTAATAACAATTGCGGACAGTCCGCTCTTACTCGTTATTCTGTTACGTAATGTCAAATTTGGTATTTCTAAAACATTTATTAGGACACTTTTTGGGAGATATAGCACGTAAAGTGAAATTTTTTAACGTACTTCGTATTNGTTACAATAAACACGCCCCTAGACAAAGCCTAGAGAACCTGTATAAGAAATCCGCCTCTACCCGAAGGAAAAACGGAGAAAACCCCCAGCCAGGATGGGGCTACAGAATTAATGTACACAACCGTGCCAAAGTTGAGAACACATAAAACTAAATTAATATGAGCCATACGGCAACACAATCATGCAAGAAAATAGTTTTTGAAATTGTTATAAGTTATTTAAAAAGTGCTACAGCAATGGTGTGATAAAGTATAAGAAGGATTTAACTTTTATTAAAATCAATAAGTTCTTTTACAGTGTAGAAGCACTGGTGCAGGAGGTAGTTTTTAACCGCGAATTTGAAGAGATTCAATTTCATAATGTCTTTTATATTATTGGGCAGGGAATTATATAGAACGATACCCGAAT
>NNCF01133435.1:537659-557447 GCA_002313205.1 Laupala kohalensis | reverse complement strand
CCCCCGTCTGACTCAACAAAAATAAACTCTCGCAAATTTTTCCCCATCTGACCTCAGTGCTTCTGTGCCCTATTTTTTAATAGACAATTCGCGTCACGTGACGTTCCCCTTCCTATCATTCCTTCCTTCTACTACAAGGCCTATGCTTCTTTCCCCCCTCTTAATTTTAATTGGAAGTTTCCGAAAAGATGTTACTTGCTTTTTCATGTTGCCAATCACACGATTTATCTCCTCCCACCGTGGTTTTCTATTGGTTGTTCCCACTCTCTCTACTTCCAAGACTTCTACATCCAGACGAAGGTCTGTCGGCCGTTGTGTACTCTGCACATCTGCTCTGTGCGGCATGCTTCTTGGATCCCCTCTTTTATGGTTTTATGGCTAGGTGGCGCGGTACCCTCTCCGTCTGACATCACCCATTTTTGCTACAACTCGTCCCGACCGTCGGCCCTCCTTTTGAACCCACAAATTTTTTTATTACTTCCTTTTGAATTTCGCCATCGTGTGTTTTTGCTGAACCCATAGCCCCAAAATTTCACATTTCAATATCTTTTCTTCCCTTGGCCAGCCATGTCCCAAGAGACATGTGCCGTGCTTCTGGTCGTTTGTCGCAAACGTACACCCACGTTGCTTTGGGAAATAGTATTCCCTGACATCCGCTCTTTTTTGGTGCTATCTTTTGTTCTGAATTTCGATGCTTGTTTTTCTAAAGATTCAAGTTCAAACTTGTCTGCCTCTGAACATGTGTCATCGTCGCCACTCCTTTGATTTTTTCCAAATAATAGATTTTATAACTTTTTTGTACTCCAAAACTTTCTACAGAGCCTGTGAAGTCGCACCGACTCTACGCTTCAGACCACTCAGGTCCCTTTCTGCTAGCTCCCATGTAGGCCCATGATTTTATATTAAATTTTGAGAACGTGATATTGAATTATCAATTAATTCAATCCATGGTCTCAGTATGAAGAAACTCAAACACAAAGAACTTGAAATGTCTTTCTTTGTATTAATAAATTGATATACCTACTATCTCCCGCAGACCCGAAACGGATAAAAAAGGTAACACAAAAGTTGACATACTTGACTTGGTGAATGTACCTTGATGAATTGCTCTAGTGAATGTGTGTTTTAACTCTTTGTAGAGAAAACAATATGGTCGTGACCAGATTGCTAAAATAATGGAATAACGGAACGAATACTAATAACAATCACGCCCCCCCCCAGGGGGCTTACATCAAGTAAGTACGTGTTTGGCGAACACGGGGCCCCGAGCTGAGTCTGGCATTACTTCCACTTACTTGTGCCATGCTCCTTCCTTTCTCTTTTCTGACCTCCCTTGGTCACCTCTTGTTCTTTTCGATCCCGACGCTATTAGGGCTAGGGTATCTTTCATTTTCCTCTTTCCCCAGGGGACTTACATCTAGTAAGTACGTGTTTGGCGAACACGGGGCCGCGAGCTGAGTCTGGCATTGCTCCCACTTACTTGTGCCATGCTCCTTCCTTTCTCTTTTCTGACCTCCCTTGGTTCTTTTCGATCCCGACGCTTCCCGACGCTATTAGGGCTAGGGTATCTTTCATTTTCCTCTTTCCTCTTCTTTTTTTTTTAATGTTTCTAGTAAAAGTCATGTGATATGTTGGAATTTGTGTTTAGAGTTGTAATGCAGGAGGGTTTTTAGTGGGTATGGCTGAGTCTTTCGGCGAGTCCCACACGCGGGGAGAGTCATGTTGGCTCTCCCTAGTGCGTAACTGCATTTTCCCTACCTGTACAAGTTTTAAGGGCTCTAATGACCTCGCTGTTGACGAGCCCTAAAGCCCCACAAAAAAAAAACAGTCACGCCTCAAGCTCTATTTTAAATTATTTTCAATTATTCCAGTAATTTAAGTGACGGTCATTCGTAAGTTGTATTCTGTGCATTTTTCAATGGATCGGAAAATTATGAAACAAAATAGTGGGATTCAAACCCCCAAAATTCGGTTGAATTAATTCACTGATATTCATACACATTTTTTATAAACATTACCTTACGCGTAATAAAAATCTCTATAAATGTTACGAAGTGTTGATAATAAGGGGGAGATTCTTTTGTTATGCAAAGTTACTGCAGGTGTATGTGAGGAAAGTATCCCAAGTCCTTATAAATCTTACATAATTCCGCTATTCTTTCGTCTTATTGTGACATTTCTTCCATCAGACGTTCATTCCACTTCAACAATATGAACGTGGTGGATAAAGAAGACTCACGGAATAACTATTAAAAAAACTAATCACTCCTGATATCTTCCAAAAATAAATATTAATTTTTTAACATGAACCTGCTTTATCTTCCGGACTTAGCACTTCACATTATCATCCGCGACAGAACAGTCACGAACTGTCAGCTTTGCTGAGATAATGTTGTACCTGTCTAAACAACACTAATGTATCAAGAGTGGTGACTTAATTGCATTTAAAGTTCGATACTACAACGGTCGTTTTACTTGGTAGTGAAACAGAAGCGTATGCATATTCGAGTTAGAGCACGAAATAATACTTCTGAAAACAGTTATTGATTCTGAAAAATACCAGTATATTTATTTAAATCAATAGTATTAAATAATGATAATTTTTCAGCGTTTAATGTTGAATGTTTCAACAATTTTTTGTAAAGTATTTCAATACTTTTATTTAAATATCGGGAAATATTAAACGCTTTCGCGACAACCAAAAACAAAGCACTCTAATGCCGGCACTTCACTTGGCGTTGCGTACTTGTGTATTTGCCGACACGGTCAAGTAGATGAGCTCTTGTCTTTATACGATGTATTTACTCTACTGTGGCAAACACGCAAATACGCGAACACCCGTATCCGTCCTCTTGTCGGTTTTAGCTGCACATCAAAGGACTCAAATAAGGCAAACATTTGTGTGAACCGTCCACATTTGGTTTGCCCTGTTACTCTCAGTAGAGCGCGCGATATCGAGATTTGTTGATATACTTGTTGATATAACAGATGAGGTATTATTGTGTTATTGACGTGTTCGAACCATGTGAGAATGGCATGTTTGTGATATTTGTGAGTTCGTGAAATATTCAGCCAAATACAGTGAATACACTTCACAAACCGCACCGCCAAGTGAAGTGCCAGCATAAAAGAATACGATCAACCCGATGATCATGTCGTAACTCACTATTACTCAACTCCTTTGATGCAACTTACACTCGTTACGAATTCGTTTTAATATGAGTAAATCGACGGTTCCCATTCCTTCAAAGCTGTTTTTTTGAAAGGAGATGTAATCACATAAAATTAGGTTAAACCAGTAGTAAAGTCCATACCGAACGAATCACTCAAACGTACCCATAAAAATAGTCGAGGAGAAGGGGTCGCGAGCTTACGACTCGCCCGAGGCTCCGCATTTCTTCCGTCTGAGGATCCATCGGGTAGCAGCTGTGCGTGAGGCACTGGACCGAACGGGAGACTGTAGAGGAAGATCTCCTCCATACTGCTACAGTGGATTGAGAGGTACTAAAGATGGAAGGAAATGTGTTTACAGTGTCTCACGTAAGCAACGGTGAGGCTCGGGATGGGAAAGGACGGGGTCGGAGAGTTGGATCGATCAGGGGACTACGGGATGAGGTATCGATTAATTATTCCGCACAGGAAATTGTCGTTCATGAATTTAAAAGAGAGTAATGACATCTCCATGGTGGGTGTACTAGTGGTGGATTTTAACCTCACGCTTTCGACGCAATGTAGACGCTCTGCATGGGATACGCGCGAACACACTTGACTTAACCTGGCAAAGAGGGTAGCGAGGATACTTTTATAAAAACATTGACTTGCTACTGGAATAAAAATAATAGAAACCCTAGCAGAAATAGTGTCTCAAATGACCTATATGAAAGCTAGTTTATGAAAACTCTCATTATAACGTGCGTCGACCGATAAGAAGCAGCGAATTCTGTCATCGAGGATAGTAATACTTGTGGGTAGACTCATCACTGATCCTGCTACCCAACTGCGCACCAATCCTTACACAATCTTTTGAATCGATCATTCCCACTCCCTACTTTATTAATTCAGCACCCCCACTCTCCCCAGTCGTTCCGACTCCTCCTCTGTCGTTCCTGGCTTGATCATCCGCGAGGGAAAGAAGTCGACGTATGTAAGTTGGCGGATACTGACGACGACTGAAGTGATTGCTGTATGGTTGCATGACAGCGTGGTGGCCACCGCAGCATCGGCTCGCCAATCGCAGCAGCATGGCCGCCCGCCCGCCCGCCCGACCGCCCGCCCGACCACCCGACCGACCACCCGACCGACCACCTGCCCTCCGTCGCGGCGCCGCGCCGCCAAAGGTATGCGGTGGTTCTGCTGGCGGACGGAGATGGATGAGGCACGTGAGGCCAAGATGCTGGCGAACAAGGATACGATGTGAATGAGAGAGAGGGAGGGATAGTGAATGAAGATGGTGAATTTTCGGAAATGGGAGACGGGGATCAAGGACACGGAGTTGGAAATTCTGCTTTCAAAAAAAGAAGAAGAAATGAGATCTTAGAACGAGAATGAATCCACTGGAGTTATCGAAAATATGGAGAACATTTTAAGATGAGACTACAAGAAAGACGAATCCTTTACGTTGGTACTGTACATATACTGAGAAGATAGATTCTCCAGGAGAACGATTAAAGTTTCCTAATCGACCTGTGTATTGCAAGAAATCACCATCACGGGATGGAGGCGCCAGTTCCATCAGCAGTAGAGGTTAACTGGGTATTCCGCAGAGTCAACTGTGTTGTTAAACGACTCTCACGTCGTAGAAAGAGGAGGGGGAGGTTGCCGATGAGGGTGGTACAGCAGAAGGGATCCTGCGTGCCGGCCGCCGGCGCCCGCGGCCGCGAGCTCCCGCCCGGAATGTTAATTGCAGCNGTTACAAGGCTGTCTCTTATACACATCTAGATGTGTATAAGAGACAAGACCCCTTACGCAGCGAGCGCCCTTGCCACGGCCTCGGACGACGCGGCGGGATGGCAGGCGGCGAGACGAACATAGCGACCGAAGCCATCGACGCTCCAGATGCTACTTCTGCTTCTGAACGGACATGAAAGATAAAGATTTTGATGTGGAGGGTTCAAAGCACAATAAAAACCAAATAATTTTCCTTCACTATCACTTCAATTATTCAGGCTATAGTGTTCCATAGGTTTTGCACAAAACCCACATAAATAGTTTGGGTATCTGTAGTACCAAATTTTTCTATTAAAACTGTCACCATTATTATCTCCTCTATGTCCAGGATTGTGTCATGGGTCATTAATCACTTCACCTACATATTTAAATTACATTATTTTACTGCAGCCTTTCATCACGCAATACCCCTCACGTCTTACATTTTTAAGGTCTGAATAACATATGTGGAGTTCAGATCACCTGTGGACCAAATCGATGTCATCTGATTTCCAGATATTGACTCTTCAAGTTTTCTTTGTACAATCATTTATTTGTGGTGATCCAAATAAAATCTGAATCCAATATATATTACATAAATTGTTATATCAAATTGTATATATCATGAATCTTTGTATACGAGTGTATCAAATAAATCTAGGACTTGGTTACTGTGACGCTGAAACATATACTTTTACGTCTCACTTTACCAAATATCTCAAAATTTGAATCAAACTGTTAGTGGTTCCACACATGGGCGGATCCATGATTTGATTTTGGGAGGGACCCATTTAGAATGTTGGGGTCCCTCCATCGGAATTTGTTTCAATTAACTTCATTTACATGCGCGGGTAGTGAAAGATAATCCCACGGA
This sequence comes from Laupala kohalensis, assembly GCA_002313205.1. NCBI lineage: Eukaryota > Metazoa > Arthropoda > Insecta > Orthoptera > Trigonidiidae > Laupala > Laupala kohalensis. The sequence goes on along the minus strand of NNCF01133435.1, from coordinate 551,647 downwards.
ACCACCCGAAAATTTTGGTTTTCAATGGAAAACTCTTCCAGTCACAATCATTTTTCAGATCATTTATGAATTGTACAATAATATTATTGCATATTTTATTATAACACCAATAAAACATTTCCATAATTAATTTATTGCCCAAATAAAGTTCCATCATTCCAATTACAAAATATTATTTTCTTGTATTTATGATTTACATTCTCAATTATCTTTCTATTATGTATGCGCGAGAATGCTAGAAACAGTGAAATATTGCAGTTCTAAGCTCGTGTTCTCACTTAGGAGTGGATTTCTAAAGAAAACCAGTAAATGTGTGTCCTATGCAGTCGTCTTTCTACACAGATATTAGTCATCTTGTTGCTTTCAATGGACATACTAATTTTTTGATGTAAAACAAAATTTCCTTTTATTATTACTATATCTCTTTGGGTCCCCCCCTTTTGATCCTCCAATGGTTCTTCAGAAATCTCCGTACGTGTGATGAAAAATACATGAACGCAAATAGGAATTGCCAAAAAAATACGTGGGACATACTGAAGGGTATTACATGGTAAAAATCTGCAGGAAAATAATGACATTTAATTACGTCAATGAAATCACTAATTTGAACCCATAAAACAATCTCGGAGATAATACGTGGTGGTTGAAAAGTTTGGAATTATGTTATGTCGATACAAGACCCAAGATCATTTTCGTTCTACATTTTGTGAAACAGGGAATACTTTAGCCTGAATAATGGATGTGCCCGTGGAAGGAAAGGATTTTGGAAGAAATCAGAATGAAGGGCTTTGATGCGAAATCATTCAACGGGACGGAAATCACAGATCATGACCCACAACTGGTATTTAAAACAGAAACTTACAATTAACTCAATACTTGATCTAAACAATAGCAGGAAAAGTGTAACGTAGGAAAACATACACCTCTATCCTTATTACATAGGAATCGTAGGAAAACTAGAGATTGCACATGTTTAAATGTTTGCTGCATGCTTGAACGTAAATTTCAGTGAAATGAAACATTGGAAACACTTCCGAGATATGAATGCTTTCTTTAAATGACGGAAAAAGTATTCGTGTGTAATATTTTATAAAACTTATTTTACACATTTTTGTGGTAAAAATATGTATTTCCTTATTCCAGTAACTTACGTGCAATGGAATGTATATCGTATTCTTTATAATAATAGGACTATCTGTGGACAACCTTCTGCGAAACACGACTTGTAAATATCCCTCTGTGCGAACAGATGAAAACTTCCTCGTAAAGGGAAGCAAAAGTGGGGTAATGAATAGAGCTTAACAAGTATGAAATAGCAATGGGCGGCATTTAATTGAATGTTACAAGGAGCGTATTCTGGCCTCATTCGCTTACAGAAAAACTGCACTAAGTATCACCGCAAATTGCAATGAACGTACTTCCTTCTTGATCAGTATTCTTTTTTGAACATTACATTCTTTCCTCATATTTTTACTCATGTACGTCAAACTCTCCACTCAAGTAGTAGGCATTTTTGTACACACTTCTCTGTAGAAAATACGAACAAAAATTATATGTTGTAATAAATTAAGTATGAAATGGAAAACTGATCACAAACTTTAGAATTTGTATTTTTGTTTATTGTGAAATATTTTATCAGTGTTCGTATTTAAACTAAAACAATTCATATTTTATTCCTTTTTAAAAGTAGTTAAAAACCGAAGACGAAAAGATAGTGAAAAAACGTTATACTATTTGTTTTGATATACTTGTAATATTTGTTAATATTTTTACTTAATTCTGATCAAAATAATTTTTATTGTTATTATCGTATCAGAATCAATGTTAGGTATAACAACAAAAATTAAGATGTGTTCATCAGTTTTGTCGGTCCAGTAAATGGTATTACCGAATGTAAACTTATTGATCTTTTTTTATTACACCTATTAATTCATACACATGCGATGAAATATTTAATTTTTAAAAATGCAAAATATTTGATACTCCAGTTGCCCTATTACTTGCCAATCCGGTCCTTACCGATTGTACTTGCNGGCCCTTACCGATTGTCCTTGCAAATTATACAATACATCAAACTCGAACAGGTATTGTCTTCAACCTTTTTTCTTAAGTTTCGTTACTATAAGTAATATCTTTAGAACACATTGCTGCTAATATACATTTTAAAACATGTAACGTTCCTTAAATTACTTGAGGACTTTAATCACGCTATTGTGGTTCATTTGCAAGCGGAACGTGATCATCTTTACAACTTCAAACAACTTTGTCAGTGGTGTGTAGTAATAAAATGTTTATTGCCTCTCAAAGGATATTGAGATCGTTTTATAAAATACGACAATACTTTTACCGAAATAAATGTGTACAGAAAACACTTTAAGGATGTATTTCCTCTTGTAAAGTTCTTCTATAAACATAAGTGTGTCTATAATATACAACTTCTTGAAAAATGTTTCTTCTGGAATTTTCCTCTGCTCTTCTATTTAAATATAATGGGAAAGGTTTAGCACATTGTTTTAATAGAAAAAGTTTTTAACAGCTTTTTCTGAAAAATTTATGTTTTTAACCCATAATTTTCAATAAAGATACAAAATATTGAATGATATGATTTTACTGCACATTACTTGAATTGTTTTGATAAATCTTCACACCTTTTTTAAAAGTTATGCCTTGTAGACTGGTGTGTAATATTAATATTTATTCCTAAACAAAGTCGAAAGATGATTTTGCATTTCATTACAAAATTCACTTTCAAACTAACGGAAAGAATATATTGGGCAGGTTTTAGTGAAAGCAATTGCTGGCATGAAATATGTAAATAAATAATATAAATAAATAAACTTTTATTTTGTGGTTAGGTTCAAGCCATCAGGTCTGCTCTTCTGCCTTACCACCGTCAAAAAAATAATGCATAATAATACATGATAATAAAACATAANATAAACATAAATAATACCACAAAGAGGGAGGACTAGAAAATTACTCTGTGGGGATCATCCCAGTACTAATCTTAAGCAATTGAGGAAAACCCAGAAAAAAAACTCAATTAGGATGACATCTGAAGACCAAACAAATGTTAGATAATATACTACAACGTGTGTAATACATAATAATTAAATAAAATTCAAAATACATTGTTTACAATATAACAACAACTTATCGCGAAGAATATTTCATTACATTTTACATTACAAGATAAAAACTTACAAAATTATGAATTTATATTTTCATAACATGTTTATTATAAATTATCAAATATTCTTTTCATAAATTTTCATAATAACATTAAACATATCTAAATTTATTATCGTACAGTATTAATTGTAACATATATAACTTTTGTATTTATATTGAATTGCAGTTTTATATTAGGACTAAGCTAATAAATTATATTGTTTAATACATATTTAATAGTTTTTAAATCATATTATGGTTAAATAAGAAGATAAATTTATTAAAAAAGAAACTTAACTTTTTGGATCTATCAATAATTAATGTCAATGGCATAATTCTCACAAATTGGTATTATAAGTCAACAGCATTGGGAAGATTACTTAGTTACTACTCGAATCACCCCTTCTTTATGAAAAAGAATACTATAAATGGTTTGATTGCAAAAGTGCATAGGCTTTCACACTCAACCTTTTGTAATTCTAACATTAAGAAGGTGAAAGATATACTTATCAAAAATGATTACCCTCCAAAATTAATAAACAGACTTATAAGAATACATAATTTTGAAATGAAGAATATAAATTCACAGAATACTAATGACAAAAAGAATTAATGATGACAATAATCAAATCAATGAGTGATAATAGCAAAATGAGAAATATTATTGTGATATCTTATCAAAAGAAAATAAGTAATGATATAAGAAAGTTATGTAACTCAGAGTTCAAAATGGTGTGTAGGTTCATAAATAGATTCAATATAGAAAAGAACTACAAAGATAGTATTAATAAAGAAAAAAGAAATAACATTTCTTTTTCGATTCCATGTATGGACTGTAACCTTGTGTACATTGGTCAGACCAAACGCATGTTGTGTACTAGGAATAAGGAACATTGATCATTCAAAAGATATGAGCCATGCAATAATTAAACACTGCAAAAAGAATGAACATAGAATGAATTTTGAAAAAACAAAAATTATTTAAATGCCTCAAATTAATTTAAACGCCTAATTTTAGAATCTATTCATATTAAAACTACATCCAATGTCAACTCACAAACTGAAACTAACATTTTATCTAATAAATGTGATAATATATTTTATTTTTTAAATTTACAATGACTATTATAATTCTATCATGTATTAACATAACATTTATAATATGAATTTTATAATGTTTAAGTTGGTATCGTTTTTCACTATTAAGACTACTTGTATCCTAACTGTTACTTACATTCAAAACACAAAAGCTTTTAGTTGTTATCATGCCTTTATGATGTTCTAGACAAGGTGAACTTATTTCACTGTTTTATTTTTATGAAAAAAAGTGATGTTTTTGTAAACGTTTTTGAATGATTAAACAAAGAGAATTTTTTAATAATTTGGAGCATTTCAAATAATATAGCAGGTATGTAAAATGTAAAAAAAAATTGTAACTCACAATTATACATATTTAAAAAAATTATTTTCTTTTATTGTTAATGTCATATTATCAAATATTTTGTAAATATTTGATTGGTATTATTTATTTAATTTGTAACTGTTATGTACTTAATTTTATCTTGTAAATCCGTACTTCCATTTCAACTTTTTAATACTAATTTATAGCGACCCTGAAGATGATGCCAAACTAGCATCAAAACATTGGCCATGTATTAGTGAATACTTATAAAGAATTTACATTAAAAAATTGATTGTCTATAATAATATTCGTATAGTATAGTCCTTCAAGTATACATATATCAAGACAATCAGAATAGAATCAATAATTTATCTAAATTTTACAGTGAAGAGTTCAGAGCAGGAAGCTGACGGAATGAACTAAAAACATTTGTATGTTCTCAGAAAAGTGATACTTATTACTAAAACAAGTAGTTTTCTTGAAGTCATGAAATATTTCTCCAGCACCATCCAAATAAAATAATTTATTGTGGCCTCGATCCACTTGGCGACGCCCATGCATATAATTACGTATATTTCAACGTTATATACATAGTAAGACTGACTGCACATCGTTCACTAAATGAGAGAAATGGAAATATCGAGAAGATAGTTAATAAATAAACAAAGCTAGGGTTTAACCAGTAAAAATAACATAATTATGGTGCAAAAAAGTGCTAATATACTTGATCGTCCGAAAATTTACTGCATTCAGAAAATATTTAGTATGCAAGAGTATTGAAAAAACAACGTATATGATGTTGATGAAAATGACGTGCAACGTAGATGACGCACGGTCACACCTTTTTCTGGTTATCACTCCAAAACATACAGAAAACTTGTAACTGTGCAGTACCAACTGTAATAATTAACCCAGAAAAGAGTTTTACGCAGTTGAAATCACACTTAAACTTCCAGATTTAAAACTTATCTTCAACTGTAGAGTAAAAATGAAAATAAAAAATACTACTCGCAAAAGAAACAGAGTGTAAACGTTACACAGACGATGTTTTCTGGGCGATTCTGTTCTTAAGCATTTTTAATTTTTGTACAATTTGACCTCAGCAAATTCAGTTAAGTCTTTCGGTTTGGGGCTGGGAACATGTCTAGCAAGTTGTGCACAGTTTTTTTCTTTTAAAATCTGCATCATTACTTATATCTTTCGCGAGTACAAGACTTTCTATCGTATCCCAAGAGAATGGATGGTTTCCATTCAATAGGAAAAGGGGAATCCCGCAGACCAATCACAAACAAGAAATGAGTCATTTGAGAGACGACATTCAAAGGACGCGAACTGAGCAACGACGTCTCGGAACACGTGGATGCAGGTCACACGATTCAAGGAGTGGTAGAGGAAAAAGTGGACACGAGAACTGAGTTCTTCGCACTAGTGAACACGAACTTTAAATCAGTCACGGGTAATCTTCATCGAAATTGCGATGCACGATTTAATATTTAATATTTAAAAGAATTCCACTAAAGTCCCATATATATTTTATTTTATTTTATCATAGAATATAAATTTTCACCGTCAGTGATGCAAAAACGATAATTTGAATCACCAGTATGTCGGTAATCAGGAAATTTTTTTAACAAGTATTGACACCAATCGAAACAAAATTGACGTGTTAACTTCTGTTGCTATAATATCACATATAACTATGTACTACTAAGCTTAATATCATGTTTATCCTTGAAATCCATAGAAAACATGTCCCATTATAATGATTCATTTTAATAGCGTAAGACTTTCCGCCGCCGTCTTATTATCTTCTTGGAAATTACAACACTGAATAAACTTATTTATTATATTAATAGTGTTTTTATTTCCAACAGTAACATACCTTATTTTGCGATATATACTATTTGAAAATCTATGGATCATCAAAATATTTAATTACATTCAGTATCAAATCGAATAAACTTGAATGAAGAGAACATCTATTCAAATGATTTCTTGTGAATTAAATGTTAATTTACGTACCCTTAGAATAAAAACAATTGAAATGCGGAACTTAAATTGTCCAATATGATGCAACAATAAAAATATTAGTCATTTGCTTCGTTTTCAGAAAATATTGACATTCATTAAGTTGATTATTGAAAAACTGGAAGGTATATATCATCGCATCTGAAGCAGGTCAGTTGTGTCAAAGTCATCCTTCAATCTGCTGCTTAGGACACGACTCTTCTGGGATCGAAAATAGGACCAGCACGAGAGGTTCGTCGTCCACCCATTTTATGATTCACCACATTTCCTCTTCGACCCAGGTTGAATTTATCTCCCGTCAAGTACGGAGCCGCTCCTCCTCCAGAGCTCTGAGCGTGTCCCAAGGCATTCATTACCCAAGCATCCGACCCAAACGAAAACAAACCAACCCTGAACCTCTCTACGCACCCAAGATCCGACGCCTGGAGCCTCCACAACCGCGCGCCTCACGGCCTTCTAGACTCGCCTTCCCCTCCTCTATCGTCCGGCTCGGAGCGAGTGCGGTGGTGCTGGCATCTGCCGGCGGTCGCGAGCGACTCCAGCGCCGCGAGAGACTCAGCGCGCCAGTCACGCCAGTCGTGCGTTGTGTGTCGGTGCGGGAGGCTGTGTCGCTCGGTTGTTGGAGCGATCTGTGACAGAAACTGACGGATTGTCATCAACGCCTTCGTCGGCCGAGTAGAAGTGTATCGGGGAAGTGTCCTTCTGCAACTGTTAGGATTACCCTACAACAGGTGAGTGTCTGTTGGTTGTAGCGTTCGTTGTGACATTCGCATCGTGAGAAATTTCGTGGTTTTTGCGCCGGTGGGAGTGTACGACAAACCGCATTCTAAGCTAAGCCGCTGTATACTTCTACGTTTGCGGGCTGAAGTTCGTGAATGAGGGCACCCTTCGGTCGAGAGGTGAGTGTGAGACTCAAACGGCCTTGAGGCAAGACATCCCGTGGTCGTCGCAGCCGCGTGCGCGCGCGAGCTCTTCGCTCTTTGGGGGTCGACGCCCCCGGGGCGGACAGAGCAAGCAACCCTCGGACCACATCTCTGTCAATAAAAATTAGACTTCTCTTTCTGGGGAAATTCTATACACAATCGATCTCAAATATCTCTTCTGGGAGAAATCAACGATGTGTTTGCTTTGGATCAATTTGTTTGCTTTTTCTCTCTTTCGATTGAGTCTTAATTTAGTTGACACCTATTTCGTTAAAAATGTAGAAAAAGGGCATAATTTATAATAATAATAATAATAATAATAATATATTATTATTAGCTATATTAACATTATTTTTGCTACTTTCCTGTGCTTTGAGAGTGAGACGAGAGAACAAAATAACGACGCCTGATGTACTAAAATATGCAAATAACCATGAAAATGAAAGGTGGATTGTAATTAGAGAGGGCAAAAATAAAATGATTTGTGTGATATCACAAAATAGAAGCTTTTTTTAGTTATCTTATTCCCTCTGCTTCTTTCTACTTCACCTGGAAACTCCTACAGTTGTACCTCGACTCACAAACCTGCTCTCAATAAGTCTTGCGAACTTCTCGACCCTATCCAGTTATGCATCCGCTAAGATCGATTTTCCGGTGAGAGCTATTCGCAATCCGTGATTATCGCCATATTACTCTTCTGATATCCTACAACATTATATTTCTCTCTTTAGAGGTGTTTCCGAGGAGAATGATTTTTTTTGTGATGATTCGCCATGGCGTCTGCAGCATAATCCTACTTTCTCGCATCCAATCCCATGCCTTTCGATATTCCCCTCACCGTGGGGGTCCCCGCCACAGAGCCAGTCGCCGGCCTTCGGGCGGGATATAACAGGACCGGCCTCAGCGGCGCTAACGGTGCCTGGAGGTCAGACGGTGGCCGCGCTCCCCGCATCTGGCGGCGGCTGCTGCCGGTGCCGCAGCATTCCTACGTCAGGAGCTCAGCATCTGAGCAGCGGAGGAAGTCACTTCGTCAGCGAGGGCGAGGAACACATCGATACGCCTGCGGAGGTGGGAGGGGTTGCGGAAGCTGTCACCGCGGCGAGGGTGGCTAGACGGCGCGTCGAGCGGTGTGATGGGGCGGGGGTTGACTGCGTCAGGATGGCGAAGGGTTTGACTACGTGCGTAAAAGGGATGCTGCCGTCGCGTTCGCCACGTGCAGAGTCAGGAGTATTGACCGGTCTGAGTTGGCGCCCTGCGCCCTACGTCCTACGCGCAGCCCTGCGGTGGCGCCGGTGCTGCCGTACGCATCTGCGTACGCTCTGACGCGCCGTGCTCCACCCACGTTGTACCACTGTTTACGTTCAATGACTTCTGAGAGCTAGAAATAACGATCTCTCTTGGAATTGGATTCCAGCGCTAATGAAAAGGTGGGGTTTATCTCATAAACAGTCATCATGAATGACCGATGAGATATTACATAATCACCATCTACATAATAGCATCGGTCAATTGAGTCTTAATATTGGTTGACCTTTTTTCTTTGTATAGTTTCTACTATGAGAAATCGTTACCAGTTACACTTGTAAAAATAGGCAAATTCAATTACGATTAGAACCAGTTCTTGAGGAATCGATTCCGGTTTGATATCCCACACCGTGCGACTATTCATGTGCGCTGGGATGTAAATCGTCCCTTTTGTAAACGCGCATCCCCTCCCGTCGACCGGTGCCGCAGCCCCTAGCAGCATAATGGCAAGGCAGCTGCATTGAATGAACGCGAGGGTGAGTGCATTCACGTCTGAGCCATTGAGTAGTGATAAGATGATTACTTTGTGCGTAGGGAGACAGGAAACTGGATGATGGACACATAAATATATCTTTCTATTGAGATCTGTCGAGACATTTTCTCTTGTTTTGTCAGGATAGTGGAAGAATTCACAACCTAAATTATGGTCGTTTAAAATGTTCTAATGTGATGTTTACGGCACTCCCGGGTCTTAACGAGATGATGATATGGAAACTTATTCATCATAATGACTTAAAACGTATCTCGAATCCAAACCAAAGAATGTGTTTCCGGTAGTTTCGTAATGTACCTTTTTTTTTCTAAACTTTTCCTCCATTTTCTCACAGGCGATTATTCTTTGTGTCGGCATCTCCTTTCATCCCCTCCACATTGGTGTCCTCTGTGAGGGGAGTGCGCGCATTGCTCATTGAACTGAGTGCGCACGGCGTCGGGGTGCATCGGGTTCCGGATGTATCCTCTTGTGGTCCCTTTTGTCACAGTTCTTCTGCACAGCTCCCTCTTCTCTACTGCTTTTACGTTCAGATTCTCTAAGAATCTGCACAAACCAAAGAGTTGAATTGAGAATGAAATATTTGTCTTCTTTTTTATCAATACTCATTATACTTCTAATTTAGTAGGATATTTGTTTATGTTTCGTATATTTCAAGAGAATAAAACTCGAGTTGCTTTTGTTCACGTTCCTTTGTGAGACTAACAATATTAATTATCGTTATGCTTAAATGAAAGTTAATTTATGTAAATACGTGATGTTAGTTTCATCGTGTTATAATTAGTGATGCGTACAATTAGAATCAGGATGAACTTATAATTGATTGGTAGGAAGATGAACTTATAATTAATTGTATTCAAGATTAATGTCTACATTGAAATCTTTAAGAAAAATTGAATCATCATTATTTAATATATTACATAAAAGTATAATAATTGGTTAAATCAAAATTTAAAAAAAATAATTTAACGAAGGGGATAATTCACACCAGAAGCGAGTTTGAGATAGATCGAATTATTTAGTGTGTACCACCCCTTTTTGGAATACTAATTCACAAATCGAGATTTCTAATTTGAAAATATAGCCATCGAAATCCGTGTTCACTATAAGTTTCTTCGACCCATTTAAATCTTTAAAGATAACTTATACTAAGGATACATCAGGATGTTTCTTTCTTGACTATTTGACAAGTAATACCTGTTTCACTTCCCGTTTTATTGTATACTTAGTGGAGAAGTTCAATTTCATTAGTACATTCATTAGTCATGTTTATTTTAGTAAATTAACGTCCTCAAGATTGAAATATTCGAAATCTCCTCTTTGATCAATCTTCAATGTATTAATACACCCTATATTTATTACATATTTTAAACACAAATACCAAACCCAATAATGTTTTCAATTGAGTTATAATTATAATTTAATGATACTGGAAATACATTTTTTTTATATAGCAAGAAATGATCCCAGCTATTCAGCGTTGCGGAAGAATGTTATTTTCTTACCTGCAACTATTTAATTAGTTTCATATAATATAATTTTAAGGATAGTGTTACTTCAAGGTTTATGCCTGACGATTATAGCAAATGATGACTCTTCATTAATCATCATAGGAATAGAACATTACCTGGCTTTGTTTTCGAATTTCTGTGTTTCTACTTCTCCAGTTATATCCATTTACGAGCAACAAATATTGTGGAAATATTTGTAGTCTAATAGTAAGAAGTAATCCTCGAAGCTATATAAATATAGACTCTTGCTTTACGGCCATAATCGGTTCATACTCTTTCCATTCCCGTCTACATGAGTCCGGTGGTTTCGGGAAGCATGCCATGGAAGCTGCATCCTCTGGAAAAGTTCACACCTCGAAGCGCCAACGAGCCCGAGGTCATTCAGGTGCATTGGGTCCTTGGAACATTTATTTTTTCTTTTTGTCGGAAGGTCGACTTTTGTAAAATTAATTAGTTTTTTCTCTCTCTCCCCTCCCCTCTTCCCTACATAACGTACCACCTAATTTTGTATGTAAAGGGCATGAATAATGCATAGGGAGGCGATCATTCAGGCCTAGTCGAGGACAGGTGAGTCCTATTGCCACTCCCTTTGCCGAGCGCGTTGGCAGTAGAGCTCGCGGGCTTACCCTTCGAGCCTTAGAGCACTCCACAGCCTTGTGGCACGCAAGTCTAGCCTTCGCGAATTTGACATAGTTTTTATTTCAAGTGTATTGTCCAAACCTTCCAGAAGTACATAGAAACGTAAAAATTATTCTAGGAAGTAAATGTACCTGAGAAAATATGCCAAGTATATTGAATTTGTACCTATTCTCAGGTGTTGATTTGTAACTATTCTAGTTTTGTTGGCTCTAAATTGGTAATGTTGGAATGTTATTGCTCCCTGGGTTTTGGGTCCGCCATTTTCATGAACCGTTTACTTGACATTACTTCGTGAACGTTTCTATACGACGCTTCGATATGATGCAAGAACATTCCTAATCTACTCTGTACTAATACTATGTTTCTCACGATGCTTGTTGGATATTTAGAACATTAACAAGTTAATTATACTGTGCATGTTCTAAGCCCAACTTTTATTTTCTCGAACTGAATTTTTTCCCTTCCCTTACAGTTGCCTTCGTCGTAGTAAAAGAAACTACGGAACAAGCATTTCAATACCTCAGGGTTACCATACTAAACATGAGCAAAATATTTCCTATTAGGTTAAAGTAACACTTTGTCAGCAAGTGATGGAGTTTTAAATATATGGCATAGACCATGTGGTATTACCTAATATTAACGGAACATTCCAGAAGAACAAAATTGGAAATATCGTGCAAACAATACAAGATTCGAGGTTCACTACTCGAGTGGGTAATTCCAGATAAGAAACACTCAGAACTCTTGGCCTAGTTTTTCCTTTTCTACATTCTCTTCAGTACACATTTTCTCGTGAGAGATTTGGAGTTAATAATTGAAAATATCTCTCAGAAGTACATAGACGTTTTATTTGTATTTCTCTCCTTTAAAAATTAAATTTCGTTCATTCATACAGATTGTTTCTATGTTCGTATATCTTGGCTTCAAAGCCCGACATTTGTAATGGTTTTCAGATTTATGGTCTCTCTTAAATTACAGTTTTACGGCTGCGCTGTGGTAATGAGATGTTCAATGTCTGTGATTTAACATACGAGGGACGTTTATGTAAGTATTTCATTGTGGTGATGGTAGTGGAAGGTGTGTAGAACGTAATAATTATTACAGTAATGTGTGGTTTATGACTGATTTTGAAATACAAATTTATATACCTGTGTGTGTAGATGTATCAGCATATGAAGCATGAAGTTTCAGGAACGTGTCATTATTTAGAATCAATGGAAAATGTTAGGAGAGACCACATAAAATATGTGAAGTGTGGATTGAATTGGTGACTAATTTGGATATCGATGTTTCAGAATAATAGTTGTGCAAAAACTTAGTGGCATAGTTAAGGCATGATTTACTTAGCGGGGGGAGGAGTGAAATTAACTGCTTCCCTCTTTCTCCAGTATAAATTATATTTGATTTGAACTATTTTTACATCATATACTTTCTCGTAATCATACTTTTTCGTCATTAGTAGAAGTAAATGTTCTATATTCTCTCGCTTTTTCTAAGTTTGTGTTAGTCAAATTGAGTAAGGGAAGATTTGAGGATTTTTCACACTTCAAAGTATGATACTCCTTGTCTGAAATGGGACATTTTCGTGGAACTATAGAAGTCAACTCATACAGACTTTCATGGATTAGATACCGGTTAAGTCCGGACAATTATTGATTTTTTTTTAATACAATGTGAAATATTTTTATAGCTGGTTATTGAAACGGAGGGTTTTAAATGTCGAGACGTCGTTGTGTGCGTTGTTTTGGCGGGTGAAAGAGTCTCGAGTTGAGTGGAATGGCAAGGCCGTGCTGGTTCTGACTACAGCCTGCGGCGTGGAAGAGGGAGTTAGCCCCAAGTCATCTCCATTCGCTTGCCCGCCTCCTGCCTGACATCCCAGAGGTGGACACCGAACACTACGCGCGACGTGTTGTGCCTATTCGGTTGGAAACTGACTCAAATGAAGGACGATACTTTGACCTTGGGACGAGTCAAGTCAATCTGTGTATGATCAGATTATTCCTACAAATGACAGCCTGGATTAGATCGAAAAGTCTTCAGCATTTTACAAGCGGAGGAGAATTATTATTTCGTAATGGGAAAATAAAAGAAAATTTTTAATTCATTTACAAATCGCAATAACTATGCGTTTATTATTTATTGATAAATGGGAAATTATCATATATGTAATTGTGAATTTCACGTTTTCTGAGGTTAATTGGGCTGGTATTTTATAGGAACCACTCATGTAGGGACGTTTTCTCTCTGCATTTATCATCCAAATACGCAGTATTTACGTATAGTACTATAAATTCACTATACAATTGATTTCTCTTAGATTGCGGTGAACCTCACCGCTAGGTAACAGATTAAACATGTTACGTCGAATGAAAATGGGAGACGAGACCGGGGATCGAACCCGGGACCTTGAGCTTTGCGCGCTCATGCGCCTACCGACTGCGCCATCCCGCTCGCTACCCGTGCCCGTCTACCATTCTCATTCAACTTGTGAAATCCAAAGACCTCTGAGGTGGCCTCGT
>NNCF01133435.1:504054-537461 GCA_002313205.1 Laupala kohalensis | reverse complement strand
ATATATATATATATATATATATATATATATATATATATATATATATATATATATATATATATATATAAATTGTCGGAAATACAAAGAGAGAGAAAATGATTTATTGACGGAATGACAAGCTGAAAGTTGACGTAGCGTAATATGGTATGGAGTAACGTTGGTAAAGGAGGACTGCAATTAGAGTATTAGTTAAACACCGTTGGGAAGCACAGAAAACATACCATCAGGTCAAGAGTTACAAATTTACACGTTTTCTCCCTCCCCTTCTGAGTCGTTACATTGATGTATAATGGCTTAAATGCATTATATAAAGTACATGAAATTTATCATTTATGGTTTCTTGTTATTCAAATCTCGTGCATTGCATTTTTATATTTGCATGTACTCCCTAATTTAATCTACATTAACAAGTACTTCATTATACGTTGGTTATCCTGATAGTCAACATAAAAATTCCTACACCAAATTTAGTGTAGTGGCATTTAGATTTAATAATTGTATATGTAAAATAACTAATCCTAGATTTCAGGAGTTTCTTAATGAGAATGACCTTTCTGGTGCTTCATTACCCTACATCGGCCAACTGCTAAGACGGTTTCCGTTTACTTTACGGTCTTCGTTATGCTACCTCATGTTCTATTTGCTTGAAATACCTTACCCTTAATCCTCAAAATCCATTAGAACGAGTACGCAAACAGATGTAAATATTTACGGACACTGTCTGACTGTCATGAGCGAGAAACAAAAAGTGATGACACAGTTGTCCTAATGGGAGCACGAGGATGGTAAATGCTTTGCTGAGGTACAACTTGCCCTAACGAGCTGTAGTTTGAGGAAGCACGGGATTTCAGAGATCATGAGTTTACAGAGAAAAATAATCTGTTAAATTAGTAGAAGAGCAGTATTGAACAAGCAGAGACGAAGTGTAGTATTGAACAAGCAGAGACGAAGTGTAGTATTGAACAAGCAGAGACGAAGTGTAGTATTGAACAAGCAGAGACGAAGTGTAGTATTGAACAAGCAGAGACGAAGTGTAGTATTGAACAAGCAGAGACGAAGTGTAGTATTGAACAAGCAGAGACGAAGTGTAGTATTGAACAAGCAGAGACGAAGTGTAGTATTGAACAAGCAGAGACGAAGTGTAGTATTGAACAAGNAGAGACGAAGTGTAGTATTGAACTAGGAGAGACGAAGTGTAGTATTGAACTAGGAGAGACGAAGTGTAGTATTGAACTAGGAGAGACGAAGTGTAGTATTGAACTAGGAGAGACGAAGTGTAGTATTGAACTAGGAGAGACGAAGTGTAGTATTGAACTAGGAGAGACGAAGTGTAGTATTGAACTAGGAGAGACGAAGTGTAGTATTGAACTAGGAGAGACGAAGTGTAGTATTGAACTAGGAGAGACGAAGTGTAGTATTGAACTAGGAGAGACGAAGTGTAGTATTGAACTAGGAGAGACGAAGTGTAGTATTGAACTAGGAGAGACGAAGTGTAGTATTGAACTAGGAGAGACGAAGTGTAGTATTGAACTAGGAGAGACGAAGTGTAGTATTGAACTAGGAGAGACGAAGTGTAGTATTGAACTAGGAGAGACGAAGTGTAGTATTGAACTAGGAGAGACGAAGTGTAGTATTGAACTAGGAGAGACGAAGTGTAGTATTGAACTAGGAGAGACGAAGTGTAGTATTGAACTAGGAGAGACGAAGTGTAGTATTGAACTAGGAGAGACGAAGTGTAGTATTGAACTAGGAGAGACGAAGTGTAGTATTGAACAAGGAGAGACGAAGTGTAGTATTGAACAAGGAGAGACGAAGTGTAGTATTGAACAAGGAGAGACGGAGCTTCTTGCATTCACTCGAAGTAACCAGAAATCTTGCGATCAACGACGCCAGAGCGGAGCGCTCGATCTTACTGGGGAAAGCTAGCGGGTGCGTGAGAGAACGCGGACCAAAGCGAGTCTACCATCACTTCCCTCACCACCGCCACAGCCACCTCCTCCGCCTCCTTCGCCAATTCATCCGCGTGCTCGTTTGCAGTGGAAGAGTTGATAGCCGAGAAAATCGTTCACGTGTTGGGAGTGAACGAGGGGTTTTGATTAGGATGCTGCGGTTTGGCAGCATTCTTCGTTTGTTTTACTTTTGTTTCGCAAATATGTTGCTCTAGCATTTGTGGATGGTCAACCCTCCCACCTCCCACCCGTTCACCTGTGTCCATAGATTGATTCATAAAATTTGAAGCTTTACCTTCAAAATAGAACACGTTTGCACGGTACCTTTACAAACCCTCGAAAAAAATGGGAATCTCCCAGAGCTTTTACTCTAATGAAATATTGTGGGAATAAAGAAGTAGGTTAAGAGAACATCGAAACCCACAATTATATTTTTATTATAGAAACCCACAATTATATTTTTATTATAGAAGAAAACAATAGATGTCTTTCATCTCGATTTTTTAAATAGGAAAAATACAATATTGCAGGTATAAATTCTCCGCATTCCCATTCAAAATTTCCGATATGTAGTTGTAACAAGTTGATTGTTGTGTTAAAGGTTTATTAAAATTTAATACTGCAACATAAATAATTTTGTTTCTTATCTTTGACGATTTCGCTGCAGCGTACATCACTCTATTTCGTAGGTCCTGTCTCGCGTATTTCCCCCGAAACGTTTCGGTCGTTAAAACATGGTTAATAAAACCCGTGACGAATGAAAGGGACAACGTAATTCATGGAATTTTAGGTCAATGGACCTAATATCCCATAAAACCATTTCGGAAGGAATTATATGTATTTCGTTGACCTATGTTCATTATCACTTGGAATTGAGTTAAGCATGGATTTGGGGAACATTTTCTTGAACATTTATCGACATAAAGAAATCCTGAAGATGTCCTTCACAAATTGATTCAGCACCTCTTATACAAAACTAACGAAACTTTAAGACTGATGAATTCCTAGTTGAGTTAGTCAGTACAACCTAATCCCCTTCCTTTATTCAAATAGACAGTGTAATAACAGCATCTTTTTGCTTATTCTACGAGAGCGCTGAAAAAAAATTCCCCCAGAGTTGACCTACCTATGATTATTTATGCTCAAATATTCGTGGCGTATTCTGTTCACGTATCGTACATTCACGGATACCATCATAAATCCAGCATGGGTGACAATACAATACGCTTTTCCTCACAAAATATTGTTTGTTTAGATTAGTCTGTAACGAAATAAAATAAGCAATCTACCATACTGACATATTTTTCTCCTTAGAGAGTAAATCTACAATAGCAGTTTTGAGTAATAAGTAAAACATATTTAAGACCAGTGATTACCGAAGTGAGTGCTGTAGTTATTTGGGAAATACTGCTGGGAACGCCATTTGGGATAGGAAATTTCCCTCTGTAGTTTCCAGTTACCGAGGCTAATTTAAAAAATGAAAAAAAAAATCTCTCTTATAACACATAAACACCATTTTTTAAATAGAAGAAATACGCAAACAATATTTCTGGAAAGATATATTATAATATTACATCAATAATTATCATATATATTCACTATATTCGTAAACAGCATTTTTATAACAGTTCTCTCACAATACTATCCTGTACACATACTCTACCGTTTGAAATCTCACTGTTATTCTAGTTGTTAATATAATTAAAATTTTATTGTACAGTACAATGGATAGTTTTTCTTACGATCACGCTGGAATTCATCAGTAGATCAAGGGATCGTGGGACTAAACGATTTGGGAACCGCTGCTTTACACCTCGTTCAAAACCACTCTCAAAATATGTGCTAATTTATTTACATGGAAATAAATAAGCCAGTTTAGGATATATTAATTTAATTGATAAAACTTAACACATAACATGAGTATAAAATAAAATGAGCCACGCAGTGCTCTGATGGGTGCGACGCTGAGCACATTGATCACAGGACCCAAGGGTCATAAAAGGATTTTGCAGGCAGAAGGATTTTGAGTGGCACAGTCGAGAAAACAATGTATGGCATGTAAGCAACACCCGGTCACTAGATGTTTACATAATGATTTTTGTCGGTAGAAAATAGTCAATATTTAACTATATGTCCGTTTCCGATCCATCACATTATGCAAATTCGTCTGTTTCGTCTCGATGACAACTGCCGTTGCGCACGTTTCCATCGACCTCCGAACGGACGAAGGAGCCTTGCATCACCAGCAATGACGATCAACGCCCCGCGCATCCCGCACCTCTTTCGCATGACCTCTTAACCTTTGCGGCGGCTGAGGCAGTGGGGGGCTGGAATGCGCCCCCTCGGGGCACGCCGGTCGGCTCCTCGGCTCCTCGGCTCCTCGGCACCCCGTAATAACGCTCTCTTGCGTCTATACGCGCGCGCCGTGCTGCTTCGCTGGTAGGGGGGTTTCACGCGACGGCGAAATACCAGGTCCCGGTGGAGGACTCGTTGGCTGTTATTGGGAATGTTCGGCCAGGGCTGTACTAGCAACGGTGTATTAATTTTGATTGTCAAGTTTACCTCGTTGATACACAATTTCTTTTTTTCAGATATTCATGACCATTTTGCATCTGTTCAATTCAGTTTTGTTTACACGGTTCAACGTTTCAACATTTTCTTGCGGTTTTTTATTTTTGTGTATAAAATATTATTGTGATTTAGGATTCTTTGTGCATAAAAATGGATTAATTAAAAGCATTGGAGATAGAATCTTGCCAGCCATTTTGTATTATTTTTTAAGCATTTAATTTTGTGTTACCTTCTTGAATCTCTTGTTCTGTGGACTTCGATAAAGTTTCGCGAGCCGTAAGTAGCATCACTTGGGAGGCAGGTCATGAACTAACTGCATATCATTGTTCTGATTACCGATTCATAACATAAATGTGTATTTTCGTTACTTCTTAAATATAAAAAATAAATTTTATTTTAGCAAAATTATTGCTGAGTTTACTTTATCGAACTATTTCTCTTTCTATTTATTCATTGAAATTAGTTTTAAAACTTTTTCCCGTTTGATTACCGGTTCGTAACATAAAGCTAATTCAATTGTATATTTATTTTTCAAAATTCCAGTTTGTTGTCACCATGTACTACGAACAATTTTCTAAGTTTAGTTGATGGAAAACTATTTTTACACATACAAAAGGAAAATTATTTGGGAGAAGGAAAATATTTCGTCCAGGTGTTTTTTTTTCCTTAGAAAACGTATGACTCTCGCAATAGCATAGGGGTCTCCACTGCACGTTATCGGCGTAATTTCTCCTACTGACGTTCCACTCACCATCGCATGCGAACTGAAGCGAAACGCAAAGTGAGGCGGCACATCGCCTCAGGCGAATGTTTATTGTAGGGGACCACACCCATATCGTGTGAACACCTTTCCTCCATACATTCCAGTTCATCATCTCCTCCTCCTTGCCAAAATATTTTGTTTCTACCGAATACTGTCTCTCAAAATTGACTCTACGCATTGGTGTCTAGTATTCCTGTCCCCGTTCCCTCCAAATATACTCTTTTTGTTTCGATATCACAAAGAAAATAACCCTGGTTGTATTATTGTAGTAAGTTGTGCGTACACAATTTCAATAAGAGATATAATGATTCAATAATATGTGAGACTAGCTTGAAATGAAAACAATTTCTTGTTCTAAAAAGTTTTATTTTCATAAAATCTATTGGTGAAATTTAAAAGATGTTTCTTTAAAATATGAAAATTATATCCAACCATAAATTTGTTAAAATGTCGTTCATTTTTGACTAAACGAATATAACTTGCAATTTTTTGTGAAGTCTTGTAGTTGTGTTCATATTTGGTTTTCGAATGTTTTCCCGGAATGGAAGTAGACGAACAGGTCTTATAAACATGAATATTTTTATTTTATTTCTCTGTGACTAAGAAAGATTAATTATGAATCATACTATACCTGTCCATAGCATATGTACCTAATGTTTCATGTAATGTATTATTAATAAGACTTTAATCACCCAACGAATAACTTGTTGTATCGAAATATTTAGGTTACGTTTTGCAAATATTCAGACCTTTAACAGGAATCGACCTAAGTTCCTAGATCTGGCGCAAGTGTTTTAACTTTTAAGCTATCAGACCACTTACGATTTGCTCTAAAATTCACATTTACAATTGTAACATCCACTAAGCCGCATTCTGTTAGAAAAGAGAAGTTATCCATAAACTAAGCGGCGATGTCAAAAATATTTGATATTTCATCTCCCCCTCTGAAAGTTGGTCGATTTCCTCATCACTTGGTTATGGATGGATAATCTCTCCGAACAGTGTTCTATGCGTAGTGGACGTCACATTCAGGTTAAATAATTTATTGCGTATGATTATTTGCATAAGATACTTTTGGTGTGAGGTGTCGGGAGTAATATGTATCAGACACGTTCAGGGGCACTAGGGTTACATGGCTCATTTACATAGTAGCTGCTACTGGTTTTTAGTTATGCCCCCATTTGATCTTGGAACATTGCCTATTTCTCGGAGTGATTTACTTCTAATTTTTGTAGATCGATTCCATGGAGCATGTCTTGTAGCCTAAGTTGTTCAAGTTTTCGTCTAACCATTTTAAGAATATCTGTGAAATTAAAACTGCCATTTCGAGACCTTGAATAAGTGTTTTTAAAAGAAAACCTCATCTCATAATTGTTCATTTCTAATTTCTGTATTTTAATCTAAAAAACGTGTATAATGTTTTAAACACTAGGGTGAAATATCGGTGAACATTACTAAACGATTTCCTCCTCCCCTATCGGACCACGTATTTCAAAACTGGTGATTCCAAATCTGTTATATTCTTCTTCCTTTTTTACTCCATCCAACTGGAAGTGTCTGAAATACGTGTTCGTATTGACCAATATTTTACGTCGAAAATCGTGATATGTTGAAGCTCGTTTTTCAGCTCCGTAAGTTACTGGAACTGTAATCGGCTCTACAACCTAAGATTTTCGTCGTATTTAACCATTACGCAGAAGAGACGTAATGAAGCGTTCCCAATAACCACCCCGCGGTGCCGGAAACAGAGCCAAAGCTCGCCGATCGTGCTGCTCGAGCTCCCAAATCAAAGGCGGTGGAGCATGGAGGTGCGCTCCCTCGCCTCCGCTTGTTTTCGACCTGTCAGAAGTTCAGCATCGCAGGAATGCGGTTGTTGCCGTAGAAGACCGCGCGCGCGCATGGGCAGGGCCGCTCGTAGCTTTCCCTCTTCAGGACACGCGTTATTAATCCGTAATTGCGAGCGGGGGCGGGGGGTGGACCGGGCGCCCTCTGCGATGCCCCGTGTACAGCTTCCCCCCGAACCCCGCGGCGTGCCTCAAGGCTCGCATCTATCCCCTCCTCGCCGTGCCGGGCGACAGAGGTGAAGGCTGAACGTGGAGTGGGTGGGAACGTGCGCTGGGTTGGGGAGGTTGTGGTGTGGAAAAAACAGGATAATAAGTGCGAGGGCAGTGATGGTGCGATGGCGAGACCGTGGATGCTTGAGTGTCGATGGGGAGGTATTAGTAGAGGATGTGGGAGGTTGTCGTTTCGTAATCCCTGCAGTGCATTCTCTCTTCCCCCTCTCCTATCCGTAGTCGCCTGGAATCTACCTCGTTGCCTCTCCGCAGTCCCGCTCGGTGGTTGGGAGAGAGTTGCGCAAGAGCGGGCGAGGCCGCCCGGTGCGACCCGCGCCCGCGCTTACATAACCTACCACACAGCGGGGATGCATTTGGCTGATGGCGGGGAAGCACCAGATGCACGAAGAATGCAGTTGGTGAGGGTAGTCGCTGGGAGAAAGGTTGGGTGTGGCAGAGGTTATTGATGGGTCGAAGAATAACAGCGAACGGGACGTTACATACGACCGGTGTATGTATTTAAATCATGTTTCGTAATAATGCTTATGTAAATAATAACTACGTACTTAATTTATCATGTAGGAATATATTTAAAGAATTGCTAGTAAAGGTCATATATTTTCATCCGGGTAGTATCTCTTTTTTTGTTGCGCGAATTTTAATAGGAGCATACAACCTAATCTTGGTATCTTATTGAGATTTTATATAATACTTCACGATTAATAAATTATTCCATTCTGAATAAAACTTCAATAATTTCAATATGAACAATTATATTGATCTCAACATTTAATTAGAATTAAAGCTTGGTACTGAAAGTTGTTTATAAATGATTATTTCAATAAGAATTTCATTGCATAAGGTCAACCAGTTCGCAAATGCCATTAAATGTGTTATTTTATCTCTGCTTGTAATCCAATAATGGATATGATTTACTCGATGTCGAAATAATTTTCAGAAATAATGAACTGTATTTAGGCTCTAACCTCGAGGTGAACTTTCAATTTAATAATAATTTTAATTTTATTTAAATAATTCTGTGTTGAGCAACAAACTATTCCGCTTCAGTATTAGAAAAAGTAATTCTGCGTAAATCTGGAAACTATTGGTACTAACACTATCACTAACGATGCAGCTGCGAGGTTGCGCAACACATGAAGTTCGAATACTGACGTCATTAGTGAAATAAATATAAATCATGGAAACTTTCCTCCCTAAAAGAGACGCAAATTCGATCATTAAATGGAACTTGCGTAATTCACTCTACTCTCCGGTGTCAATGGTTTCTATCTTTCCAATGTACTTCCGGTCTGGAGAAACTTTTCGCAGTTGCGCGTAACACTTAACAAAAGGTGTGAACGCAGGTTATCTGCTGACCCATGTGAAATTCAACGCCTTAATAGTACTTCGCTAAGATTGGAAAGTTTCATTACGTACCAACCACTCTGTATAAAGTCATATCTTGTAATTATGGGTTTAATATATGCGAGTGTTATTAATCCACCATTACGTCATGCAATCATCCCTCGGAGCCTTGTTTCTACTTATTGTGTGGTTGAAGGGTTCTCTACCTCCTCCATTCGGAACATTCAATCTGTATTGTCAGTAAGTTCGGAGGAAGCGTGTAAATTGTCTTATTCTCTCCGTACTCTACGATCATTGTATCATGATCAATAACGTGAATGTAGTGGTTAGATACGATTTTCTATTTGAATTGTGCTCGAGTCTGGAATATCGAGATGAATATTCTGTTAGAGATGCAAATAAGATATCAGAATCGATGTTTATCTCGCAACCTCGCTTGAAGCGTGTATACGAAGGCCTAGAGTTGCTCCAGAGACTCAAACTCAGTCACTATAAGTTTCCATGACGTTTGTTGCTACCCTTTCTTTAAAAGGATACTCAGAGTGTGAAAAGTGGTACACAGTAAATTGGAGAATGATTATACTACGTTATTTCTCCGCTACTGCTAAATGGCCTGATTTGCCTTTGTAATTGGTCAATAAAATAACAATTGGAGAGTTCATGTACAAAAGTGTTAGGAAACAGTTTGTAAGTTTTGAGATAAATTGAGGTTTTTATTATTTAATATCTTAATATCTTACAAGCTTAAGGGAATCAGTCAACAGAATTTTGAGATTTGTAAGTATTAAAGGGTGTTGTTTTTAAAAAGTATCAAAAGTTAAACATTTCAATCATTTTTAACAATGGGACAAAACTAATTAGAGTTCCAATTCATAGAACATTACTTCAGCCTTCATCCATGCACCAAATTCAATTTTTGTCGAAAAGAACACCTACTCGTCATCTACTCGACAACTCCATTCTCACTTACGAACGTTTCGGTGATATTTGGATAAATATACAAATATTTCTCGAAAGCTAGAATTATTGTTTGATTGAACATAACCGAAAAGTCATATAAGTGTAGATCACGAATCCAATTAATGTATCAACCGGAGCAACCTTCACACCACCTAATGAAAAACGTCTTGGCGTGATAATTAACTCATTGAATAAATAGCAAATAAATGATGTTTAAAAATGTTTCATAATATTTTAATCTCTTTTGACATTTCACGACTAACATACTGTTGACTTAACGACTTTAAAAGATAAAAACTCGTCTTAAGTCAGATTTGAGTGATTTCTTTTTCATTTAAATTCCTATCTGAACCTTCTAACTGTAAACGCGACGCGTCTATAAATATAAAATTAATATGTGAAGACATAATTAATGCGAATACTTAGCATCATTTGAACGAGACTTACTAAACATATTTTTTTCTACTCACCATAAGAGTTGTTGCATACCACCATAAATTCTTAGCTGTGACTTCAAGGTTTCATGTTGACATACTTTATTAGGCGATCTTGCAACTCCGCTCAATCGTCCAACGACAACGTAGTCTGTTACGAATGACTTTAAATATATTTATAAGATCTTTACCTGATACGGAGTATGCCGCATTGATGTTCGTTCAGATTTTTACGTTTCCTCAGTACAGTGGTAAGGTGTGCGTGTAATTTAATATAAACATAAAAACAATTTCTATTGAAAAACTAAAATATTGTCCGTATTTACTTATCTAACGATATGTTTCCTTGCATAATAATGTGTATGTAATTTAATAATAATTGTGGTATAATTTTTCGTGAAAAAATGATTTAACCACCTATGGAAAGTTATCTACTTTAATAAAAGTTATTTCATATATCTAATGAAACACTGATAAATTAATTTGTACCTTTAATCATTGACCAGAGGCATAATTTATTCCACCTACCTGAGATGAAAGGTGGAATTTAATGTTCTGTAATTTAAGATAGCCATTTAAATTGCGCGTACTGATTGTTCAATTATCCATTGTTTTTGCTGCATTTGTTTCTCATCATTCATCAGGTTCTATATTGTGTTGCGTTGAGTGTACGAGTTTGGCCTTGCATTTGCCCGTCTCTTTACTGAAACAAACAGCACCTGCCATTCTCCAAGCACGCGCTCCCTCGCGGCTCACAGGGAATGTTTGTAGGATGGACTTGAATTCAAAATTATAGAGAACCGATGTTAGAAAGCTTCAAACGTCTGGGTCTAGACGGTCTTTCTATTGTTTTCGAAATTACGATTCTAGCGATCAAAAGATCTGTAGAGACTAATATTGATGTCTAGGTGTGCCTTCAATTACAGGTCTTTTTAGGAATTGATGTACAAAATCTTTTTTAATAAAAAAAGTACTTAGTGGAAATTCGCATGAAACATCATCCGGCACGGCCAACCGATTCGTACTACACAACGGTAAAATGTGAAGACTCGTTGAGCTGCGTGTAGCATATTCTGTAAGGAAGGGTAGCACGTGCAACATTATCAGTTTAAATGTCTGTTCCCCCAACTTTGTTTTCTTTACAATTTGTCCCCCATCCTCCGTTAAATCCCTGGCACTGTGTGGAACGGTGGTTTTGGGGGCATTCTCCTTTGCGATTAGCCATGTGTGATAATGATGATTATTGTTATGGAATTTATTCAAATACTCAGGATTGGTGTTTACCACTCGGTGCTGCCTACATAGCTGAAAGTTTTGACACGCGCAGTTTCATTATATATTCGTTTTACTTATTTCTTGAATTTACAAATTGTTCCTGTAGTAATTGAAACAAGTTTTCCTTGAACTCTTTCTAAAAAATAGCAAAATCCATGCTCCCGTTCTCGTTTTTGCGAGTGTGAATTATTTAAACGCATGTCTGCGGAGGCCAGTGCATGGTACGTGTAGCGTGAGGAAGTGCAGTTCTCCCAGTCCTACTTTCTGACGCATTACCTTTCGAATTTACATAATTCTCGCATCTTTTACCTCCGATGGAAATTTGTTCGCCTCATTAATTGCGTCAACGCGGAGGAATGCGAGGCGTTCAGTTCCACACTATTATGCACAAAACAGCTATCTATGACGTCTTGTGTAGAGATCTACTTTGCGTGTTTAGATACACGTGTCGGAGAGATCTGCCAATGACAAAAATACACGCGATTGCTCGAAGAATGCGTCATTTGGACGTTTGTATGGAAGAACCGGAAATGGAATAACGATCTTGAGAAAGGGTAATCTTAAATTATTGTATATTTTAAATGTTGAAAAGATTACTTATTATGGGAAAAAAGAGGTGGAATGAAAAAAATTATAATTTGAGTGACTAAATACCCTAAGAAATACCTAGTTGGACGAAAGCGGGTAATTATTGTAAGGAAGGAAAAGTTACCTTTTTTCTAGTATATTATATTTCCACTACATGAAATTTCAATTCGTACATAAACCTCAAGTATTCGTATATATACCTCAAGTCATTTGAAGAGGCTAGGTGTCCCCCCCCCCAAAGAAAAAGAACTTTGGAATTAGAGAACTGTACCTATTTATTAATAGTTTTCTTAATTGATCGGTTGGTTGTTTGATGGCTGTTAACTCGGGTGTCTTCATAAGTTCATTCAAAGAGCCCTAGTTATCTCTTAAACGAGCAACATTATGTGTGATGGGTTATGTAACCTATGAAATAAATAAAACCAAAAATAATTGTAAAGATTCAATTATATTTAGGAACATTAACTTTATTATGAGGTGTAGAATTACAGTTAAATTTATAATATCATTTAATGAGCATTTTACATAAATATGAATTGTTTTGATCTTATTGATTATTAGGTTTTTTGTTACTTAATATCAAACAATCACAAAATCTGGAAAACACTTTTGGACTTCTTCTCGTCCCCCCCCCCACACACACTCACGTTTCCGAATGAAATGACACCCCTGACCTCGAGCAACTCTAATTTACTCGCTTTCTCTGCCCACGAAATGTTGAATGAAGAATAAATAATCCCTTAAAGTGTAGCAGTTTCTTAGGTAGCCCGAAAACATATATCACTCGTCATATTCAATCCCCATATGGAACAAGTAACAATCAGAGGGTCATTGTTCCAGAAGGTGTCACTCTTCTCGATCTTACCATACAGCTAGGATACAAAAAGACTCCTTTCAGAATTGAAATTTATTTCTTGCTCTGACAAACCCTACTTTTCCTGGTCCGAATGTTTCCAGTTGCTCATACTGGTCTCCATAAAAACCCGTTCCCGTTGAAGTTCTACTGAATGTGTCGACTGTGGATCAGTGGGACTGGTCCGAATTGGAGAACGAGACACCAGCGGCATCTGAAGTGAACCAGAGTATTGTTTTACACGTTCTTCGCACCGGCTGCTGCGACGACATTCCGTGATCGGTAATATAATTTTATTTACTTTACGATCCGCTGGTTTTTTGCGATGTTATCCTGTTTGTTAGCACTTCATAATGTCCAGTGGTGTAATTTTCCTTCAGTTATTCTTGTATTTGAGAATGTGCTCTTTTGACGTTTGCGTATATGATATACTTTTTTCTTTTCTTTGCACAGAAATGAATTTCATTAAAATTGTAAATCCTGTTAATGTGTAATGAAAACGGCTTTATTATAAAAAAGCTTTTATAAGGTATTTCACTGCAATTATTAATTTTTACTTTTGCGTAATTGTATGAGGACGAATGAATTTTATTAATTGCTTAATCATTACATTAATTTGTTAATACCTATTTATCGCGTTGTCTATATCTTGGTTTCACTGTTATCTACGACGAAAATTTACGGTGAGATTAGATGCCGTAACAAAGTTAATCCCACCTAAACTTCGCCTGTAAATTACCTTGAAATTTTAAACACTGTTACACTATTAAATATGGGAATGTGAGCTATGTTACTTTTGATTTTGAAATTTCACAAAAATTTATTCTATTAATGAATGCAATCCAATGAATTGAAAATATTACCTAGTTCAGCTAAAACTTCAGTATATTTATTCCTGAGGATTAGTTCGTTATCAAATCGTACCGTGTCCCCAGTGCACGCATACGATGCAACTCAATCGGGCAGTATTTGCTGTGACGTGGGCGCCTCGCCGCCGTGGTGACTTGGCCGCGCTGCGAAACGAAACCGCACTTGGCGATAGAGGTGTTGGTGTTGGTGGTGGTAACAGTGATGGAGCAACCTGGCGCAATATAATGCGTGATGTTTGGCTTTCCTTTTTTGTAAATGCCACTTCATTACGCTTCCTTTTAAAGAGACTGCAGAAAAATAACTTCAACAACTCTCGAGTGTTGGATGGTTCGTCATGAGAGGTTGCTGAGAAAGAATTTAGTGAGCGCATGCCGTGGCGGATCTATGGGGGAGGGGGATATAGCCACCCCCCCCTCATTGGACCCGAACTCTTAACAGATAAAATTGAAGTTGATAAATGGCTTACTTTGTAAATGTGTTACCATATTAATAACTTTCATAAATAATTGTTATTAATAATACCTGATTTTTAATTGTTAATTATTTATTTGATGCATTTTATTTAAAGGTAATATTTATAAAATTTGTGTTGTGACACCATAATTTTTAAACAAAAATGCTCCCCAGTTAGCCCGCCCCCCTTTTTGATTACGGTCTAGACCCGCCACTACGCACACGCGATGGAATATGTTTGGCTGTCCGGGTGACGGTGTTTCTCGGGGTCATAGCAAAGCCGAATACATCCACATCGCTGTCACGCCGTGGATTAGCTGCTTCGGGGTTCTGTGCATTATCCTTTGGGAAAACGTTAACAGAATGACCGACACGTTGGTTCTTGAACAGTCTGAGATCCACCATCACACGAACGGCCTACGTTATTGTGTACAAACTTCGACCATTTGAGTCGCACTTTTACGTAATGTTGATATCAGAAAAGCTAAACTATGGTGACCGATACGTTAGTAGTGCATACTAAGGTGTGGATAACTATTCTAAACATACGAGTAAACGGTCAACAACACCAGTTTCTTGTGTAGTAGGATACTTGGACTATTGGTTGAAAAAGAAACAGGGAAAATGCATTCCTGATGGAGTGTGTACATAGATATTTTTATTAATATTTTCTTTGGGTGATACTGAATCATATTAAATCATGGAACTCGTTAGTAGTAAGAATGAAAATAAATACCCATATTGTGGATTTAGGACGCAAGTACAACGTAGTCTTCCATGAAAGAACGATGGAATGTTTTTCTCTGAAGGCTAGTGATGTTTGATCCACAGTGCTTGAGTTCACGGATGATATCACGATGCAATTGCGAAGAGTGCATGTTTCTAAGTAATATTGATACGACGTTGACATTCAACTAGGAAGTGGATAAATTAGTATTATGTAAGTATCAATCAAGGATCAAGTACCTACTTTTCGTGATCCATTGCAGACATTCTTTGTGGGTGACGCAAAAGGAAGTCTATTGTATCTTAAGTTACAACTTAGTCTCTCTTCATTTACTCGGAAGAAAATGATAATTCGCTGAAGGAAAGAAGAATAAAATTAAGCGATTTCTACAGTGATGACACAAATTGAGAGGATTCGGAATAAATAATGGGATATAGCAATTGATCTATAAAGAAAAAATCTAAGTTTTCAAGTTTAGAAACACAGGTGCATTTCTTTCCATTATCTTGAGATTTTCATCTGTTGCAGTCTGATTCTGTGATTTCCGTGAAATAAATGTTCCTCATCTTATGACTCAATTATGGCACGATTTCTCGGATTTTAATAGTTACTTTTATTCACATAGCACGCTGGTAAAATACAACGTAGTGATGTAATTACTCGGCAAATTATGTTATCTGGTATACTTATCTCGGTCTTCTTACGATAGGAAAAATGCTGTGCAACTACAACATGAAGGACCTTTATAGATTCCTTTTTTTAAAGCTTCTTCATACTAAAGTATCATAAGATAAACATCGTAATGAATTTTTGATCAGATATTGATAAATGTCGATCCTTAATTATTTAATTGTATTTTTCTTATAACTATTTTGCTGTTATATCATATCCTCCTGATATTTAAAGTTGGAATTGTTTAATGACTAATTTAAAATATTTTCGACGGTTTTACTTGTATTATGTTAGAATTTGTCGGTTTTGCAAATAGAGTAATATCATGTACAATTCATTACAACAAATGTGTTTTAAATTATTTTAATTATTTATGAACATCACAATGGAGAATTCTAGAAGATCTATTTGTATTGAAGAGATGGGATTCCTCAAGTTCTTTCCTAAATTTTCGACGATATTGGGGCGTCACGTAATACCATTAACTTCAACGTATCTAATATGATAAGTAACTTACCCATATTAATATTTAGAAGATTTGATATTTATGTTCAATTCTTCCAAACAGAGTACTTCTAAGTCTTTTTTTAGTATTAAATACATCGTGTATTCGTGATACTTTTTAATGAAGCATATATTCACGTGAAAAATTTCTCTCGTTCATCTTTGCCGGATAATTATGCTTCATTATAAAACGTGATGACCGCAGATGATGATGGGCTGACTTATGAAGATGAAATATTTCAGACCATCTCCATTAGTGGCTTTACGAAAGTCTTAATAGGGCTTTCACACTTTCATATTCGTAAAGCCTGAAGGTACTAATCTCGTCCATTATTATTCGTAACTACAAACGATTCCGTACCTCCTCAACCACATTGAGTCTTTGTCTCTTAGACTTTTAAAATAGGCAACAGAAATATTTATCAATATTTCTGCTCATACTTCTTTTTTCTCTTTGCCTCTATATTTCGGTTCTGCTTATACTAACCCATTGATCCAAATTTCTAGGAATAGGAATGTAATGGACGTTTCAGTAACTATTTACTCGAAAGGATTTATTTCATTTGAATTGCTATCATAATGAAGCTTAAATTTTATGACTGTTTTAAAATAGAAATGTTATGACTTCTTCGAATGACATTAACTCAACTCATAACATGATTGCCACAGTTAAATTTGCTGGTATGTAAATTTAAGGTGCGTGCTGGGTGCATCACATTCCAAATGCTTTTTTTCCTATTTTAAAGAAAAGTTTCACTTCAGAGTTGCTTTTAAGCAATGCAAATTAATAAGGTATTCACTTTTGGTCCCTCATTGAAACATGTAATTTTTATCTAAATGGTACAATAAGAATTCGAGCTCAATAATAACTCGTGTATCTCCAATTCCACGATAGTCATCAGGGGCGTCATAACAGATTTTTTTGTTTTGGGAAGGGTGGGGGGAGGCAATGATAAAGCACTACAATGTTTTCTCGTGTTTGTTGAATTATTGGATAACATAAATTATTTGTTGTACATACTTTTAATAAGCATATGTAGTTTGTATACAATATTTATTTCATTTGGTATTTACTTATATTCTAAATTCCAATGAACGATCAATATAATTTTCATATGATGAAATTGGCGGCTTAGCTTATTTTAAGACACGCAGCAGGCAACGGTGACTCATTTCTGACTGTTCCCGCAATATTAGTTCGGAACTGAAAAAATACTATGTTAAATGGCAATGTTTACATAATCTTATGTGAGAAATATATACATTATTATTTTTAATTTTCCTCTTCCATGCATTATTTTCCCCCAAAAATAGCTATTCGTTGGAAAAATAATCCATGCTGCTTGGTTGGACTTGTAGTGTTTTCATATTTTTACTTGGTCATGTCAAGGATGTCAACCACAATCCTTCCATGTAATAACCTAGTAATTTACAGATACGAAGATCTATTTGTTATAAATTTCCTTCCCCTTCAAGTGAAACCCTTTGTTCCCACCCCTTCTACATCACCCTCTAACATTACCATGGGATTTTTCTCCAGCGGCGAGCGCTGTGTATGTTGAAACCTGTGCGGCTGGTAGACGAATGCTGGAGTTGGAGTGAACGTTCGCTTGCCGCAGATCTTTTGACCCGATTTCCCGAAGACACGTTGCGCCGCCGGCAGCCGAGACCACTGCGAGCTCCCCCACACGGCGCGGGCGGGCGCTACTCCACTGTATTCCTCCTCTCACGGATTTCGGTATACGTTACAAGTGTTTAGAGTCAGGAAACTTGTATATCCTGGGTCCCGGTGAAACAGTCATGTAAATGGAAGAAAAGCAGTTAAATTATACCATGTGGGAGAGTTCATATACATAATAGAGAACAGTAGTGGATCAATGGGGCTAAGCGGGCTATAGCAATAATATTTACAATAGTATTTATAATATTTACAAGAGTACTTATAATCATATTTACAAGAGTACTTATAATCATATTTACAAGAGTACTTATAATCATATTTACAAGAGTACTTATAATCATATTTACAATAATATTTATAAAATTTGTTTCGTAGATATAATTTTCAAATAGAAATACTCCCCTGATCCTTCCCCGGTTGAATTGTCCTTGTAACATCATACCACAAGCCCTGATGCGATGTTAGTATTTTTTTGGTAGAAGCGGGATTCACTCATATATACGACAACCTTTATGGTAGAGTTCGCTGGCACCAGCTCGGTTTCCCGAGCAATCAAACACACGTGTAATAACAATAAATAATGATTTAATATAAATTAAACAAATCTGAATTTACAAACGGAGATAAACTCCCATAATCATTAATACATATACAAATCTGTTATTACACAAGTAATGCTATCGGAAAGCATTAATTACACGTAGATGAATTTAGTTGAAGACAACTAAATACTAAAAACCCTCTAGGTTATATGAACCTTCCAAATTACAAGTTGTTTTCCCCAACAACTATCTGTTACAAGTTACGACACACGCAACTAGTAATGATTTTATCAAGACTACCGCAGCAGTCTAACGAACATCTGGTCTCCGCGTCCTAGTCTAGCCCGGTCACATCTCAAGTGCCGGTGGACTCAACTTCCACGTAAAAAGTCCTCGAGGATCTTCACTCCTCCCAATATATACTGAAAAGGAAGTCACGTGCTCAGCAAATAACCACGCCTTCGCTACCACAATTTGCAACTACAGTTTGCAAGTACTCTTCTTGTTCACTCCTTCGGTATCTAGGAACGCCGTGTCTCCACCGCGAAGGCGAGCCGCCTTCGGTCCCAGCTTGGCGCCCGCGCGCACCCTTTTCAGAGTGTCTCATTGTTCTACATCCGGCGACGTCCTTCATTCATTTCGTTTTAAAATTCTTCTTTTCTGAGGTACACCTAAATTCCAGTGGACCTCCATGGGTCAACGTCGCAGGCCGCATTCTCCGAGAACAGTCGTGCTCGGCATGTACATGATGTTTGCGAAAGTGAAAGGTGTACGTTCAAACAATTCCTCAATAACTGAAGAGGCTTAGGATGGGTCCCAAGTTCGTCGCCCTTCCGCCTTAGCGCCGACCGACCAATTTCTGTAAACTTCTTAAGTGTCCGGCTTGTGAAATGCGAAGATATATTAATATTTCACAAATCACTAGAATGTCTTGGCTCGGACGTTACAGTCCTCTTCAAATCCAAATTTAACCGCCCCCCTCCTTGATTACTGCTAGAGAACACATACATGGAATAACTTACACAGGACAGAAAAGTTGGCGAATTTTCAGTTGGTGGAAGCCATAAGACTGCCACTACTATCTTTCTGCGAACTGACTAGTTTTTCTAAAATCATCTCCCTTTCCAGACGTTAGTTCGCGGACTGGGCCTATGACCTACCCATCAGAGGAGCCGTGAACCTCGACAGCTGCCTCCGCATTTTTTCAATTGGTGCTGCTGCTTCAGGTGTCTTGATTATATATTGTCAGAGTTCTGGATGAAGAGACGAGACAGAAGAGAATACTTAAGTTCAAAGTGAAAATAGCGTTCTTTGGTATCGGTGTGGATAGTACATGAGTTGAGGCGATGTTTGCGGAAGTACTGAACTTTGGTCAACCAGGTAGGAAAGTTAGAAAGGGCGTCCCTGGAGAGTGAGTTGATTGTTAGATCTTTCTGTTTGTTGTGTGACAGAGGCAATATCTTTTCGGTAGATAGTATGTAGGAAGCGCTCGAAATGAATAGTAGAGCGCTCCGCCAACTCAGCTTACGCCAGATCTACCTCGTTTGTCGAGGCTAACTAGGAACGGCTGTGTTCCGAATATTCGAAAATACGGATTTGGAAAATAGAAAGCAAAGCAATATCAATTAAAGGGAATATTTTTTATGTATTTTCTGGGACAAAATTATGTACAAAAATATTTACAGACCAAGGAGTATTGGGAAAAACTGTGGTGAGTCGTCACCCAGTATTATACATTGTGGACATAGACATGAAATGGAAGGCCTTGATTTTATCATTCATGCGTTGGCAATGAAAACGAAAAAGCTGTGTATTTTTAGAATACATACTATACGTATATTCTAATTTAAAACGGACAAACATTCTCAGTTATTTGACCATGTTAGATCGCTTTTTCAGATCTCTTCTGTGAGTTTTTTCGAAACAGATTGAACCGTTCCGTATAAAAATACAGAAATGTACTTTTGTTAATGCTCGCTTGTTCTCCTTGTGGATTTACAAAAAGTGTTTTACCGGAAGGAAATCTTTTCTTTGTTAAATGGCCGTCGTTGAGCTCTCCTTCGACCAAAAGTGATCGTTCATGTAATTGGGCCAGTGTGCACGCAAAGCCGCGCGGCTCACTCACTCGCAACTGTGCTGACGCGTCCATCCATTGGATCCCCTCGTGTTTTGGAGGCCGCGGAAACGAGTGCGTCGTCAGGGTGGGGGTGGAGGTGGGGGCGTACATTTAGACGTTTCCGGAAGGAAAGGTCAAGCGTGCGTGTCGCACGGTCTGAGGAAAGAGGAAGGGAGGCAGACGGGCTCGCGCTGCGCTTGGTTGCGTACGCCTAGTCCTCCCACGCTTCTTTGCAGCACCAAAACCTCGCTTACGAATCATTCAAATACATAGTGCTGTTTCAGTCATTCTTATTGAGTTGATCAGTTGTATCGACTAGTGTTCGCTGAGTGGTAGAGCGCGGGTTCAAACCCGATTCGGGCGTACTAGGTGAAGTTTTCAGCTGGGGTTTTCCTCACCTAGTCTAGGTTCGGTGCAATAAGTTCCCCGGCAATCCAACATCTCTCCTTCCCAACTCCCGCACCCAGATCACTGTTATGTGGAACAGTAGACCTCACAGTCTGACCCTCGCCAAAAACATAATACATCATTAATAACATTCAAAATCGGGATATTTTGAGTGGGTGAATTTGGTACTATCTTAAGTAATTAATTAGTTCGCGACGCCTTTGTGCATCTTAATGTCTTCAGTAGAAACTGTGGCGAAAGATATGTGTTCAGTTTGTAGGTATCTTTTTTTACTTCTTCATGACGTATACGGTCTTCTTTTGAATAACAGGTGATTGTGTAGAAATGTATTTACATTCATAAACAACACCCGCAATTTGTTTATGTGAGGAGCGTGTCCGCAATTCCGGAGATTTAAGTTTCGTATTGGATAATTCACCATTCAGCAGGCTATTTCCGTCAATTTCCATCCAATTAATTGCTATGTATTCGACGTACGTTCGCACTAATATATCTCCTTTTGGTTATTTTTTTTTCTTTTTTCTTTTTTTGATCCTATATTCCCTTCATCGTAACATTGTTTTTCTTTCCTGGGTTTTTAACTGTTCTTTACTTCCCGTTCATGACGGTTTTTCCATCTTCAAAACTATTTCTATTGTTAACTAAGTTAAAATATATTTGTTGATAAATTAAAGAAGAAAAAACCCATTGCATTTTTCGGATGACCACTGATATCGTACTGGTAATTTTTTCTACAAAAATACCTTCTCGCGCGCTTCTGGCTTCGGGCTGAGTAACAGAGTCTGATTGTAAGTCATCAAATCTAATACGACTTTCTTAACTACTGCGTACCATCAAATCCCATCAGTCTATAATCATTTCAGTATTAGATTACTTTCAGCAACTGTATTTGTCATTACTTCAACCATCTCGCTTTCCCTCTCTCCAATAAGGACATAGTTCCATTTGCATTATTATTCATGGCTCCTAGGCTCCTAACCTATGATCGATGTCTTACGCAAGTGGGCAACTGTAACCACTAATCCCAGTTCCGCACTCAAGAAGGAATTTTCAAATAGAATTCCTTTGCTGGTTCTTACGTCTCCGGTATATGGCCTTGTAAGGTAAAGTAGCTTGTTGGACCGTTAAGTTCATATCACAATGTGGATAGACAGAGAAAAGAGAAAACTTCGGTCGGAGTAGCAAGTCTGCAAGATTTAATGGGACGTAACGCAGAAGATTCGTCTCTGAAGTATGTCATTTTGTGTTAGGAGTTTTCTCAGTCATCGATGCCGATATCCTTCCCTCTGACTTTGCTTTTCTGAGAAGGATTTTTGTCTGAAAATAACTAATTCCTGAAACTCGTTTCTTTTCTAAACCCAAATAATATTCTATAAAGTCAATCAGAAATAAGTAAAACCTTATCAAATTAAGGTGCTGTGAAATATGGTGTATTGTTATTATAAGAAAACACCATGAATGTGATTATCCTAATATTGGATGTGAGATCCAAATTCAGGGAGAGGAAAGAATTTCTCCAAACCTTGGATATGACATTCCAACATTCCAATTTGGGTACTGTAAAGATTGGATCTTACTTTCAAAGTTTTAGAGAGATCCTTTCCTTCCTCTGGATTAGGATCTCAAATTAGAGAAGTGAGATAAATTTTCTTGTCTTGCTTCATTCTGCTGAAACTTGGTTAGAATTGAAATTAGTGAAATAATACGATTACAATGGACACCAACAGCGGCAAAATATTAAAATTATTTTGAAAAATAGAAATACTAATGAAGTCAGAATGGCTCAATTGTAACTATGACTTTCAATGTCATTAATATTAAAAACCTTAAAATCGAGGAATTCTTTATTATTTAATGACGCTTTAATAATTGGTTTAAAAGGAAAAATATGATTTTAATTGTTTTAAAAATTGAAAACACGGAAGAGTAAAATACTCTTCCCGATTTAAATCTCTCTTCTTACTTTAAGTCCAGTGTTGCTCCATAGACCAGTAAATGGGTAATCAGTAATATCCAGTTTCGATTACAAGGTGCCCGAACGAATTAGTGAAATATCCTTTCTTAGTATCCTACTTACGTCTTCAACATGCCCATTTCTCCTGATTTTCGATCAACCTCACCCGCCAACTGCTCGAAGCCGCGAAGTCTTTCCCTGCTTCTTTAATTCGTGGGGGCGAGTCCGACCTCTGCAACCTCGCTGCACGCCGATGGCCAGCTGTTGAGAACGCCCTGGCTTCCACCTACCGCTCCGGTTCCTCAACACTTCCTCCGGCCAGTTAAATGAGGCAGTACTTAAAAGTAAATGCCGACCTACGCATAGAATACGAAGTGAAAGTTGCTACGAAATGAAATTGAAAAGTAATCTTCAATGCTGGCAATTATAATTTACGTAAGGATACTAAGATTTATTTTTTTAAATTGAGAAATAGAAAATCATTTTTATTTTATAACTGATGAGATTGTGCCAAAAGAAAATTATTGATGCACCTATAAAAATTTGAGGAAATTTTAGCCAGTGATGTAGAAAGTAACAAATTTCGAATTTTTACAATAAGTTAAAACTAATTCTTAGATATTTCAACTCCTTCTTAATCGATTCAAAATGTTACATGTAGATAGTATGTTTTAAATAAGTTTAATTAATTAATACGGTAAATGATTTATGTCATTATTATATTTTAACCCTAAATTTGATATTAGTAATACAATTGTGCATTTATTTGTTCATAAATAAACAGCTTCAGAGAAAAAATTCATGAAAAAAATAAAATGTAAGATTAGTATGAAAACTAGGGAAATTTGGAGAGCAAAGCAGTGCTCTGCTTGGTTACCAGTAAAATATTCCATGTTTATCACAAATGTAATTTCATGCTTTTAAATTATAATTTAAATAATATTAGAAATATCGAAAATTCATTTTAGTTAGATTTCTGTTTTTTTTCTTCTTTTTTTTTGGCGGGGGGGAGTAATTAATAGACTTTGCTTTTAAACTTGATGTGCTTCTTCAAATGGCCATCTTTAATTAAATTACTTGTGTTATTGGACTCGGGAAAATATTTTGATATGGTTTTCTTCCATCCCGTACACTTTCTCTATTAATTCTGTAATATAACCAATAGAGATTAATTATGCGGACATTCCGTTTTCTCACACCAGACCAATGGTAGAGATGCTTTCCGGTGGGTAGTTTTGAAATAAGTAATTAGTCTTGTATCTTAGCAACCAGTTGCTGTTCCGGACTCTAAGAGCATTCCCGGAAGTATTCTGCGCTGTTGCGTTTCGAGAAGTCGTCGTCTAAAGTAATTGAGTTTCAGACTACAAGTTTTCGTAATAAGCAGGAAATCGCAATTAGAACATCGAAATTACGAAGATTAGACTGAATGATAACAAGTAGTTGTAGTTAAAGTGCTGTTTATGAAATACTGTGGTAAGTAGATATATTTCAATGAGTCTTCTAAAACTACAATTTGTTCTAAAAATTAGCCACTGAATAATATCTGGCCATAGTTTGTCCATGACCTGCTATTTGGAATAAGAAATTTAAAGAATCTGTTGAAATAAGGGTTTCCCATGTAAAATGCACCCTTATATTCATTACTTGGAGAAATGACTTGTATGGTTGAATAAAATTCAAAATTATATTACTATATTGTAAATAATTTCTCTTCGTTTGTAAAAAAAACTAAATATCTCATGTCTGTAAAATATAATTTTCAAAATTTCGTGAATTATATTAATAATAAAATACTCAAATCATTCAATTGCTTTAATCTGCGTCACATGACGTTCCGCCATAGTAAATAAAAACTATCCACAAGTAAGATCCTCTTGTTGATTTAACATGACGGTTTATCATCCTACTACATTTTAAATCAGTGCCTAAGCCTTGTTTGTTGAACGCTATACTTAAATATGACGTCACAATTCCTGTCATGAGCATTTCAGGCGTTCAAGTTGGATTTTTTATCTACTATTTAAAAACCCGATACCTACTACCTTTAAATATTTAATTTCTAAGAACTATGGAAGAATGTTTATCTGGTATTGGAAACCATTTAAAAAATATTTTCCCAGAATTTGCCGAGTACAGAATTATCCCAGATTTATTTTAAGGCATAGAAAATTTGATCTTGAATTATGAGAATTCCTTGCCTTCCATTCTGAAGAGCTATAGCCATTGTAGAAGCTCTATTGCGGTGTGGGTCAGCCGATCCGCGTGCCTTCTGGCTCCTCCAACAGTGGGACGTTGCCTAAAGGAAGAACGTATTTACTGACGGGAATCCGTGAGAGAAGCGCATTGCGCATACCTTTTGTTCCCGCTGTACGCAACGCTCCGCGCCGTGTGGCCGCCTCCGGGGTTCCCAATGCGACGCTGTCTTCCGCAGTGTGCGTTGGATGAGAACCATCGTGTGCTGAGACGTTGGTTTACTCAAGATGAGTGTCGAGATTACGGATCAAGCTATTCACGAGTCCTCTGTAGTTCGTACTACCTTTGATACAGTACATAGTTCTTTGCTCAGCTAAAAAAAGTACACAAATAGGCGGATCAGTCAATCCTATTTTATCATAGAAACAGGAAGGTGGTTAGTAACTAGTTATCCGGTAAAAGGAGGCACTGAAAACACCGAAAATGAGAGTTAATGAATATCTGAAGCGGATTTCAAAACGGGAGTGTCCATTATATGACACTCTGGATTGGCTCATTGGTGTGGGCCACTTCGTTGTCAGATAGTAAATTTAAAATTAATTTCCTGCTTAGCTAATCTTCTCAAAAGTTCATGATAGAAGTGACCTGGATGTTTGATTTTT
Organism: Laupala kohalensis; assembly: GCA_002313205.1. Classification (NCBI taxonomy): domain Eukaryota; kingdom Metazoa; phylum Arthropoda; class Insecta; order Orthoptera; family Trigonidiidae; genus Laupala; species Laupala kohalensis. Next base: position 511,867 of record NNCF01133435.1, on the reverse strand, counting down.
GCTAATTTATTAATATGTTGATAAAATTATTAATTTAACAAACTCATTTTCAATGTAGATGGGATAGAGTTGCCATTTGTCCTTTCCATATCACGATAGAAATCAATATTTCAGTCCCACATCAATAATCAAGAAATACATACAAAAATACGACCTCCTTTTTTATTTATAACTTGCAATAGAACCGTAATTATACGAAGGTATTCTAATATGCTTATGTTGTTTGTTTTCCATAGAAAGTGTGTTTTTATTATTAGGCTCGTAATTGTCAATGGTACAAGTAAATAAATGCAGTAGCCTATATAATAGTTAATCTTATTGGAGATATAACTGATGGTCAACCTTGCCCTGAACACTTTTTCCCTCAAAAAATTTTTTTCTTTCCAAGACACTTTAATGAAATCTGTTTCTCTGAAACACTTTCTTGCCTATCATGAAGAACTCGGGAATCAGGTGGGTGTGTACTGTGCTGCAATGTAGTGACCGTGAGCTCCCCTGCACGTACGGCTTCCATTGCAAGGTCATTCATAGTCGTTCTGCGTTGTTGCGGGTGTGCTGTTCGAAACCGCTCCTTTGTTAGTTAGTTGGCAATGAGTTAGTAATGATGTTCGCAGTAGGTGGTACAGTTTTCAAACACTTCTCTCATCCACTCGATCCAAGGTCCCAGATTGTTGTTTTGAGTGTCTGTGAGTCTTAAAAATATTCTTTTAAATAATCATTTTAAGTACATTTTCTGTAAAAAAAAAAAGTTCTATGTTGTCTCTTCTTAGTTGAATTAAATTCAACCGATGTAAACTAGGCACGTTGTCTTGCAGGGAAACTCAGCTCCCCTCTTCCCTCACACAAAACTTTTATAAATTTGTAATAAAAGTTTTTTATCTGCATGAAATATAGTGAATTACTAGTTTACCAAAGTGAAGTAACAACTGAACGAATTAAAAATATTCTAAGCACAAATAACTTAAATATATTTTTGTCAAACAGTCTGACCACCTCCCCTTCCAAAAATATGCCCGATGTACACACTAAACTTATTTCCGAGATGTACTCTTTGCTAAGAATTAATAAGTTCTCTTAAACATGTGTGATTGCATCACATTGCGTGGCAAAGTTTTCACTTTTTTACAATACCTATCCGAAGTGTTTCAAATCGTTTCGAACAAATGTAAGTAATTATCACTCCTGAAGATGAACCAACACCTGTATCTCAGCAATTAGCGCTCATTAGAAGATTCGTAATTTGACATGATACTTTCGTTAGTGTATTCAAATGTCAAACTGAAATAACACAATACGGTAGGGTGTAATTTCATAATATTGCGTCATTTTACTGCGTTTTTTTGAAAATCTTAACATTCCCATTTTGGAACTTTGTTATATACTCAAGTCATCCAGAATTTGGGCACTAAAAATAAAGATGGCGGACTCGAGTGGTGTTTCAGGGTAGCCACCACCAATATTTTAGAACAAAAACCCCACACTCGTTAAGACTTGGACTGCCTGTGATTGTCGTTTGAAATTAAAATCATCGTTTGATAGCACTTACACATCCCTTACGGGTATACCAAAGCTATGGAAATAACAAACGGTATACCGTAAAATGAGTTTCGTTGAAAGTAGATTAATAAATTAAGATTTTTTTGATAATTTACGCCATGTATTTTATAAATAGGAATGTTCATTTTGTGTTGCACTATAAAGGATAAAGATTATTTTATGGGCAGGCTTTCCTACAGTTATTTTGTTAAGTTTGGTGTTAGTGAATACAAAGTATAAGATGAAAATATCACGAAGTCGAGTAGTATACGTCATAGGGGAAATCAATTGAATAGGTTGGCAGTTCTCCCAAATTTGGTAACTTTTCAGATGGCAGCTAGACTAAATACCCAAGAACTCTTGTTCGCAATGTCCTTCCTGAAGACAGTCACGTTTAGTATGTACTAGCTTAAGAGTAGACATAACCATTTCACTCTGAATAGATAGATATTTGATCTGTGATTGTCACTTCTTTCCCAAGGTTGATGGTTTTGACATCTCTAAGCACACATTATCATTGAAATTTTATTAGCATTTATGACGTGACATTACATTTCTCTAAATTCATTTATTTTTAAATAAATTTATTCTTTGACTCTAAACGGTATGGAAATTTACTCAAATTCCATTTTTTAAATTTCTTAGAGAATGTGTTGTCATTGTTGTCAGGCATCCAAAACAGGAAATTAATCATATATGAAAACGCAGCCGTGATCTTCTTTCGAAATACACTTTAACTTTTAAATACTGGATATTTTATTAAAAGACAAGAGCTACCACCACGGAAATTAGTATTCTTGATTTTATCTTGTAAGATAAAATTATGTGAAAACTCTGTCTTGGGTTGGATTCCCTCATGCAGATTTGTCTCAGAAAGACTTGTCAACCCAAGAGTTAATTGACGTGTTACCACATTATCAATTAAATTTTCGCGCTGTCAGGTTGCCTTGTCATGACGAGAAATTTAGTATCTGATCATACAGTTTTGTGCATATCCCATTCGCAATTTTAGTACGTTCTGAAGATATTTTGGGTTTATTGTCTCATAAGATATAATGTATGGCATAAAAAAGTCAAAGCCTCCAGAAGCCATTCAATAAATTAATGTTAAATATTTATACGCAGTTATCGCAATTGCATCATCTCTCAAATTTGATGCATTTGTAATGTGATATTGAAGTGTATTTTGTTGTTGCTGAGACGTGAACGCGATATAACCTGTATGCGGATATGAGAGGGAGATTCAAGAAAGAATTTTTCTTCCAAACTAAAAAAAAATAATCATTTGGTACACATGTATTCATGTAGTATATTAAATTATTTATTTTCTAAAATTGATTTTAATACTCTTTTATATTTGTGTTAACGTTAGAGAACAGTTTAAGTTCCCGTACGAAACATTGCTTAAATGCAATAGAGAAAAAATTTACGAATATATAATTTTGTTCTTTCGTGATCACTGTCCCTGCAGATCAGAAACCATGGACCCGTCTATGCTCAGAAGTGAAGACTTCATTTAGGAACTAGGCATTTCTACTCCGGTTCCACTCTCAAGAAACGATGTGAACAAAGGTGCAGCTTCAAATCTAGGTTAGAAGTTAAAAACGTGAAGTCTGATATTATTTTTCCATTTCTTGTCGTATGCAACCACTTTTCTATCACTTGAAATAGTTGAAAACTCCATGTAGTAAAGTATGAAATCCTTGAAAATTATATTTTACAAAACTGCATACTTTTCCCTTGGAAATGGTAATATTTACTTTTTATTTCTGCTAAGAATGAGTTTATTTAATTTATGGAGTAGAAGTCAAGATGTTGCTATTTGAACATTAACCTTTTTGAATTTGTTGATAACACTTGACATTATCAGAAATGCACTGAATATTCTGAAAACAAGATAAGTGTGAGATCTCAGACGTAGCGTGTCAGCAGATCAAAAGTCGCTGTATGTTGGAGCATCTTTCCATACATGGACGCGCATTGAAATTAAGTGATAAGGGACAAAGAAAGATGTGTCAGTATCTTTTAGGTTATTGATTGACATTAATGGAGAATCAATAATTTATTACTTTCTGTGTATCCAATGTGCAACTGTCACGTGACATTGACATACTATTACATAGGAAATTCCTTTACGCAATGTAGAAGTTTACCTTCGGTTTAAATATTCATGCAGTAGTTATATTTTTTGATTACACTTATGACACACACATAATACACTTATAGTACGCATATTCGTAACAATGGCGTCATATCGTGTGAGAAATAAATTTTTAAACTTCCAGGATGAAAGTATGAATTACCTCTACTTATCGTCATATTTTAATTGTACAAGAATGGCAAAATTCCCGCTTTACATGAGTGAAATTGCGACGTGGAGATTTTTTTCATGCCATGGTTAGAGACGCATGCTGCTAGCAGTGTTAGCTCACTTATCACCACGACAAGCAAACTGAGGTCGCGTCTCATCGTGGAAAACATACCACGCCACACTAAGGACAAAAGCGGCGATGCATATGTTAGTCATGTGCGGGATACGCGGTGCGGTTGGAATTTGATTATCCGTATATGCATGGTTTCGACAAGTGAAGCGATTAGATTACTCCGTAGTGTAAAAACGTACGATCTTGTGGCTAGATTTCCGTGAAAACAAAATCAATCGTGAATGTGTGTTGATAATATAGCGTGACGTCTCATTAAACACGAAATATTTTTTCTTCATTAGATCAATATTTACTTCATTTTTTGCCTGATGATGCCCACAGTGGGGGTAGATACATTGTGTAGTTTGTGTAGTAGATAATATCTCCAGTCTGTGAAATAAGGTCGCTTAATTCAATCATTCATTAGATATTATATTCTTTGGATTAAATATTAGAGTATAATGTAAAACGCGTACCCTAGAAAGTTAAGTGCTAAGAGTCGGGAGAGTATTTGCCCACGTTACACATCTTTGTTGGATAACAATGTCTTTTTTTTCAATACTCTGTTTTATAAAAAAATTCATCATTTAATTTTAATATAGACTACATTGCTAATGTTCTCTCTCTAGTACATTGTTTACTTATCCGGATCACTGTTCGTCTCGGTCAGTCCGAAAAATCGAGGTTCTATTGTTCATGCATTGAATCCTATCGAATAGTATGGAGGGCAGTTATGGAAGGAGACTATTATGGTAGAGGATGTATATTGAAAGGGACTGTTGTAGAAGAGGTGGTCCGCTAGGATGAGGCGCGTGCCCAACGCCTCTTCTTGACCATTGGCTCTCCCGAGCGTGATTCTGGTCGACTCAACTTCAAAGCCGCCGCCATGACTTGCACCGATATACCTCCCTTTGCTTGCAGGGTCGACCGCTGAGCGACCTTCGTTACGCTGCATGCCAAGAGCTCTGCGACACGAACGATGACTTTTCGGAATTACGAAGAAGAAAAGGGTTTGGATTTTGTAATGTTTATGAGGAGAATGCGAATGATGTAATATAAACACGGAGATAAAAACACGCCAAACACAGTTTTGCATAGTCTGTGCTCACTGAAGTGAATAATACTTGAATTAAACATTCGTTGGGATAAAGAGGAAAGAACCTGAGTAAGTAGCTTTGTGGTATAAACCTCTTTGTAGGTGCTTCTGGGGCTTAAGTTTTACATTGAAATATTGTTGAATCATTCTGTGCCCAATTGACACATACATAATTAAAATAAATCATACTTTTTCGTTCAAGAAGTAATGTTGTGTAATTTACATCCCTATTATTCCTGTATTTTTTTTTATTGGTAACACGGATACCACTCAATTCTTTTCGGAAGAAATATTCTTTTCCTGGGGAAGTGAAATACTCAATTTACAACTTGCGATTCAATATGTGTCTGATTTCTTACTTTGGACTCATATAAAAACGATTTTAATTTCACCAACTGAAAACTTGGTTTGCGTGAAAATTGTGGTTCTTATGCAAATATTTTTTTTTTAGCTGCCATTAATATCTACGAAAATTATCAATCATTTTATTCACAGATATAGTTGTAATCTATGTCTTCCTCATATGTTCCTAGCTGCTACGATCTCTGGGTTTTGCGTATTATCGTTATAAACTGGCTTTTGTTTCCTTAAACATTCTCTTTTCCTTGTCAGTACATGTCGTATTGCAGTATGGCACTATACATCTAAAGACTTCTACGTAAACAATATTTGATATCGCAACACGCAAAAACAACAGAATGGATTAAAACAATACTTTAACGGCCGCACTCGTTACGGTTTGTAAAGTGATTTGTACTTAGATACATTTTGATACGTCAGAGTTTGGAACAGAAATTAAAATCTGAAAATGGGACTTATCGGTTTTATTGTGTGAACAGATAAATCTGCGAACGGCTTCTCATTTCTAGATATGGCTGTTGCGAGGATATTCTGTAGAGTGCTTTGAAGCGATTGGATCGGAGACGTGCCCTCCCAGTGGCTGTGACCCCAGGCGCTAAATTGCGCAGTGTGGATCTTCGCTTGAACATTAGGAGGCGGTTTCATAAAAGGAAGCTTCTGATTGACACAGCGCTGAACTTCGTTCCGGACCCGACCCTACGCCGCGTCGTCCGCTCCATCACCACGGAGCGGCAATGGACGAAGGACTGTCGCCGCGATATATATTGCGACAATAAATCTTGACTAGGGAAGAAAACACAAGGATTTTACGTCCTTTGTTTACGAACTGCAGGGAAAGTTTCTGGTTTGTTCAGAGTCGTCTCTTCGGAGTATACGCATTATTGCTTTGGTGTGATGACTGCTTTTAATTCTATTAGGAACTAGCTGACCCGACAGACGTTGTCCTGTCCAAATTTCAATAAATTTGTTTGTGATCGTTTTGTAAATGTGTGAAAAGGTATTTTAAATGTGTAAACAAAGTAAAAATGAGGGAAAAAACATATTTCTGAATGATCATTTTATCTATTAACGATTGTGGCCAACGATATTCAATTCGAGGAGTACATTCAGTAGTACGCCTATGGGAAATTTTACATGCAAGATGTATTCTATCGGCAGTGCACCGCTGAAATGTTGGAAGTGTGGGATGAACCTGGAATGTGATCGACTTGGAACTATGCTGTTTTGTTTCAAAATTGATGTCACAATTGAATTGTCAGAATTTCATGTCAACCAAATTATTTATTTTCTTCCATTAAATTTGAAATCACGAGGTGTTTTATTTAAATTTCGATTTCGATTGCAAGATCGACGTTCAAGTAAACAATCAAAACCAAGAAATGCTATGTTTCGATTGGTTTGCTGTGACATAACTATTTCTTTCATTGTAATGCTTCCAGTTTTTTTTTTTTTTTTTCAATTTTCCGGGCAACTTTTCCAATTTTTATTTGCCTAAAAACCTTATTCTGACTATTATGAACATTAAAAAAAACAATTAGCCAAATCGGTCCAGTCTTTCTCCAGTGATGCGCTTACCAACGAACAGCATTTAATTGTCATTTATATAGATAATAGATAATGGTAGACCTGTAGAAATATCTAAAGTTGTGTGGTAACTTGTGGATCTCCTATTCATAAGATAGGAAACTATTCCTTAGTTCTTTTTATTCATTGCATGTAATTGTTTTTCCTTAGTCAGATATTACTTGGATCTAAGTCTTCGGTTTTTTGTTCTGTTTCTTGGAACATGAGCTAAGTAATACAAGAACCATCCTGCACCATTATTTGAAATAAATATATCGTTATTTCTACTAGACAGTCACGAGAGTAAACAATTTTTTTTCCCATTTTGTGAGTTCGGGTTTTTAAAAAGTTAGAGTATTCTTAAATGTTTTCTACAATAATTCCGTATTTTTTCTTTATTTAATTCATTTTCAATCGATCCTTTCAATCTCACTCAAAAAAAGACAACTTTCAATCACCTCTCCATTGCAACCTACAATAAACCCTTGTTTGAAAAACCTGTGTGGAGTTGTTGGTTATCATTAAGAGTACACATAAAGACATCCTCCTTTATTGGATCTGCCCTTTCTTGTTTCCGTATTCTGCTCTCTCCTCTCCCCGCGTTTCGCCGACTCTTCGGTCTGGGCGCTGTCTGTTGCCCCGTAAATCAGAAGCTGCCGCTATCTGGACCTCACGACCCTCGCTTTGAGATTTGCCGCTACTGCTACAACTGCTACCGACCCGCCTCCGTCGCCTGCGCTGCTTTTATCGCCGATTCCACCTCTTGTATGCCGCCCATTTCTCTGTGATTTATGTCTCATTGTCCTTCACCGACAATAAGAGTAATTGAAGATTA
>NNCF01133435.1:332990-495296 GCA_002313205.1 Laupala kohalensis | reverse complement strand
TTTTTGAAGTTCGAGTAACGATTTTTGAAGTTCGAGTAACGATTTTTGAAGTTCGAGTAACGATTTTTGAAGTTCGAGTAACGATTTTTGAAGTTCGAGTAACGTTTTGAGCGAAATTATGAATATTTATTTCCCAAGGTAATACAGTATATCCGTGTATAGGAGTCTCTACTGCAATCACAAAGAACACAATTCCTGTTTCCAACGAATCCGCTACAACATCCTCGTGGCTCCTTCCCCTTCAACGTGACGTCGCTTCTGCACTGCAAAGGCTTCGCGCAACAACGCGGATCAACGGCCAAGCGGCTGTCAGTCGACAAAGAATGCGGATCCACGGTCGTCATGTGAGTCCAGAAGACGATGAGGCGAAGGGAGGTTTCAACGTGAAATGAAATGACTAGCATTCTGCGAAAATTCTTATGAATAGCGAAAGAGCAACGCGAGCCTTATTAGGCGTACAGAGAATTGGGTCATCGCTATTTTCTTCTTCGCAGTCTGTTTCTCTACGTATTCATCGTCGTCAGAGTATATTTTCACGTATGCATAATTTGAGTACAAAATTTTCCGTTTTGCCGTCTTAGAAATTTGTGTTGTACTAAAAATTTAATGCGTTTTTCATTATCGCAAATTGATGATCCTCTTTATACTACTAGTTCGCTACACTGTTTTTTGTGTAGAGGTTTATGCAGTTAAGAATTGAACACTTTTGTGTGTTAATTTCCCAAAAATTGTTATTAAAATATTTCGTTGTTCAATCTCACATAGCAGAAAATTTTTTTGAATGATTTTCTTGTCTTTTCTTATTCTTTTTCCACGCCGTATGTCAATCCTCCTTGCACTAATTGCAACATACCTGTCATAATTTTCACAAGTATTTTTAACCACGTGTCGCTTTTGTACCCAACCTGATACATGTATGAAGGTAATCATAAAGATGGGGATAGTGATGAGATGAAGATATTCTAAACGCTTGATGTGGGAGTCGGAGGAAACCTACGACTTCCGATGTATTCTTTTTCACCCTTTCCTTTCTCCGCGTATTACGCCACGTGGTCAGCATCCGCCGTCCTTCTACTAAAACATTCCTTTTCCTTTCTCCTAGAAGTGAACTAATCATCTCCTCTGTATGCGTGAGAACATACATCTCACTTTCATATCTTTCCGTTCAAAGGATCCCTTGTTGATCGGGCACTGCGAGAAATGGGATGAGTGGTGTTTGAGAAATCGTTCAACACACTAATTAGCTATTCTAAATGCGGCGTAGCGTTTATCGCTATTAGAAGAAATGTCTCCTTTAATAAAGAAAAAAAAGTTGAATGAAAATGCATGTTTTTGATCTATCTTGAAATAAGATTTCCATAATATTATACTCAACAGAAAATATTTAATAAGATTTCCACTATATGTGTATATATACTCAACAGAAAATATTTAATTTTATTAGGAAACTGAAAATATTTAATTTTATTAGGAAACTGAAAATATTTAATTTTATTAGGAAACTGAAAATATTTAATTTTATTAGGAAACTGAAAATATTTAATTTTATTAGGAAACTGAAAATATTTAATTTTATTAGGAAACTGAAAATATTTAATTTTATTAGGAAACTGAAAATATTTAATTTTATTAGGAAACTGAAAATATTTAATTTTATTAGGAAACTGAAAATATTTAATTTTATTAGGAAACTGAAAATATTTAATTTTATTAGGAAACTGAAAATATTTAATTTTATTAGGAAACTGAAAATATTTAATTTTATTAGGAAACTGAAAACATCTAAAAAGTAAGAGCAATTGCATTGCATGTACGGTTAAGGTTTCACCAGCATCTCGTGTGTGTTTTGAACCATAAATGAGGTCGCGACATGAATATGACCTAAGCTCTAGTTCAACTCTTTAAGAGCCTTGACCACAACCACTGTCACCGATACTACCTCCATCCCGTGTCCGTCCAGCTGCGGGCGCGTCGAGCCTCGAACTGGACACCCAAGGCCACAGTGACGGCGGGGCGGTGGGGCGGTATTCATTGCGCAACCACGACAGCCTCCGCGGGGGCGGCGCGGCGCCACGAGAACAGCTCTGACGTCACCTGCGACTGAAGGTGTCTCCGCGAAAGTGCTTGGTTGCCCGCAGGGGGACGTGCGGCGCTCTCGTCCGCGCCTACACCCACCCGCCCTGCTCGGCAACACCCACTCCTCTGCTCCCGACCATGCCGCTGGGGACTACGTCTGTTTAATGGGTCGTGTTTCGTAATAATGCGAGGAATAACAATAAGAATGATTAATGACGACGGGGATACTTCTGATGCAATGCTAGTAATCGTAATACTTTGTATTCATTATGCATATCGATGTTTCCATCTAGTACTTTCATGACTATATATAGGGTAATTTGGACTAAGATGACGTGTCGGACAAGAAGCCGTGCCTCGTGACTTGGACCTCGTGACTAATCTAGGATTCGCATTAGTTTGTTTTGTTGTTTATGTGCTACAAATGCCAAACAATTTATTTCAGAGCAACTAATTATCTAATCTTTCCAACACCTCCACTTTCATTCGTGTGAAATATGTCTCTTGATTTTAATGTCTGTTATGGCATGAAGGAGAATCTGGTAGGGGGGGGGGGGTAAATTGCCGGCACATGTATCGAAATGCAAAACTTGATTGTAAACGCAAATATCCTCAGTTTGGCTGAATTTTCTTACAGTAAACTTTGTTTTCCATGTTTTTGAGAATTGCTATAGCAAACTAAGCACAGTGAAAATTCTTAAAATTCAGTTATTCTGGAACGCGTTGAAACATAGAATGTATCGGGCCGACTAACAGGTAAAACTATAATAAAAGCCTAGGAAATAACTATATCTGATTTGTAAAATTTTTTTTCTTTCTGGAAATCCCTTTTTCTCCTGCCACTTTTAACAAACTGCCACGAATAATGTCTTTAAACAAAGATTATTTTCAGGACAAAGACTGAATCTTGATGTTCCATTTTATCTGTGCTCTATTCGTTTTGTGAACTCGGCGTGGTTCAGTGGGGGAAAATTAGGTAGAGTGCTGAGTCGATGGCGGGAGTTCAATCCCAAGTGGGGTAGGGATTTCTTATCTCATCTCAACATCCCAGGTTACTCAGCATGATAACTACCGGGTCTATCCGGGGTCAAACAGACCGAAGTGAAATGCTGGCCACGTCGTCACCCCCGTGAACCCATTGGGCACCTTCGATGCCCTTTGCGTCTTATTTGTTTTGTAGTTTATATTAAATTACATATTGAATTGGAACTGGGGTACGTTCATGAACTGCCCTTTAGATGCTGCTACTCAAAGCTCGATGAAATTCGAAGACAATTTTATTATTGCGTTTATTACCTTAAAATCGGATTAAGTAACTGATGTGTATATCATTTACTGCCTCCATCATACTGTGAGTGATCTCAAATTTGTACCACTGCGATATCCTCTCACGAACCTACTAGTATAATTATAGCCTATTAAGGGAGATGTGAAACATGATTTTTTTAAATTTATGGTCTTATTTATGAAGTGGCAAAGTTCAGGTCAAGAAGACTCTTCGCAGTGATCTCGTCAATTTTTTTTGTGGTGGTGGTGGTGGGGGGGGAGTTCAGGAATTTGGAAAGACAAATTTTGTGTTATCATGGAATGTAAGGTACCTGACAGATTGAAGTCTGGAGTAGTGAGGGAAACTTGAGCCTCATCCAGTGCGGGCGAGCGGAAAAGCGTACCAACGCTCGTAACCTCTCAAATAATTGCAATAGTTTATCACTTGATTAGAAGAAATAAAATTCCGTTCACTATTTATTCAATAAATGATTTTATTGTACCTTGAAGAGAGGACGATTGTTCTAAGGAGATCACTTTTCTCTTTTTCAGACAGGGAGACTGGAGCATTCCAGTATTGTGTCGCAGCGCCACAATTTTCTCTTTGTTTTGTCATTGTATTTTCCTCTCATAACTTATCGTTCCTGAATCTCGGACACGCCACCCAAGACTCGGTCGGATTTTATTCAACTACGTCTCCTCTCATCGTTTGCTGACCGTCTTGTTTGTCAGAATTGCTGGCCTAGTTTCTCGTCGTCTCCGAGGAAGATTCTCCACTCCGTTCCAGTTGCTTCGTACATTTAGATCTTAACATCTTTTTTATTGTCTATCGTCGAAGAAGTTACCGTTACTTCGCTTTATGTTTCCTGTTTGAACGCGCTTATATGTTCCTTATATTACAAGTTTGTGATTCATACTTGTCAACCTTTACTCTTTATTTTGTAGTACACTTTAAATTGTGACCGTATTTTTAAACTGTACATATATTTATATTATTTACGGGACTCTCACGTTTGCGGTGCTGCCATTACTTTGTTAATGGACTGGTGGTTTAGGGAAACTGTGGAAGAAAAAAAAATCGTGAGTAGTATTCACACTAACATTAAATACAATTTTCACAAAGAATTTGAAATTCTCATGCCCTTAGATTTCTTAATTATTATTGAATGATTATTTTAAAGAGGTACCTCGCCTTTTTATTAGGATTATTATCTTAATTTATTTCAATAAATTTTTCATTGCTCGTACACTAGCAACAAGTAGTACAATAACAATGCTTTCGTTATATTATTGCGGAATTCGTTGAAGACTGGGATTTAAAAAGCCTGGGGATGTTGGTTTGAGTTCAGTTTGCGGAACAGAAAATTGCTGAACTTTTCGAAGAAAACAAAGCCAGAAAAATTCCCACAATCGTCATGACTAATAGTTTATTTTGCGTCAGATATATATTTTATCAAACAAATTTTAAGCTTCTCTGAAGTTTAGTGAAATCTTCAAAGCGTTACTGCTGTGCTTCGGAAATTGCATGCCAAAAGTTGTGTCAGTTCCTCGCCGATGAGTTGGCTGCAGTCGTGCTCACTTGTTGCGTGCGACTCGCGAATTCCTCCTCGTGACTCTCAGTTCGAAGAAAAGTTTAACTTGCCGAAGGAGGGATCGAAGAGTATTCTCGGGTCAAATGCAAATTGCTCCGGTCGAGAAGAAAGAGTTGTACGTTGTCATGAGAAACAGACTGTCCTTTGGGTTGACCCACAATAATACGATTCATCGACTTCCAATTTTCTTGCCATTCATTACTGGATTATTCATTGACTTACCAAACATTTCATCTTTTGTAATAATACTTGGTTTGCCATCTCTTAAATTTGAATAATCAAATGTGATGTATTTAATGATATAAATTAATTTTTTGATAATATTAAATTATGACATTCAAGATATAAAGTATATTTGTTAAATTAGTTGGCAGTGCCCTTATTTCTGACAACATGTATTAAGGACGCACAAACTAGATGAACATGCAACAAGAATAGCATGAGATAATTTTAATAAATTTAACACAACTTTTAACAAATAATACGCATGCCTCTTAAGGAGGATTCAGCAAGTATAAGGTGCACTATGTAATTTACAATAAGGAGTTTGTGCAAATTTGGGAAGAAAAGGAAGAAGACATCTGAAGATGGGGAACATACATCCCCGAAACGTAATGTAAAAGTACGAACTGTAAAAGAGTTTGTGCGTCCTTAATACATGTTGTCATAAATAAGGGCACTGCCAACTAATTTAACAAGTTGAAAGACAACATCATTCTTATCTATTTCACAATAAAGTATATTTAATGTTAATAAACAACTTTGAAAATTGGTAATGAAAGACGATAACAATGACCGATTGAAATCCGTTTTTTAAATACGTAACTATTATTTCTGTATTTATAACAGTTATATGTAGAAGGCGAAGTCCTATGATGACTGTGTACATTATCTCTGAAGCCCCATCCACACGTATTTTTTCTCTAGTTTTCATTTCTGTATTTTGATCAGAACTGATGGGATGGATCCTTGCTTACTTCCGGACGGTAGGTAGCAGATTTCCCTCGACGTGATCATAGACAGAGTGCAACAAATACTTTTATATTAGAATTATTTATTTATTTGACAATACATTTATCTCGTTTATCGTCATCGTTTGGTACAAGCAGTACAATGCGTATCAATCACCAACAATGTTCGATTAGTTAGGTTCTAATCCTAACACTCGTCTGTGTTAACTGAATATTTTAGGTCAGATTAGTAGCCACTGAAAATGGAGGTTAAAATTCTCTCTGTCGTGGTATTCTATCTCGTAAATTCCCGATTTGAAGCACCTATCTTACAATTTGAAACTCACCATGAAATATTTGGTTGTGAAACACTTTGTAACTCCCGATCGAGCAAAAACAGTTATGGTATGAAACCCGACAATTTCAAATTAAGCAGGATCTTCGACAACTATGTAAATTCTTAGAATTTTATGTAATTGCGTAAAATAACTTTTTAGATTGAACCACGAAAAAATGACTGGTGTATTCTGCATTCATTGCACATTAATCAAGGGAAATGGACAATTTGTATTTACCATACAAAATATAAATTTATAGTCTAAAGATCCAACGACCACAGTAAAGTCACGTGTTAACTAATGTTTTTCTATGATTAAACGCTCTGCTTGGTAAATTGAAAAAGAATGCTGATGACTAGTTGGATCGCTTGACAAGTTTGGTCAAAAATGTGTTTCAAAAAATGAGCCAAGTCAAGTCATTTCTTTAATACTGCAATAAACGTTTCCTTTCATGATATCTCACAATATATTTATCCAAAAGGGCAGAACACTATTCCGGTCGTATTGGCCGATGTATTCGTCACGAAATTAGTATAACTTATTTTAATGGTCTGTGAATGACGTCTTTATTTGACTGTAATCTGGATTAAAATTGTTCTTTCTATGTCGTGAGATTTTTATGTAGATAGTTAAAATCTAATTTTCTGTTTCCGTTGTCTGTAAATTTCATTTCATACGTCTCGCTGAATGTATACTTCATAAAGTAAAGTCTTTTATGTATGAGCTTCGAGATTGAACTTGGCCTTTCGCTTTAAGGAATGAAACATTCGTGAAAGTTCCTATCATATTGCATTTATCTCCTGGAGTAACTTTCTTTCATGAATCTACGGTGGAGTGTTACAACTGCACGCTTTCCTTAGTTTCAAGAAATGATATTAAAATACTGCCTTTTCGTAATGATTGTATAAATTGATACAGTTTTGGATATCTGCCAGCTTCCTTTCTCCTCGCTTTCTCGTATGCTCTTGTAGGTATTTCTAAGGATGTATCAATATAAATATTCGATTCTTAGATCCATGTATTAGTGTTTGCACCCATAAACTTGGTTTTCATTGCGCCTTTCTACGTTTCAAATTGGTTTTCGGGTGACATTTGAAAGGAAAGTCTATGGTTAAATCTAGGAGACTTAGTGAATTGAGATGGAGTATTGACGTGTCACTTAATATAAATAATAAAACTAACGAATAAAACACTATTAAGAGTTATAATTTTTGTTATGAAACGCTAAGTGTATCTAATACCGCTTTCCGTATTCGAGTAATTCAGTGCGGTATTGACATATTTTATTTTCATGAGATGAATAAAATAGAAACTATCAACGCATATTCTGATTCAGAACCAATCACGTTGCATTGTATAGTTGTTCTACTTTAGAGATGGTAGCAAATCGAAACAGGATCAAATAAAAACAATTTAAAAAATTGAATTTATTGAAACTGCGTATGACGACGTGCGGGGTGATGAAAACTAATTTACTGTCCACAAACAAGCAAGAGACCATTCCATCTATTCCGCAAAGGCAGTGGTGGAGTCACTCAAAAATAGATTGATAGGAACAATATTAATGACACTCCCACCTCTAACCCCGAGCCTAATGAGCGTGAATTCGCCTCTATCTGAAGGAATACCCGAGGGAAACCCAACCGGTGTTCCTAAACCTATTAAGAGAATCGCGTGCGACCACTATCTAGTTGTGCCTGGGATGATTCAAGGAACTTCGAGACGCTGTCTGGGATTCCTAACGCTGAAGGTCTTCTGCCAAAGCTCTCTACGGAATGCGGAGCTGTGGGTTGAAGAAGAACGAGTGTTAGCTAAAGTTAGTGTTGGTGGTTCCTCCACCATGATGAAATTGGTGATGACTGTGGCGAGAACGCAGCGACATTATGGATGATGGTAGAGTATGGATTTTCTATTGCAAACAACCTCCACAACAAAATAAAAGACCAAACTGGCTGACCTCCAGCTCTACTTGTGAAACTTCGAAATGTCTGTTTAGTCACCCATTATATTTAACCTTGAGCGATTTGCGACTGAAGATTGTCGGTTAAATTTCTTCTATTTGCAGAGTTAATACTCGCGTGCACATTCTCTCAAATGTACAAACGTAGGTGTGTCCCTGGGTACTTCTCGTTTATTTCCATTAAGTGGACGAAATGGACGGGAAAGGTTAAAGGCGATGGCGGTGTCGGGCGTGTGTCAAGAAAGCGAAGAGAAAGATGACGGTACCGCAAATTTCAAGGTAAACTCAACTCGCCAGAAAGCGAAGGAATTTTCTGCAAATGGAGGAGAAACGTGTTTATTCACCTTAAATTCAGGGTTTGAAGAATGTTCGTCTGTAGAAATAATTTTCCGGAACGCAAATTTCAGCTTAACAGTTAAGCTGAAATTAAGGTTTGGAGATATTTCGGGCTAGTTAATTCGTGAGCTGGACAAATATATTGAAATTTCTTAAATTGTATACTTATAGTTTTCAAACTATGAACTTGCCCTACCATACGCAAATCAATACAGAAAGCTATAACCAGATTGTCACAAACTTTATCGTCGCTCCTTAATGAGAAAAAAAATTAAATCCCGACTCTGAATTTCCTTTACTCCTTTTCCCTTGAAGGGATCGGAGATGATATGATGCCCTTTCTGACGCACTTATCCGAGGTGTATGATACATGAGTGATTGTTGTGATAGAATGAAATAATGAATGATTATGAAAAACAGTATAATTAGTAAATGGTAAAGAGGACTCCTTTGGTTTCGGACCTCGCTTCTTCTTTTCATTCACATAGTTTCTTTTTTGCATAGCACTAATAAAAATTCGTCCACGGTATAAAAACGTTGTTGCGTGTATGTGATGAGATCGCCGGTAGCTGTAGCACGGCGCCGTACAGCTTATGATTCTAGACGCTCGGCGCCGGCGTGGACAGCGGAGGCTGGGCGGTGGCGCCGCGCAGTCGTCACTTCGACGCTCGACTAGTTGGCGGTCAACGGGCCATTAGAGCTTGCAGCAGTAGCAGAGGCGGCGGTGGTGGTGGTCACTGAAGCTGGAGACCTTGGATTTCGTTGCTAACTAACGCGGAGCTAATTCCACGTCTTCCGCATACGACCGTAATCAGTGGCAGGGTTATCATACCAGTAGGCTAGGAATGTGTGCGAGTACCAATCATATAGAACTATAGAATCGCTTTAAGACGCAAACGCGAAAAAATCACATCCCAAGTTAATGAGTTTCCTTAACTCCTTTTTCCCCTGTTTTGAAGGGTTCGGAGATGGAGGATGATATGATGCCAATAGAGCCGGATGCTTTTCCTGACGCACCTCCTCGATGCAGGTGATACGTGAATGACATGGGTGCGATTGTTGTGGTGGGAAGAAAAGCAGGGAAAACGGCAGTACCCCGAGGAAACCTGCCGCGAATTCCGCTTCGTTCACCATCAGACGGAATTTGAACCGTCACTAGAGGTAGAAGGCGAGTACGCTAGGCACTAAGCCATGGGTTGCCCCAACTTACGTTGATGCTGTTATTTTATGTGTACTTCAAAAAATAGATCATATGAGTGCCTTGATGTTAGTGATGCAGTTCTACATTTGAAGGATATTGATGGAACTGTGTGAAATTGAAACAGTTTTCACGAGCAAATATTCTTTGAATATGCTCACCTGTCACCAGGAGCGGATCTTGGATATGATTTTGGGAGGGGTCCATGAAGAGAAGTACCAGGGTATGAGGGCCCCTCCTCCGGAAATTATTTTAATGTTAACTTTTTGAAACTACAATTTAAGGCATTCCTATAAATTGCCTTTTCAAAATTTAAGTTTTAACATAATTCGTGATTTTAGCCAAATTTTTAGTTTGGGCGTTCTTGCAAACAAGCCTATTCACTGCTACAGATTTACTCAATATAATTTCAAGGGTAATTCACGTGGAATCGATAAAGTTTCGGCGTTCTATCAAAGCCATAACACGTACGAAATTATTCAATGCAGTGGTCTTAAAAGCGAGGATAAAAATTGTAGTATTGAAATAATATGTTGAATATCGAAAAATAAAGTGTAATATTTTTTACCAAATGCGTGTGAAGATTAAGATAATCCCGGGGAATGCGATTATACTAGAAATAGTAAAATATTGCAGCCCTATGCTCATGTTCTTACGTAGGAGTGGAAATCTATTAAAGCAAAGTAAGCCATATGTTTTTTTCATAGGGTCTTCTCCTAGCACAAATCTTATTTGTTCGTCTTGTTGCTTCCGATGGTGAATTCCTTTTTCTTTTTTTCTTTTTTTTTTGAAGTAAGAAATTTCCTTGTATTATTACTATTTATATATCTTATTTGGAGGTCACAGGAGTCCCCTGGATCAGCCACTGCCACTGATGACAGTAAATAAACGCGTTTTACGTGAAACCTGTACGTGGATTATTGAGCAACAATATCGTCCAAAGAGAGCTATATTTGTGGAGATTAATTATTTTTGTTTATCTACTTTTCTTTTGTAGATCAAACTTCCGGACAAGATGTGAAACAGAGACCAATCCAAAGGTCCGGGCGTCATTGCGTGATTTACGTTTCTAGAAAAATATTATATCATAGCCAGAGAGGGAGCTCGAAAAGTATTAGATACTATAAAACGTAAGACCTTCCACGCTTTATTTTGCCTGACGTTAGTCATCATTTACCGTATCGTCATAATTACCAGCATCATCTCAGTAACTTCCGACATCATCTCTGTAGATGCTATTAGTGACGTCACTGTCGTCGCATCACGCATTGTGACCGTTGCTTCCTCCTCTTAAGAGCACCATTTCTAAAACGATCGCTACTGAAGAATCCTCAGCTCCCTCACAACACGTTTGCCATGAATCCAGTCGCCTGGAGCTGCGTTACCCGTTGCTTGGCTGATGGCTACTCGCCGGTTCTCTCACGTTTCACATGGGAGAAGCTCGTTAAGGCGAGGGGCCGCCCCGCCTTGGAACGGGTTGGGAAAGACATTAAGGCGAACAGTTTTGTTTAACTTTATTTCTACAAATTTAGACCATGTGTAAACATTAGTTATCACACGCTGAGAGATATTTTTGATAAAAATTTCAAATAGAAAATAGAACCCCTATAAGTTTCGATCGTTAAGAGAAACATCTCAACGTATTTGGCCGCCGAACGATATTTTCACAATAGGTGGGATAAGAGAGAAATTGGCATGTATGTTACGAAAATTCCTTAACTGGGGTGAAGAGATATTGATTTAAAAAATTAGAATATGTTCCATTTTTATTTGTTTACATTCAATTCAGATAGTTGTTTGTAAATCAATCCAATCTTTATCTTTTCAGAAATTTTTAATTCGTTTTTGATTAGTTGATGTCGTTAACAGTTAACTTCGATTTATATGACACTTAAACCTGTCTTAATTAAAAAGTAATGAAGTTGCGATACATCTGAGTTGCATTATAAGAAGCGGTCATTTTGAAATGGATGAAATATTGCTGATGTCATTCTCAAGTTGTGAAGATCGTGAAAAAAATGAAATAAAAAATTAGCTGGCGTGGTAATCCCTTCTCATTTTAGGATGATTGAAATTTTCTTTACTTCATAGTTCGCGTGAATTATTGTGGCTGAAATACAAGAGTTAAATTTTTCCTAACTTCCAGGTGAATTCCAGCATAAAAAATTGCGACGTGGTTTACCTTGAAACTTTGTGTTTAGAAAGTGCACTCTGTATTTATACCCCGTTATTTTAAATGAGAAATTCACAGTACTTTACAGTTCTTTGTATGAATACTGATGGCCATTTCAAAACGATTTGTAATTGTCACTGTAGATCCTATTATAGTGATACGGGAGATATAACGGAAAATTTGTTTCGACTTTAAACAGTTTAAGTGCAAAATTGCATTCTAAGAACGATGATCTTTACTCATTTATGTTGAGATGTTTTAATAGGCGGAAACCTCAAATAGTTAATAGTGTTCTAGAATTGAAGTAATCTAATTTTTTCCGTTTCTTTATTTTAATTATGACAATAAAGTACAACTTTACTCACTTGGTGTTGCAAGTTGTTAGGAAGCGAAACCCAGTACTTGTTGTGATCTAATCCGACGCAAGGAGTCGATGACTGTTATTTTATCCTTCAAGTCATTTATTCCTTCACCCTACCATCATACACTATCACCATCATCTTGAGATTCGTAAGGTTGACGACTGAAAGCGCATGCTGCCGTCAAAACGAGTGAAAACCTGAGCCATCGCCGGCGGTATATGAAAAAGCAGTAAAAAATGAAAGATGAACAAAGAACAACCTCCAAAAAATAAAAAATCCCGACTCAACGATACTCAATTCTTTAAGACGTGGTTACAAAATTTCTAACTTTTATGGCATACTTGCTAAAAGGAAGAGATGAAAAGATTATTATTTTGAATGACTGCATAAATGCACCCGTATCTTAAACCAATTTTGGGAGTCATAAAAAATAATATTTCTGTAATGATTTGAGTGCCTTCCACCGGTTACTCAGTGAATCAGATGCGTCACCATGGGGTCAGACGAATTCGAAAAGATCAGGTCCCTCCCGAAATCTGTTAGAAGTCGTAATTAAAATACATTATCTACTTAATATGTTAACAATTTACCATTCGTATATTAACTCAATTGAACGAACTGAAAGAAGTTTGAGGACAAAACACACATTTTTTTCGAAAGTCTTCGGTCCTCCCCCCTTATTGCTTGAAATAAATTTTTGACCATGGGTCTGAAGCGAAGTATCAGTTTCTTAACTAGAACGTTTCACAATAAAATACTTAGAATCATGAAAATAAGCGGCATTTTAAGTCGCGGTACGTTTTGTGGAATGGATAAATGACTTTGAATCCAGTAGCATTGTAATCCCTTTGAATCGGAGGCGAGGATTCGGTGAAGCATTCGGTCCGGTTCCTTCGAGAAGTTGAGACGTTCACCCGGACGGCCTTCGTGCCTCGTCGCCCGCGGCCCGTTCGCTGTTCTCGGCGTCCGACCGCGGAGGCAGCGCCGCCCCGCGTCACTGCTTCTCGGATTGCTCCCGCTCGCTCCAAAGCGCGCGAGAAAAGAAGAAAAAAAGCTCGCAACGAGCTCTCTGACGTTATTGTTGCTGTTTTTCCGTCGCGAAGCTGCGGCGGAGGCGATGTTGCTGGGAGAAGTACGTCGAAGGTCTTCGTCGTCCTTAGTTCACTTGCGGTCAATCGCTGTTGAGTCTTCTCGCGACGGCTGCTCGTGTTTTTCGGGATGAAATAGTTTTTTGTGATGGGATTATGACGCTATCCGTACGGATAAAACTCCGACAGATCGGATGATACGAAAAGGGTGAAGATGTTCATAATCAAAATATGAAAAAGTAGTCCTTATGAATCTAGTCATCTAAAAGGTATTCTTTATCGATAGTCACCGAAGACGTGCATTAATATCTCCGAGAGAAATCAATATGACCTATCACATTTCTATCTTTTATCGGAATTGATGGAATTTCCCGTTCTTGCTTCCGGAGATTAAATGGGTACATTATTCTTCATGAGGTTATACGCAGTTTTTGACTGTTTCTTGTTAATAAATTGAAGTATTGAAATAGCGTGAGTCTGCTTTTGATTCATGAAAAGGATTCGCGGAGATTAATGGCAATAGTGTGCAAACAACGAACAATTGAAGTGCGAATGACTCGTGCAGAAACTTAACGAAATAAATGCTTGACGAATAAGAACGATTACAGTTCAGTAGTGTGTATGCACCTCGAGAATAATCTTCATTTGTGAATTTGGCATCTCATGTCAGACCTTTCACAATGAATTCGCAATAGAAGATGAATTCTTGATTCGGTTTCAATATCTTTTTTTTGATTTTTCTCGTAAGAACTGACATGATCCATCATGGGAAGTGACAGGTGCGGTGTGTCAGTCAAATTCCTCTTTCTTTTTTTTTCGCTTTCAAGGTCATTTGAGTGTCGGCTCCAAGCATCATTTCGTTTCTATGATCCGTTATAAACTCGCTATTAGCGGTTTATGAGATGTTTTTATCTTCGTATTTCGCAAATGATAGAAATGACATTCCATCCAAAATACGGAATAGTGCATGAGAGACAACTTCTAGGAATTATAATTCGTGTTTTGTTTATTCGACTGTTCGGTCAAATGTGCAAAAAATGTCCTTTTGACTTCGTAAACCGTTATGGATGATTGCTTACTTCTTTTGCTGTAAGAAAAAGTTTAATTAAGAATCCTTATTTAACGTTAAAGACAATGTCAAAGGAAAGACAAATTTTCTATTTCATTTTATATATGTTCACTCGTGGTAACAACTTAGTTGTGAGACAAGCGACTCTAAAAGATATATAACTGAATTCCCTCCATATACATCAGAATGGTACAGTATAAATGGTAATGTGGAGTTGTAACTCCCAAGGTAAGAGAAACAGACTCCGTTCTGTGAGAAGTCTATTAAGAATCAGAAATACTGAGCTGTAATGATGCAACTCGTCTCTTAAGAAACATTTGATGTAACTCGATGCAATCACGTTTTTCCCAAAGCATTTGCAAAACAGTGGCGAGTTGCAAGGTCTCTGCGGCAGGTGTTCTGCTTCGTTCTTTCCGACTGTTCTCCTGCCCTTAATAAAACTTAAAATGGTACGATCCACTCGAGGCGTGGAAAATTGCTGAATTATTTGTCCTTATTGTGGGAACGAATTACGAACTTCCGTTACATTATTATTATATTATTATTATTGTGGTTCTTGTTGTTTGAGTCTAATATATCACATCACCTGCGTGAACAAGGAATACTACTTCAATGTATTGTTGTGTTGCATCGACTACATAACTTGATGAACATTTCTTTTTCATCTCTTCTTCGATACTTCTAACTCTTCGAAGAAAATTGTGGGAAAGACACAACCCGATTTACAAATGTCGATAAATAAGCGAACTATCAAATTTAAAACTATTATTGAGAATTCGAGAATTGAGGTTTCACATGTTGTTAAACCGTAGTTCACACGTGGTATCAGAATTCTTCTTCCGAAAGTAAAA
The DNA here is from genome assembly GCA_002313205.1 of Laupala kohalensis. NCBI lineage: Eukaryota > Metazoa > Arthropoda > Insecta > Orthoptera > Trigonidiidae > Laupala > Laupala kohalensis. The sequence goes on along the minus strand of NNCF01133435.1, from coordinate 480,037 downwards.
AAAGCGTGCTTCAATATTCTCCGATTGGTTTTAGAATTTCTTTTTTCTTCTCGCGCGGTACAATTACGCTTTAATCTACGGTTTTCAAACTTTGTAATAGCGATTCATCACAAATACGGTTAACTTGAACACATATTTGGAAAAGTTTGTTCTAATATAGAGAACGTAAAACTTTCATGTGTATTCTGACATACATCATAGCACTTGGACACAGGTTAAAATATTATTCAGCAGCTTTTTTTTTCGCTGTGAAACACTACCGATTTAAGTAAATGTGACTAATAAATGTACTACTCTTGTATGGGGATGTTTCAGTCTCTCAGTTATCAGACTTTATATTTATTAGTGTCATCATTTGCCAGTATGCTGAAGAACACGTGTAGATCTACCAATGATATTTTGTCTCACAAGAAAAAATATTTTGTCTAAAAGATGACGCGTCTCTTACGGACAAAAGCTGATCTGTATGTGGCTAAGGGGCTTCAGGAAATGCTGTAGGGGTTGATGAACATGTAAATATCGTAGTTTTCCCTAAAATGGTGAAAATAAATATTCCGGACCATGTGATGTATTTTTATTACGAAATAATTGTCAAAGAACTTAATTTCGGTAAATTTTTGGAGTGTTACATGGTTTTAGCTCTTGTTGGTCGGAACAGTCTACCACGTATCCGATATATGTGCTTGTGTTATTGTTCAGAATCTCCTCGTTCGGTCAGAACATTGGACTCCCGCGCAATAACCGCAATCGCCACTAAGAGGCAGGTGAATTCATTTGCTCTCGGAGTGAGGATGCTCAGGAGCAAAGGCCGGAGCGGACCTCCTCACAGCTGCGCCACGGCGTAAGATGTCTGTGGGAAAAGCAGATCCATGGCCGAGTAAGAGGAAGAAAGAATAAGGAGGTAGGAGATCATTGTTGGCGATGAAAGTGGATGAGAAAGGAGTAGATATGATATGTTGGATGCGGTAGTTGCAGTGTGTAGTGAAGCGGGCGCGGATGAGAGCGGCACTCCTTTACAATGTAATCTGCATAGTGTATTAAATGATTGTGTATTAGAAGACCTCAAAATTGGCATACTGTTACTAACACCTTTTCATCCAAATGAATCAGTCTATCTCAATTAAAGCTAATACCTAAACAGTCATATTTTTGCGTTAAAAATCATAAGACTCCCGGACCGACTAATACGGAGGATTGACTTTTGTGAAACTGTCCCGACACTGTCAAATTTGGGACTTGGGTTCAGGTATCACGGAAGTTGAAAGAGCGAGAAACATTTTGTGTTTGGTCTTTTGTAGATGTAGTTGTTATAACTAATAATAATTAATTTAAAAAATATTAGTCTCAATGAGGCTGGGTTATTTGGTGTTCGAAAACGAGAAGAGACAGAATTACTCGTCTGCTAGAACTCTCAAAAGAAAGTAGTAGCTGTCATAAGCCATAGATGTTGATGCCGGAATCGCTTTTCACCATGATTTACTCGACCGCTGATCCTGAAAGATGTCTGTGACGGTGATGACGTTTGCGGCCGGTGGTCGACGACGGTTCCGTCAGCTTCAGGGCGGAGGCTCCCAAGACAGATGTGCGGGCGCGGTTGATGGGAACAAGTCGACAGACAGCTCGAAGCGGACTCCAAAACGCCGCCGCTTCTGTGTGGGCGGGTTTTCAGATCTAAAGACGACGTGTCGGGATGCGTCGGCGCTCTATAAGACTGGTAGGCCGACCGGAATTCTTGGGTGTGGAAACAGCCTGAGGCGACCGATATGCGTGAGCTATTTCTGTAAATGCGATTTGTTAACGTACACGTTCTTTTATGTATTGATAGACGCTGACGTTCGGAGACTTCTTTTTGAATAACGTCCCGAGGAATTTCAAAGGTTTGACTCGTATGAATTGTACCAAAACTAATTATTCATTCTCAATAGGACAAGTTCTAAAATATAGATAGCAATTGGTGGACATCAACTTCGTCTCTTTTTGAATGAGCTTTCACAGATTGCTTAAGAACTCGGCGGAAAATTGGAATGGAGAATATAGAAACATCGATTATTTATCTTAGGTTATGTTTACCAGGATGATATGGACTTGTATTGATAATTTTTCAATCCATATTAAATTAAACCTTATTTGGTGTGTTATATTTGAATTTACTCAAATTATTATATTGCGGTTACGCTGCATCACTTCTTTTAGTCATTCACAAAATCTGTGAACTTGAAAGAACTTTTGTTCCTTGCGACGTATCCTCCTGTGGTTTTCGCAACTCTTCTTACGTCCATGTTGAACTATGCGAGCATAGCGGTACCCCGTGCTGCATATGCGCATCCGTCAGGTTCTTCATAACTGCGACCTCACGATGTCGCAAAAACGGAGGCGAGTGGTGACTGAGTTTCAGCTCACGAACCAGTGACTCACTGCTTTGATACGCGATGCTTCGTTCCTCTGAGAGAGCAATCCAACAATTCGAAATTCTTTGTCTTCTTTAATGTGCAGCTTTTTACTTTCGGTCTCTCGAAGATAGCGGGAATTGCTCCATAGTTTCAGGTGTTGACGAACATGAATAATTTTCTAACTCACAACTTCCGAACACCTACTAGTGGAGGAGTGTTGCGACGTCAACAGCCCGGGGAATATTGCGAAGGACCGAGACTCGAACCCGGAGTTCCTGCTGTGGCCGCAGGAGTGCTATCCACTGCACACCTGTGGATAGCACATCTGCGACCAGAGCAGGAGGTCCCGGTCCGTCGCAATTTTCACCTGGCTGTTGACGTTGCATCAATAATTTTATCGAAAACTACTACACATGAATCAAAAATATAAAACAAGAATTATTTATATTAGTTTTATATATCATTGTGCTAAAGTATTACCACAAATGTTCATATTATTGCTGATTTGGAAAAATACCTTAATATCCTTTTCTTGATGTGTAAATATTTAAAAAATATACTCTTCATCTTTATTGCGGTCCAAATAATACACATTACTGTCGCTTCCCTCCCTTCCTTCTGGCCATAGCATGTCAAATTTATTCTTCAGTAATTCATTAGCCTCCAAACTAATTCTTATAGAATAGGAACCTGAGTGGTGGATATGGAAATATATGGAGGTTTGCAAACGTTACACGATTTGATGAACTTAGCTAGAAAAACACTGTACTAAAACAACGAAAGGGTGACATTTGTATTTGAATATATCGTTCTTTTTCTCTATCGTGGAGAACTCATTCTGTACACATTTGATCGATTCTTAATCACAAAGCTGGCGGAATATTATAAACAGCGATTACCTCTAAATGTTTAAAAAGAATGTTATTTTATTATTTTAAATATTATTTCAAATTTATCCTAGTCATATAGTCTTACATAATCACATCACCGCCAAATAAAATAAAGTATGAAATCAATATTAAAGGAGTAGAAACTCAAATGTTTGATCGTGATATCTTTCTAATCGGCGTTTCTTATTTTCAAGCGCTTTTCATGGATATACCTTAAATTCGCATAGTGAACACCTTAATTCTATGAAAATTAGTGTTCGTAATCCGAATCGTATTCTGAGTTTTCTTTTCAGTTGATTAGTATTTCGAAACGACGACGCCTTGAGGAGTCGGCTTACCCTGTAACCTTCTAGTGAAGTTCCTCTATTGCTGAATCGTATTAATAAATAAATAAACTTTATTGACAAAAGCTTTTACAAACTGCCTATGATCACGTGGAGGACAATAAGCTAATTTACTCTCCGGAAGCAATCAAGGGACCATCCCATCAATTCCGATCAAGAGATCAAAGGCAGAGGCGGATTTAAGATTTCAACACGCTCGTAACAATAAAAATAGTTCGAGACGTGTTATAATATTCTCATTTGCTCCCTCTCATCTTACCATAGGCCTTTAAGGGAATATGGTAATTGCTCCTCAAACTATAGTGTCCCTTTTTTAGTGGGGTGACTAGGTTAATGAAAACGTCACCTCACGACAATACCAATAAATTTGTAATTCCAACACAAGAAAGTAATCTCACAAGTATTATTATCGAACTATGGATTATTCACAAAGTATTGATGATAAAACGTAACTATTAAATAACACTGAATTTGAGATTTATTATTTCAATAGATAATGCCCCTAGGCAAGAGCCTAGCGAGTCCATAAAAAATCCGCCTCTACCCGAAGCAAAACCGGAGAAAAACCCCGGCTAGCATTAAATACCATTTGCAGAGAAAGTTTATGCGCATGGTGTAATGAAAGAAGTGTTTTCTTTGTCTTCACTGGCCCTCAACTGAAGAATCCCTTGGAATGAATTCGGAGTGCTAATGTATGCTAGAGCACCTGTGGGAGATTGCGCATCGCAGGTGTACGGAACCGCAAGCCTTCCTGTAGTAGCCACGGAAGGACGCGGGCGGAATCCTGACTACCTTGGATTATTTCTTGCTACATGGATATGTGTGAAGAAAACGTGGCAAAATCAGCGCTACCGTATGAGACGCACTCTCGTCTTGTGAAACGACATATCCTATTACGGAGTGTTCCAACCTTTTAGATCTCATGTTTGACGAATGCTAATAAAACGCATTCCGAGTAGGTCAGATAAAATTTACATTTCAAGTGTGCAATTTACACATTCTCCTTATTCTTTGAGGATGGGAATAAGTGTTTCGAAATGACGGAAAAATCGAATTTAGTATTTGAAAGAATAATTTTACGAGAATTTTTGCATTTACATTTCGTTAATATATTTAAATTAATACCCACATCTACAAAATAGGCATATTTAAATTTTTGTATTTTCTAACTTCATTTCCGTTTTTGGTGATGTAATTCACCCTTATAATCATTTCATCGTATATCTATGTAATAGGGGTCGGCAACCTATGACCCGAGGGTCACCGAGTGACCCATTTGATAATTTCAAATGACCCACTTTAGTTCCGAAAATAAAGTATAATATTTAAAATTACTTATAAAACATAAACATGAAACAAACTTTTGAGAATTAAAAAAAATGAAAATAGATACTAAGAACAACATTTTAGTTTGATTACCATGGATCTTATACACATAAGTGTTTATGTATATAAGATCTATGTCGAAAATATCTCTGACCCAAACGTCTCTTTACTACTCACATTTTGGTTGATTTTGACCCGCGGCCAAAAACTGTTGCCGACCCCTGTAATAAACATTCCATGAATATCGTGTCAGAGACAAAATTCTAGAAGCATTTGCTTTCTTTTCCCTTTACAACTTGTGTCACCGCATATAATTACTATCTCGTTTTATTTCTACGTCCTCGAGGTCAACAAAAAAAACAGTTCCTTTTAATTGCACGAGTTTCCCTCGCATGGCGGGTGAAAACATTCATCGTCAGCGATTGCAGTGCAGCATGAAAAGAGCTGTTCGCTGCACTTGGGTGTCCTTGTAAATGCTACACCTCGTAGGCGCGTGTTTGCGGTTCAGCGCCTCATGTGGACGCCTCAGGCCGGATGTTGCCTGCTCCACTCAAGTACAGGCGGGGTCTCCCCACACAAGGGCGTATAACTACGGCATCCGACTATTTGTTCACGTTTTCTTCTAGCTCCTTATAGGTTCTCCCTCCCTTTCACTGGGTATTCAGTAAGGTAACTGGCGTTGTATGGATATGGAATTTGCGTTCTTAACAAATTGTGTGATCTGAGTAATCGAAATGTCCTGAGAGTTGCTATTGTTTGCAGTGAAGATATGTAAAAATACATCATTTATCATTAGTGTTTCACTTTCCACGATGTGATACTGTACTTGAAAGACTCTGATTCTTGAAAGTTTTAGGCTTTATGTTGTTTGTAGAACGAATAAAATGACTTTCAATTAAAAACAGTTACCCTGTTCCCATCCATTGTAAAGTTCTTATTTTCAATTTGTATCATGTTAAGAGAATTAACCCTCTTTTCTATATTTTTGTTATTTATATTTTAACACATTTTTGGGGGGGGGGGGTGTTCTTGTTGTTCGAGCTTCCATGAAGAGTATTTCACTAGATTGTATTCAATGTATTTGAAGAAATATTACGTGTAGTGATTCAGTTTCATAACTCATTTTTTACGAAGTATTATTTTGACGTAATACTGAATTTGTATCTTTTACTCTTCTACGTCGTCGTATGAGGTAAAGCATAATTATTCCTGGATTTCAAGAGTTCCTCGCTATTTCTGACGACATTTTGAGAAGTCTTCATAGGGGATGAGTTGCCTGTGATTGGCTGCTCTGTTCAATTCAGTGTTATCCCTTTCTATCAATTAGATTTTCTCTCAATAAAAAAAATGTGTGGAATCCTTCGAGAAATGATTATAATTTCTTTGAATTGTTTGTAGAACGAATTATATATATTGATTAAATAATGAAGAGAGACCCATTAAATCAAAATAGACGTACTCCAAGCTAATACTTACAAATTTATTGCGCGCGTCGCTCTAAAACAATATAACTATCTTTTCAAGTATCGCCGCGCATCATTGTGTACTGACTCAGTTCAGCAGAAAACGCGCATACTTGAAACAACTACAATAGCGCACGATTAATTGACATTCAGCGTCGATTTGGATTTGCTCAGCACGAACAAAGTCTCTCGTCTCATCACGCTTCGCAGAAACAAGACGGTCGGAAACGTGAAAGAAATCCAAACAAGCGAAGAGAAAGCTTTTCGTTTGCATACGGAGTGCGCGTGAGAGAATGTGTGCGATGCGTTGTGACGGCGAAGATTGTGCTTGTCCAACGGATCAGCTGGCGAGGGCTGTTATGAAAGCTCATTTATCAGACGACCAGTTACCATGAATGAGTGGAACCTAATTTTACTTATGTTAGAATGAGGACAGGCAGCAATTGTGGTTAATAAATATTGAGGGAGGTTTATTTAATCTTTTGGCGAGGTTCGTGCCATTTGGCCCGTTTTTCCACCTAACCGTGACTTGGGTAAGGGAATTGGGAAGGGGAGATGTTGGGTTGTCAGGGAACTCGTGGTACTGAACCGACATTTGTCTGGAGTAGGTGAGGGAAACCGCAGCTGAAACCCTCACCTAGTTCGACCGAGCAAGGTTTGAACATATATATAATGTTCAGTAGTATAGTCGACCTTAGTATTATATTTTAGCACCCAATATTCAAGAAGAAGGTCAAAAAATGAAAAGACGAATTTCTGTCTACATTTCAGCACTGTGTTCAGGAATAGGGAGAGGTGAGGATGAGCAGGATGGTAGTGTAAGAGAATGATGCCCTGAGGAANAGACGTTGTATTAAACGTCAAACCCTAGGCAGAAATCCGTCTTTTCATTATTTGACGTTCCGATTTTTTGTTGTTGTTGAACGTGCATGCCATGTCCGAATAAGCACTGCTTACAAAATGTGCAACTTAGACCAAAATACCTTTGTTCGCAAATTACAGAAGAAGAAAAAAAAAATTTTTTTTTGACATAACCATTGAGCTTGATTTTAGATACTGGAACAAATGTTGTTTGAAATGTAACAAGACGATACTTTATTTTGTGATAATATAATCCTTAATATTCTAGAATGGAAATATAATCTTATTTTATAATTACTTCGTCAAATCTTTTCGTTATTTCAGAAAACTGTGAAATATTTGGCCTTTTATGGATTCTATTTCTAGAAGAAAATGCAACGTCAAATGCTGATCTTCATTGCAACGAATGCATACTGAGCGCAAAATCAGCGCATTTTCTCGTTCATTGAGAGACCGTATCGCGCTCGTCCTCTGCACTTTCCAGGAAAATTCCTCACTTACTTAACTTCCGTGGGAACATTTATAAACAATATTTTAGGTCGTGCAAAATTTTAAATTTTGTAAGTACATAGTTTCGGTTTGACTGGTTTATGGAAGCTTGAAGTTTAACTTAAATCAGAAAATTTCTGGTAAATTAAAATGATCCACATTGAAGTTCAGGTGAACGATACTTATAAATCATTTGCCAGGGTAAGTACACCAGTACAGGGAGAATATTGTTTATAGAAGTCGAAGCCAACAATATGGGAAAATGTGTAAAATAGATAACAAAACTAACACCTTATACAAAATTGTATGTAGTGGTACATATGTGCCTTAAATGCACTCCTACGCTTAAATATATTTTTGATAGTGAACTCTGAGAAAGAAAGTATCTGTATACCAAATGAGTGTAGGAGCGACGCACCCAATCGCTCCAGTCCTTCTACACCCTTAATTCCAACAACGGTGGTCTAGCGGTAGCGTCACCACGTCCGTGAATTTGCTGATCCGTATAGCGATGGTTCAAACCCTGCTCGACCGAACTAGATGAGGTTTTCAACTGGGGTTTCCCTCACCTACTCCAGACAAATGTCGGTTCGGTACCTTAAGTTCCCCGGTCGGTCCGTAAGAACCCAACTTCTCTCCTTCCCAATTCCCTCACCCAAGTTAAAGTTAGGTGGAATGATAGGTCTCATTGCCTGAACCTCTCGAAAGTTATGTAATAAAATAAATAAGATAGTAATTCCGGATCTCAGTATTCGGACTCTATCACTTTGTCTCTGCGTCCGTAAAATGAATGAAGGTAAGTCTGCTGATATATTAATTGAAAACGGGTATTTAAAAAAGAAATTTTTGTACGACCCTGAAGAGTATGCTCAGCCATGCGTGAGCGTACGCTAGAGGATGATTCGCGTGTGCTTCATAGCGGCGAGGAATCCACGCGTGACTGCGATCGTTGCGTGCGTGGTGCGGCGACAGAAGCTGCGTGAACTTCATGAGTGTCACTCACTAGAACACTTCATCGCTTTGACACATCTCACTCCTTTGCACGGGTACGTCACGACTACAGATGGAAACTTCATTACTCGGTAGAGGAGGACAATAAAATTTCCAGAGATGGCTGACTGCGTGGACATCCAGTTATGTTAAGTTAAAGACACACTTGCGTTTGCGGAGCGGAGCGTTTTTTCCGCCGACCTGTGTTATTTTAGCTAGCGGGCGCGGAGCTATTTTTCGCCCGCTGCTTGCAGCGGAGATCTCCGCTCATTTCTGCGGGCCGCCGGGGAGACAGCACGTGTTATCTTATGGGCAAAGACACATCTAGCGGGCGCGGAGCGGAGATCTACGCTGCTCCCTGCGCGACCTCGTCGCCTGCTGAGGTCACAAGTGTTAATAGATGGGAATATTAAGAGAAGCGACGAAGACGTAGACTGATTTCTTTCACGGTGCTTCCCTTGAGTTTCATTTCTTTCAATTTTTACGGACGGATTATTAATTATATCAATGTTCATATTAATTATTGCAACACTGAGTTATAATATCAGAATATTTGTTCTAGAGCTTCCTCACTTCTTTATAAAAAACTTTTCGCGTCCTTTTCAGTGGAGTTCGTATTTCTGAAGCTTTCTTATTTTCGTGTTTTACTATGTTTGACTACTTCGAGTATTCTTCTGTATTTATTTTAGTCTTACGAGGTTTTCGTTATGTAATGGTTAAAAATTTTGAAGTGTTTTTAGTTAAAAAGAGAGAAATGCGCATTTTCACATGTACATTTTAAAGCTTTACATTTCTATTGTTTGTTATATTTGTTCCTGAATTTGAGTTCTATATCGTGCTATTTTTGTGAAGTCATTGTGAATCTTTGGGTCATATTGTGAATGTGCATTGTGTTGTGTTTTTGACTGTCCGTGTATTTGAAATATTTGAAACATGCTAAACACGACTACCTAATAATCTAATAGAAACTTGTCGAGTAGGGAAGTTTCAAAATATTGGGTAATTTTGTCTGTACACTTCGCTTTTAATTATCAAAATTATATGATATTAACAATTTTTGAATATAAATGAAAGATTGTTCTACGGTTGGCCTTATTTAGGTGTAAATTAAAAATGTATATTACTACTTAAAATTAACTGTTTTAAAACAAAAAATATTGAGTCAATCATGTTTAGTATTTTGGGAGGTAGTTATCTATCAATAAATCAACCGGCGGGCCGCAGAAATGAGCGAAGATCTCTGCTGTAAGCAACGGGCGAAAAATCGCTCTGTGCCCGTTCCGCTCCGCGCCCGCTAGAGGTGTCTTTGACCATAATATATCACAGGTCGGCGGAAAAATCGCTCCGCTCCGCAAATGCAGATGTGTCTTTAGCTTTACTGCTCTGAAAAAATACTTTCCGTTGGACGGAGTTCTGGTCCATTAAAATTCACAACCATACCTTCAGAAAGGAAAGAACGCATTGGTTGCGAAAGGACGGACTTTTATTCTGTTGTAGGAATACGTGTGGTATTTTCTAATTATGAAGTTATTTACATAGCATTTTTATATTACTACTTAAGCAGAACTAATGTTGTACTAAATGAAAATATTAGAACTATTTTTTGGTTCGAAGTATTGCTGCTTCTAAAATAAGCAGTCATTTCTTTCCTATCCTTATTCAGAAATAATTACTGATAAATAAAATACTTGATTTTTTTTTAACTTCAAAACATTTTTCTTTAAAAATGTATTGATCACTGAAAGTAAACATTATAACAATGTGCTGTACAGAGAACGTTTGCGATTCACTTTGTATGAACATTGAGTAACAAAAATACATACGAAGCACTGAGTATAGAAACACACTCGCACATGGCGAATAAATTACCTGCCAAGAAGTGCAACACTGATGGTCTACGGACCCATTTTCTCCGGCTATCATAACGAATCCCCACAAGGTACACATAATATTTATTTTTTGAATTATGATCTAATTTCTTATTCCAGGAATATTATAATGTATTAAGTAAATAACGTATTAAGTTTTCTCGCAATATGTCACACACGAACTACAGCTGTTATGTCTTTTAAAGCTTTTGGATAGAGCAAAATTAGAAATAAAATTGACAATAAAACATCCATATAAACCGGAGTTCCGTATGAATGATGCTCTACTCTTAATTGGATTTTATCGTGAAGATTTATGATTCAGTCATGTTTATTACGTATTGAACTCGTTTCGTGCGTCCTTTTGTGTCAATTACTGGAAAGCTACAATGCCTTCGATTCCTTTCTCTGTCCTGATCTAAAATGCCATCGACCTCCGGAAGGTCGACGTACTCGCAGCGAACGAGTGATGGATTGTCTGCTCTCCATCCAACATCTAGACTCTTTCGTATCTCTCTGGACCACCTCAGCTTACGTGAACTTCTGCATTTAGAAAGTTTAACAATACGTCGTAATGCTTAATTTAATAAAGTAAAATTAGCTGAATGCTGCTTTATCGAGAGATAAACTCACTCTCTCTTCCTCGGTTGGATGAGCGCGGTTTTGCTTTCGGTCAAACGGAGGCAATGGTGGCAGATGGGCTGTTTAAAAGAATTTGGTGGAATAGTGATGCCAACGAGGGCTGGACTGGAACCAGAAATAAGTTTTGGAGGGGACTTGTTGTCAAAATTTTATTGACTTTTAACTTAAAAAGTTATTTGTCTTTAAAATATTTTAAATTTGTTTCAATTGTTGGTTCTTTATTAATTAACTAACAAACTGTCGAACCAATAAATCATATTTTATACGGATAAACTATTTTCATTACAACTTATGAAAACTGAGAGAGGCAACCCAACCTCTCACCTTCCCTTTCCCTCTCCCAAGTCCAATGGTTAGGTTGAAGACCAGGTCTCATGGCCTGAAACTCGCCAAAGGACAGTGAATAAATAAATAAATCCGGAATCCCCCTTCCTCGTGTCTACGTGCTTGATGAAGATTACTAGGATTCCTTTTGAAAGAATTGACTAATCGAAAATTGTTACTTCATTGCGAGTAAACATCATTACTTGACTCATCTACCACGGACTTTTGAGGTTAAGATTTTCCTCAACAATTGTAAATCAAATAAAACGCTTTAAGCGAATCGTCAATAGGATTTATTAATATAGCATTGTTTTATTATGTACATTCATTTATTTATTCTTTGTGAAGAAAACGATCGATGTTCTGTGTTCCGGTTGTTATTCCACGACTTGCTATTTCAATATCCTTTCAGAGGTAATTTTAAAAAGATTCCGAAACTATTAATGTCAAAAATGAATATTATCAACAAAAAATAAAAGAAATTAGTTTAAGATCTTGTTCGCGAATGATGAAACTAAGATAATATTGCAAGTAATGTTATTTAGACATCTTTCCCAAGTACATAGTTGACACGCTGTGAGGAAAGAAATTAAATGATTCTATCTTGGTAGTCTTTGGTCATCATGCTCTGAGTTCTTATCACAGGTCAAATATAGAATTGTTGAGGACAGGAGGAGAGATTTTTTAAATGATTTCTTTGTCAATACGAAAGTTGACATATCGACATACTGGTTATTTAGCTTCGATTCCATAGCAGCCATCCTCACAATTTGCCTTCAGTATACATTCGATCTTCTCTTTACCATTTATCTTCATCCTTATACTTATCTTCATCATCATTCCTTTTGCCTTTTCTATCCTCATCTCTATTACTTTTGTTTCTCCTATTCTTTTTCTCTTTCCTGTCCTTATCTCCATTCTTTTCTCTCTCCAATTCTCATTTCTATTCTTTTTCTCTCTTCTATCCACAACTTCATTCCTTTTCTCTCTCCTATCCTCATCTCCATCCCCTCCTCTTCCCTCTCCCAGCGCTTACCTATCATTCAATCCATGTCTCTCTTCCTCTTTTCGACAGTCGTCTTTCAGCAGCTAATCAAGCGACTGGAGTCCATGATTGTAGGGTATCGTAGAGAAGACTGCGTGGTTTCCTTTCCCTTCGCGATACCCGTGAGCCAATGTGATGTTGCCTCCTCATCGTCCCGCTCGCCTGGTTGCCATCGAACGCAAAAGGGAAAGGAATTCGCCCCACTTTCCCGCGCAGGAGTGTCTTGTATGTTCATCTCTTCGAGAGTTGAATCTCACTCGAATTGACAACAACAGAAAGATTCCTCAACTTAAATTGTGATGTTCTAAAGATGATGTACTGTTTATCTTTCAGCATCCTTCCATCTACCATGACCGATCCCGTTTGATACGGAAATTTTTGTTTCATAATTGTCAATTAGTCAACGAGATAGCTTATTGCCTCTCATCTGTCAGGAGGATATATTCACCGAATTCCTTATGGAATGCAGATGAAGTTGATGTTGTGAAAGTAAAACAGTATCGAAGTAATACTTACTTACAAAGCTTGGTGTAAATTTTGAGAATAGTAACAAATATTAAGTGATGCTATAGAGCCCAAAGTTTAATTAGTTATTATGAAATACAAAATTAGGGCATTAGAATGATACTTTCATACCTGTGTCTGAAATTTTTACATTTCAAGGACTCTCATATATATTGTATCGAATCATACTAAACTAGTGTGATGTAATTGACTATAATTATCATCGAAGATTCACTTCCAGCGTTCGCGCAAAAGCCACCAGAACCGATGAACTTGTGTCGATTCGAGAACGCACAACTTTCAAACTGACAGTGAGACGAGAATGCAGAGCAATAAATAGCTGCTGTCCTTGGCAGTCAGACTCTTGTTGCCTACCCCCCGTGGCGGACGGAGTGAGTTGGTACTTTCGGTCCAACGCTGCTGCTGGTGCTGTTGCGATGCAGAGAAAGTCTATTCAGCGAAGGAGGCGGGCGATCGGATCGCGCCGCGCCACGCCGAGCGCACATGGCATCCTCCGGTACGAACCTCGCTACCTTCGGGGAGATTATACGCGTCAGGAGAAGATAAGGGGGTACGAGCTGTCGCTTTATTATGAGCTCGTAATGAATTGAAAATAACTAGCGAGTTTGATAGCGAAGAAGTGGTTTGTCACCTTGGTCTTAGCGAATCCAGCGAGATTTATCTCAATTGAAAAGAGAAAGCCATTTATGAAGTGTCTAGGATGCTATAAAAGTGAATTTATTATACAATAGTTAGAGAGTTTTTTTTCTGGAATGCTGGTAAACGGATAATAACATCAAGACATTCTCTTACATGGTCTTAAAATTTAATTAACGATGGCGACCATTGTCTTAACAAATAATTGTGATTCTCATTATAAATTTTGGATTTCTTCTGATCTCGTAAAGGTTTCTAGTAAAATTTAATATTGTTAAACACGCGTCTTGATTAAATTACCTACAAACAAAATAGAACCATGTGTACGTCCTTTTAAAGTTGACAATCGGATGACACGTTTTTATTTTATTTCAAAAAAGAAAAAAGTTAAAGGCAATCAGATGCGTTGAGAGAGTAACAGGTATAGATTACCTGTGCAATGTAGCGCATCCGTCCCGGTTCTGTGCTCTCGTCAAGAATTCTTTCCTAAAGCGGAGTACTGGAAATGGAGATGGAATTGAGGACTTGCCCAGGGAAAACGACTCGGCCCGTTGGAATTCGACGAGTTTCATAGGACATGTCCGGGAATCGAACACTTCCCAGTGAAATGGAACGGTTGCGCGACTGCTTCTTTTCCTGCTCTGGAGCTGTGAAGATGACTTATGTTATCGCTTAATAATACTCTAAATGGGCAGGAAGAAAAACAATATTAAACGAGATAAATGGCATTACAGATTTTAAAGTAGACTTAAGTCATAGAAAATAGGAATAATAAATATTTGTAAAATTTATTTCATCCAAAACACGTGCCCGATGTGTTATCTGCTTTTAAATAATGAATGACATGCTCATTCTTCTGGATAATCTTAGATAATNATAGAAAATAGGAATAATAAATATTTGTAAAATTTATTTCATCCAAAACACGTGCCCGATGTGTTATCTGCTTTTAAATAATGAATGATGCTCATTCTTCTGGATAATCTTAGATAAATCATTTCCCTATAATTACATATACATTAACACATGTCGATCTATTATCATTAGCGTTAACATGTTAGTAAGAGATACGAGTCAATTACATAGGAATAAGAAATCAATTTAGACAACAATAAAATACAAAAAGAAACTGTTTTAACGCTCAAACAAGCGCTACCGTCTAAAATATGCGTAATAGGGAGAATATAATGTGGCTCAACCCCTCCCAGATATCTCAAAACACATTTTTTACGGTCATAATTTTGACATATGGTATCCTACTAGAAAAGCCGAACCAAACATTTGGATTCTAGTGATCACTTCTTTGTTCGATAGGTCCGTCATTGGTGAATTAATTGCAGTGTGAAAATTAAAATTCTATCTTTTAAACGAGTAATGATGATTTGTAAATTTGTCTGAAAACAACTATAAGAAAAAAAACTTAAACTGAATATTTGAAGGTTTTTCAGAATAAGAAATTCGTTGAACTGTATTATTCTGTGGTTTCGTAATTCGGTCGAATATGTACCTGTATATAAACAATTTTATATCCTAAAACGGCAAGCATCTCACTTTCGGGCAACATATTAAAGTGTTTAATACACTCAAATAATTATGAAATATTCTTACCGTGTAATCCGTAAACGTGACTCAATGGTGTGTACAATCACAATTTCACTTTTATATAATATAGTGCCGAAGAAACCACGCCCGTTCCAGGCATCACAGTGTCGCAGTGGTCCAGAACCTACGGTTCTTTGGATTGAAAACATTCGGTTTTGTTTCGGACTATTCTCATCAACAATAATATCGGAGCGAAAGAGCTATTTGCTTATTTCATATTCATTTAATTTCATAATAAAATTCACACGAGCATAGCCGCGAGTTCTCAGCTATAGTAATAATACAACTGGTAAGGATAGATATAATTCATAACCTGTTTAATTCTTAAGTTCACCCGGGTAATATTACAAAAGAAAAGTTGCGAAATAAATCTTCCTTGATTCTATTCACCTTATATGAGGAATAGTAAAAGCGAACATAATTCAAAATCCGTCTCGCACGACCTCAACGTGCGCATGCCATTCAACGTCCTCCAAAGCCTTCCTTGTCGTTCGTTCTGTGACTGCACGATCAAATAATCCTCTGCGGACCTCGCACACGACAGAAGTCGTGCGAGTGTCGATAATATCGCGTGGATTGCCTCGTTAGAGATACAAAGAAAACACAAAGTTTAGGAAAGATGCTACAGCTACCGTCGACGTGCTGAAACGGCTTTCGTGCCGAACCAGGAAGCGTGAGGAGGTAAAATTTTCGATTCCTCGTAATAGCAGTATCATGATACTTGGCGCTGAAGATTCCCGATGTTATGGAGAATTTTCGATGTATTTATCGTGTTCAATGTTGAAAGGATCTCGTTAGACGATGACAGAAATTTTGTAATGTTGATGTATTAAGCCAGAAATATTAAATATTTGGCTTTTTACTTGAATATTGATTTATTTCCTTACTATTATGGATGTACATAAAAAAATGAATTTTAAACACATTTATTTAATTATACTAATTTAAAAATAATTTTAACATTTAAAGTCTTTTCCATGTATATTATTTTTAATATGATTTTAATCCGATTCGTGCCAGAAATTATTTTCAGGGGATTCTCAGCGTAGTCGCCAAAAATTTATTGACGTTAACTTTGAGTTATTTTTTTTGGGAATTTTCAAAATTGTTCGAAGAGTTTCATGTAAGTTCTTACACAATGTGCATTCTTTACAACCTCTAAACTATTCCGAAGAGTGGTGGGGCTCCGAGGTTGGAGGGTATATCTCTCCCCCTCTCCCCACCGGTGGCTGCTGGCCTGATAGTAATAACATGGAAACTTTACGACGGGCAGGGACTCGAACCCGGGACTTCTTGCTGTGACCGCAAGAACGCTATTTATTGTGCAGTTCTCTAATCTTCATTAATCCACTGCTGAGGATTGCAAGTTTGTGTGTGATCAGAGCAAGAGGTTCCGCGTTCAATTCCGGTCAAATCAATGCTTTAATGTCACTATTTAGTATACTCAAAACACTGATTGACATAAATCGTTTTTCTGAATTTTCTGCCTCCAAAAAGTTGTCTTTCCTTAAATGTGAATAAAAAGTGACATAACCTGTTGGGTGTACTTTCAGTTCCGCATTACAGTACTTTTTTCTCGTGTTTTCCATTTACAGCAGTAATAAAAGACAAACGATATTTCTTACTGTCACAGCCATTCGCATCAGCGAGTCACAAAGATGTAACTTTATAAGAGGAGAAAGTGTCTTAGCGAACGATCATCGGAATTGAGTTTCAATTTTCAAGATTGTTCATTGCCTGTCGCTGTGCTGAAGAATGAGTTGCATTCAATTGGAAGTGTATATATTGTGGAGAATGGTGAATTGATTTTTTTTGCGATAAATTGCTCGTTTTCTTCGAACTTTATGTGCAAAAAAATCTGGGTGACAAAGTCTCCTGGGGATGAAACTTGCGTACATAATTATTTCAGTAATTTGTTTCAATATTAACTGTCCCGTACAAACCATTCGCTGGTAAGTTTTTTGCTACTGATCTTAAAATACTAATTCGAAGACTTGTCTACTCGCAATTAGGCTGTAATAGACATAAATAGTGAATACGAAAATATTTCTCATCCTGTCAGGACACCATTAACGTTTTCAATCACAAACTGTTACCCATCAAATAAACTATTCTTTGGAATCCATTCTCGTATTTCGCAATACTTAAACAAATACTACAATGATCTTATTCTGTAATGAAACCATATTGGATCACTTATACCTCAAAACACCGCTTTTTTTTCATTTTGATTTTATTTACCCCCAGTTTCTAGACCAATACCTCTGGTTCGTTTTCTCTTTACTAAATTAATTTCCTCTTTCTTATTCTCTCTATGCTCTAATTTATTACACCTTCCTTCTATTGCCTTTCACTTCTTCTCATAACAACCATCTTGTTTCCTCTATCTTCTCCGTTACTTGCTCTACTCGAGCTACTGTACTCCATACTTCAGCTACTGTACTCCATACTTCTCGAGCTACTGTACTCCATACTTCTCGAGCTACTGTACTCCATACTTCTCGAGCTACTGTACTCCATACTTCTCGAGCTACTGTACTCCATACTTCTTCTCATAACAACCATCTTGTTTCCTCTATCTTCTCCGTTACTTGCTCTACTCGAGCTACTGTACTCCATATACCATACCTAGTGTTCGGCCTTCCACATTCAGCTGTCATCTGTGTGACGTTTTCATCTCAAACCCCACATTTCTATTATGAGTATGTCGTCAAAATCGATTTAGGTATTCTCCAAAAAAGGAAATAAACATTTTCAAACTCTTAATCTTTATATATCCTTATGTCATAATAACTCGAGATTTAAAAGCCCTGAAATCAGTAATAGCTAACGACAAAATTTACGTGATGTATTGTAATAAACAAATATGTAATTATAAAATTTGACCCATTTGCAGTTCCCTTACAAGTGACCAAAATTTTGTCATGTCATATATAACATGCATTTTCTTGTTAACTACGTTACAAAGTTTTGAAATCAGATATAGTTAATGTAAATGACTTTGTTAACGATAGTGACCCTATTAACGACAATTTCCATCGGACCAATAGAAATAGACAACTATAATTGTCTTTTCCCGGGCATGTTCCGACAGTAACAGCACTTGAAGAGTATTATGTGAATGTCATCAAAATCAATATAGACGTTCTCTAGAAAAATAAATATTCAAATATTGCTCACTTAATAGATTGCGATCAATGATAAACTTATTTCATGGATTAAATCTTCCTTTCCATCTAGGTTTCGGATTTACAACTATTTGCCTGTCCTGGCATTTGAATAACAATTTCCCGAATTTCAATTAAAAGTTTTGTACGTTCATTAATTACGAGTATGATTTCACAACACATTTAAAGGTGAGCTTGGTAGGTGTCGTGAAAAATATATATTTTAAAATATTAATGTATCTACAAACTGTCTCATATCTGGCAAAGGTTCACTAAGTTTTGAGTATCATTCTCTATTTTCTTTGGAATTAATGCTTAATGTCCAATCTCATATTTTTAAAATGATTTTATATTTGAAAACCTTTTTTTTTTCATCATTCACTACCGGAAATGCCCACTTGCCCTCATTCGAGTTCCACGTGATAACGTCGCGTGGGTTGAGCATCTGCGACAATCTTTTCATTATTTTACTATATAATGTAAAAATACTTATTGCAGAATATTTTCGATTCAATAATTACATTCATTATATTTATTTTAGAGATCTCATCAATTTTGGATAGTTTTTCAGTAATGATCATAGTTGGTTTTGAAGCAGCAATAATGTGTCAATGATTATACTGTAATCAAAACATATTTACAGTATTTAGGTATTACTACAGGTGTAACTAATACGGTAAACCTCTCAATTTAAAACAAACAGTAAAAAATGTCTAATTACCGTTATGAAACGTATTGCGTTTATATTAATTATGAAAATGTTAGTCGCTACGTTTATCAACAATCCTTACATACCGTGGCACATCTCCGAGACAGATACATGTAATCCGTGCCCATAACTCAGTCCACTCTGGATCCGGGGGCATAAAGATCAACACGGCGTGGGATATGAGGTGCGGGGGCGCGGTCGTAAGCAAAGGCTGAGGCTGGGGGCAAGGCCGAAGCAACCGGAGTGCGAAGAGCGGCGTCGGATGGCGACCGGCTCTTGACCTCAAGCCTGGCCCAACCACATGCCTCGCGAGGCGATGGGGCAGCGGATAATTCGAAAGATGGGTTTTCGCGAGGGGAAGGGCGGGGGAAAGTGGGCGGGCCGGGATCGCGACCCGGGCGAGGCAAGGTCTGGTCCGACTCCTCTCACCTTAGCCTCTTCCGTGCAGCTGCTAAGGCAGCGCGCTCCATAAATCCTACAGACGTCCGTCGTTCTTGACGCTTCGATAGCGGTCGCAGTAATTCGTAAGTATCGATGCGAATGGTTAAGGGAGTGGCGATGTTTTTCGGTGTAGCAATGTCGTTACGATTATGGTGGGCGGCAGTCGTGGTTTGCACTCAAGTGTTTTGTGATGAAAGTGGCGATCGTTTCGATGGGGTGATCGCGATGCTGTGGGCAATGACGTAGTAATGAATGTCGGGTTGCCGTGACTACACAGAAGGGTGAGCACGTGCGTGTTGTAAGTATGTAGTTCGCGAGGAGAAAGATTCCGGAAAAGAGCATGTGAACACGGCGAGAACGAGAGTTCCCCTAGTTTGGCCTCGCTTACACGCGAATTTCGGGCTATTGTCGATGCACTTCTAGGTAATTGACCTTTTGGAAATTCGGTTATTACATTTACACGGCATTGGGGACTAGAATTTCGGTTATCCTATTCTGAAGGGATCTGAAGGCGATGAAGGGAATCCACGTACAATTTAATGTGTCGCACAGTACCAATTAATCTTTCTCTCTTTCTATACTGGTAGGAGTGAATACACACACAGTCATATTAATTTTTGTTGAAATACTTCCGTCACTTCACCTTAATCGAAACAATTTTGAGGTCGAAAACCTTTACGTAATATTTTGAAAAAAATGGAACTGATTTTTAATTAGATTACACGGTACATTTGCGCCGTTAATGCAAGTGTAATGAGGTGACGCAACTAGTACGATACATGTCTGATAAGCATTTTGCTTTGAAAAGTGATACATTCTAAGTTTCTCTTTGTTTCTCTCGTTAGTACAACAATTGTTCGTGCAGGACCATACTATATCGATCTGGCATGTTTTCAATTATTTTAAGACGCGAGTTTCGTATGTTGTTTGAAAACGAACCGTGACAGTCTCTTTTACATCCGGATATCTAATTTTGTTAACTTATTTAAACATAATTCGTTTCCCTTCATTCGTAAAATCGTAAAATTCGAAGAAAAATTGTGAAAATAATTTTTAGTGTGTTTATTACTGCCCATTGCTGCAGCGTCGATGTTAAGAACGTTATACTTTATTAAACCACATAACGAGAGCTATTCAATAATACATTTTTTA
Source organism: Laupala kohalensis (assembly GCA_002313205.1). Taxonomy (NCBI): domain Eukaryota; kingdom Metazoa; phylum Arthropoda; class Insecta; order Orthoptera; family Trigonidiidae; genus Laupala; species Laupala kohalensis. The sequence goes on along the minus strand of NNCF01133435.1, from coordinate 459,173 downwards.
AACTGAACTGAAACCAAGCGTTTTGAAATGAATGTATTTTGGTATTGTGGTTAAAATACGCGTGTGATGAAATAGACTCCTTGACATTTGTGTCTGTGAGACTTGGGTCGTAGAACTGAGCCTGCATATCGCGCTTGAAAGTCTTCGTCTCTGCAGGGTTTCCCTGAACGATCGCACATGAGAAGCCTGAGGGTAAACCACTCGTTGCCTGGCGTCGACTCTTCTTTCAACCCTTCCTTGCGACCCCTCGAACCCCACCTCGAATTATGTATTCCTTCCGTCTTCACTTCCGTTCCATTGTGATGTTAGCGAGTCTCGAATTTGTTTTACCGTTTCAGCTTCGTGTGTACAATAGAAACTTTGCATGGCACCACTTAGAAACAAAATGAATTCGTACTCCTCTTATTTCTTAATTTCTTATTTCTTGAATTTGTCTTTGTTCCAAACGGAGTCAATACCAGGTTTTAGTTATCACGTTATTTACTTATTTATATTTATCTCGTTCTTCTCTTACTCTCGTTTGTGCTAATTCTTTACATCTTTCCTTTCTTTGTGCTAATCCTTTACATCTTTGCACATCGCTTTCGAATCTATTGTGATAGAAATAGTCACATCAAAAACAATTTCGCATTGCTCTTTTATTCCGGTGATAAACTAAATTCCACTTAGTTTCATTATTTTTCCAATCCCCACACCCCCTGAATAAATGATACTTCAAGTCCTATCTTATAAATCGATGGGATATTATTTCTTTCCTCGTGGAAAAATTTATTATGATACAGATTATTGGTCCTAATGTTTACTCAACTGAACCAAAAGACGAGTCTTATACAGTTATTCTATTTGCTGATCTTATATATCCTATTATTTCTTCTCCCTTATGACACATGTCGCGTAAAAAAAATATTCGTCATATCACTTTTACGCCTCATGTTATATACCTTGACATCAAGCCTAATGTTCTCGACATTTTTTATTTTCGGATAAGTTCTCCGATTACTTAAGTTCGTATAGCTGAATTATGCGAATAAAATGGGTCTTTCAGCTTTAAAATCGACAGAAAATTCGTGTCATATTTTACGAGCAAAACATTGCAATAAATGGACTTCTCCGATGATATTTCCCCCGGGATTCATTCACGATGTGTTCTCCGCAACCCATGTCGATAAAGCAAGAAACAACCACAGCGCTCCGCTATCCAGTCGACAGCTAGGATTTTCCGCTCCGATGGCACTGTAATATGCTCTGTAACGGACCTCTTGATGTTGTCGGCGCAAGTACTTCATGAGGTTCGTTGCAATCCACGTGACGTTCTGCACCTCAACCGAGGAAGACGGCAGTGACCTTTGCCAATGGTTAGAGGCTATTGCTGGCAGAATGTTAGGTATGACGGATCGGTGTAAAGTAGAACCTCGATAATCCGGGATTGTGGGGGGTAGGGGTCGCACGGATAAATGTAAACCACAGTTAATCGAGACACTTTTTATTTGACGAATTATGCACATATACATTCATGTGTATGTACGATGTCACGTTATCATCGGTTGAAATACGAAGTAATCAGTCCTTGTTTTTCGCGGTATGAAATGATTTTCCTTATTTCATTTCTGTTTTTTTTTTTCAAATTCATTACATCACGGAAGTCTAGGAACCTACGTTCAACAGTGGAAACAGTTGGATTTATATATGTGGTTGGAATTTTTTTGTGGGTGGAAGAGTGAGCAACACGGTTAATTGAGACACAATTAATTGAGGTTCCACAATAATTTGTTACCTGACTATCCCTTGTTTGTCTCACCTCGGTAAGGCGCGCATTTCATTCCATTAAAAGAGTTTTATCTCATTACTTTATATTATAAGCACTGCCATTTTGTTCAGCAAATACTAGCAGATGGAAAGACCAGGTAGACTTGTGTCCATTTACCTTCATATTCAACTCTTTTACCTAAGAAATTCCGAACGAGTTGTGATGTTGCTATAATTTAGGCTCTCTGCAGAGATATACATGTATATTGGAGTGATGCAATGTTTCAGCACTTTCGTGGAGATTTTTTCTTATTACTCATGTTGCATTTATGACTATTCTGACTCAATGGACTGCTCCGTTTTCCAAATTCTTAGTACTTCTCGAATAGAGAGATACTTTTGAGATTTTCTCAAGAATTGGGTTTTATGTGTTATTTGTGTTTATGCAATGTCTATCATAGAGGTAATCTTACTTGGTCAAATTATTTTGGTCAATTGATGTAAGAGTTGATCAGTGAGTGTTCTCTTCTTCTTCTTCTTCTAATCTTAGACTTAGGGGGACTTGATCAAAATATAGTTTGTGAGTTTTGTTACCCGATATTTTATCTGGTTGTTAGTTCTTATTATATTTTTATTGCTATATTTATTATTATTTATAAATCCTTTGTTCGGTGACAAGTTAACATTTACAGCTATCTTAATAGTTATTCCTCTTATATAGATAAAACGATAATTGAAGCTAAATATTCGTAACGTACTTTTATGCTATTTATTGTTTTAGTGTTAATTGGATATATAAAAAATATTTTAAAATGTTAGTTTAAGTAAATTAAATTTCTAAGACTATTATTGGGACATATACTTGCCAATTTACCTAGCAATAATGATATTTAATCAGATATAAATTGTCACTATAACCCAACATACATTTTTTACGAATAGTTTTCAACGTTCCTAAAATAATAATTAGTAATTATTTTTGGCTGGTTGACCTAAAAATAAGTTTGATAAATTTTAATGGAAATAATAAGTATATAACAAAATTATATATTGTGGCATATCCGTGAATATTTTGGATTAAACTGAAAAACCATTAAACAGAATACAGAAACAGACTATATAGGAAGATCAGAAGAAGTAACGGAAAAAGAACAGACAATGAAACGGAAAGATAGTGCTGTAATAATGTAACCTAAGCTGTATGTCCAGAACGAGGAAATAAACTAACCAAAGGAGATAAAGTATGAGTCTTCTCGTCTCGTATTAATTTTTTATGTTTTTGTTATCCAAGGCAGTTACAGTTAGGCTACACCAGCACACCAAATCGCAATAGCGAGTGAGTGAAGATAGAAATGATGAAACAGTGTCATTCATTATGGTAGGAGATTAAACGATCTGGGGGTAATTAGATTAAGTAGTTCAGAGCTCAAACCAAATACATTTAGAAGAAACACCCTGACGAATAGTCATTCAAAAGGAATGTTGAAATGATGTGCTCGAAAATGTTTCGTCATCACGTAGCTATATTAACACTGATTACCTCTTAAGAACAGTGTGTGGTAGAAGAAATTAACTTCAATTAAAAGCTAATTTTTTCCTGCTGTCCGTCTCTAAAGTGAACGTTAATTTGGGTCCCAAACAAAGTTGGAAATTATTCCTGAGATTAGATGTAATGGAAAGAACGAAAATTATTTTAAATGATTTTTACATTAACAGTAAAGATCTAGACGTATAGTAAAGCTCTGGTGCAAATAAATGGACTAAGGGGAGCAATTAGGTATTATTTTTATTTTCTGGACAGGACCCACGATCGTAATTTTACATTTTTACTATTGCCTTTTTTATGTATTTGTTTTAAAATACAAATTCAATTAGAATTGTGGAAAGTTAATAATTTGTCTACCAGGTGACGTTATTGAAGGCCTGAACTTTGCTGATGCCCTCGTTTATTACTAAATTTTTGCGTATATTAACGTCAAATTACTTATACTGGATGACCGTCATACATGCCAGTAAGTGTCAGGAGACGTAAATCGCGTATACCGCATCTGGACTAAGTTTTGTAACAAACCATCACGCACCCAATACTGAATCAGACTGTCGTAGAGCGTGGAAGATCAACTCCAATGACCCTGAACCGTGCTAATCCCCTTCTTTGTGTGTGCAGAGCGCAGCTCCTGGACTGACTGCCGGGCGCCGCCACCACCGCAGCCACCGCCTTCTCAGAGTGTTCGCAGAAGTTCCCGAGAGGTAAGTCTGAATAAAAAATAAAGTAAAACTTGTGCCGGTGGTCGTCCTTGACCACACGTTTGGCTTGTGAACCACGCCAAATGTCGAGACCCCCTCTCCCTCCCTCTTCGACGCTTGTTTGCGATGCGTGACATTTGAAGCACGCTAGCGTGTATTTGTGAAAGTAAGATTCTCTTTTAAACTCTTTCGTCTTTCGCAGTGTTTAGTGACATGATGAGATGGCATATGTGCGGTTTATTATTTATTAGTGTCTGAAGACATAGCGTCCATAAGGTCGATTCTGGCGAAATATTGGTGTTATGACTCCTAGATACTCGTTTTTCCTTAAGTAGCAAGTTTTCCTTAAGTTTCCTATTGTAGAAAGTGAAAATGTAATTTTAATTTTGAGTTTTAAGTATGACACATCAAAATTGTATGTATCGCGAAGAAATATTTTTCAGCTCCCGTGCAGCTATGATATCTAATATTACTTACTGCCAACATGATTTCAACTTACTTTGATGAACCTATATGAGAACTCCAATAGACTCTCTATTAACGGATATAATTTATGGCTTGACTGTCGCCGATAATTCGCAAAACACACTAAACCTCGAAGACAGTGCAATAATATCAAATTCTTTTTCTACTCATGCAATATTTTATCATATACTAGTTATTTTCTTGAAAATTCGAAAACTAATCAAGCTGCCGATAATTGGGAGTCTACTTGTTAAGTCGTCATGATTGTAGGGTTCTATCAAATGGCAGTTCTGTATTTAAAATGTTTATAACGTTAGTTCATCACTTGTTGAAATGTGACTAGTATTACCAATATTAAGATGAAAATATATGAAGTGGATACCATACAAATGTTGATTAAGACAAAACACTCGCTAGCACGAATGGTTCTGATAGTATTCTGAAAGTTGATAGCGAGAATCTATCGTGTACCAGACGAAACGTCAATGACATCTGGATATAAAACGACTTGACACTTAATATAAAGCGAATGTAAAAACGACAATATCAGCGATATACACTTTGCCATCATTCACTTGCTTGCTCGCAACGTTGACTAAATCATGAAAAACTTAAAATAAACTGAAATAATATTACGAACTGGAAATTAGATTACCAAATATGTAATATTCATTCACTCAGTCAGTTCGGTAGATCAGTTGCCGTTTCTCGAATTCACAATTCCTGTCCGTGAAACGTGCCTTGTTAAAATCAACTTCAGTGATTAAATTCTTAAACTCGTTACATAAGGAATTTTTGTTTTGAGAATCGACCAGAAAATGACACTCCCACTGACGAGCCATTTCGTTGTTTTATTGCGACTCGTGAAGCGTGCAGAAAATTTATGGGAATTGAGGTTTTCAGTCGGAAACATAAAAGCGAAACATGTCTTCCTCCAATTGACGTTCGGGATGGACTCCATTATTACTGCCTACTTTCTCTTATTTAGAGTCTGTTGCAAAAGGGAGAATCTTGGAAAATTGGAACGCCTGTTGGAACTTTGCTCTCCAATCAAGTTCCTCTTCTAAACTCTTGGAATGGAACGGTTTTCTCTAGTTGAGTTTAGAAATCGAAAACCTATTTTGTTGGTCTTAAATTGCATTTCATTATTGTGACAATTGAAAGTACTGAGTACAGAAAATCAGATTAATGTAAGAAATATAACCTTTCTTCTATAGGACATTATCCCTATAGAAACTCTCATATCGTGGCACGATCCATTACCCATTAATGGTAATATGAATTGATTAGAAAGTGCTCGTATTTATACAAGGATATTTTATTTCCTCTTCCTCTCTGTCTGTACTTGAAAATAAGTTTATCTTCTTTTAACGATGAGAAATTTATGTGTAAAGAATGAACAGTTGATATAAAATTTCAAAAAGACGTTCTACGCATCTCATGACTCTGTTGTAATCGAAGAGCAAGGTTAGATCTTATCATATGATTTTATTCATTTTTATTTAAGATTTACTGAGCGACCCATAAAATATATAATATTGTGTATAAAAAGACTGAACGATCTGTGATTTAAGTCCTATATATTTGCATTTAATTGCTATTCTATGTATTATACTGGTAGAGCGCGTTGAGAAACTCTTCTGAAATCTCATATTAGTGGTATAAGTTACCATTTTATAAAATACTGACCCAAGATGTCGCAGTCCTGTTTGGTTCGTAAGTTAATGGGGAAAACATATAATATTGGAAATTTTATATATATATATATAATTTCCAATATTATGAATTGTCTTTGATCCAAACATTCAATTTGACAAGAGTTATCACTCGGACAAGAGAGAAGACGAAAGTTCCTTGTCTATACTTGTATTGAAGTCTCCACGTCTCCTCTCAATATCCGTATTCCTTTTACGTGCTCTTACTCACAGCCGTCAACGAGTGTTCAATCTTTTCTTTCCCACCATTGCATCGGCTTGTTGTGTAAACAGACGGCTGGAGTAGTCGGCGGAATCCGCTGCCTCTTGTACCGCCTCCGTCGCAACCGCCTCCGACGGCGTCGCCGAGCGCGTAGTCCAGGTCTGGTCGAGGCCATCGTAGCGCCCACGTATGGACCTGAGTGGCGGCAGCGATGGTGACGGTGGTGGTGACTGCGACGACGTAGTCTTATATGGTCTAACGGCCAGCGAGTGGTTGAGTTTCGTTGCGTTGGCGGCTACAGCAAACTCATTCGTACAACGCTCAACTCCACAATACCGTCGTGCGCGATGAAAATGGCCTTGTTTTTGGCACGAAGCCCGTTCCGCGTGCGACCGATTTCGTGTCCCCTTCACATCTGCTGCTTCAGAATGCGCAACCGAGTTATGTTTTTCCGAGACGTTTCTTAGTATGCGGCCTTAATTTTAACGTGTAAATGGTATTGGCGCGTGATGTGTAATCGACATTTGTAGCTCTAAATCGGTAGAAAAGTGATTTTTGTGGCCACGACCATTGCCAATAAATGCGAACAATTCTGTTTTTTATGGAAATGTCGTACTGTTTTACGGTATGTTAAACTAGTTTGACTGCAATGAATGCATTTTATGAGGTGTATTAATAATTCCCAAGTTATTCATTGACCTAATTGAAAATTAGAGAATACAAATGTGATCTGAAAATTATTTATCACATCATTATTTCAATACGAGTGCAGAGTTCCATGATGTCTTTCAATAAAAAATTTGAAGTCAAAATGTGTCAACTTATCACTTCAACTCTTGCAATTTGAGTTATCGTTTAACATTACTGGATAGAATTATTGTGGCATTAAAGTATGTTTTGCAGTACAGACCTTTCATTATACTCGTGGTAAGGCTAATAGGAAATGATGATAGAATCTGTTACGAATTAAAATTGAACTTTAATTTTGCTATTGGTTTAATTTTATTGATATTTTTCTTATCCGATAATCTGTAAGACAGGAAAGAGGGGCTATACTCCACCCCTTATTCTCCTCACCATTTCCCTTTTATTCTTTTTTATATTCTACTGGTATCAGTGATATCTATTCAATAAACTAAGTTATAAAATTTAACCATCTTTAATTGACGAATTACTATAACCATATGTTTCAGCCTGTGTTTACATAATAAGTGGTATCCAAGTAACATGTCATAAATATAATTATAATATGCAACTACCGAAGTTGTGTGGTTAAATTAGTATATTGTCCATGATAGATCATTATATTTTATAACAAATAGTTATGATAGATGCAAATGGCTCTCCTATTCAATAAAAGAAAATAAAAATTGCTTCTCGGTTCTCTTTTCAACAATTATTTCGCATTGTAATATAGGTAAAACAGATTAAGTCCAGGGACCGGCAGGGAGAGTGGGGCGTTATAATTCGACTTCTGGATAATAGGAGCAAAAAGAAAAAAAAAATAGGGAAAAGCGGGGATGTTTTCCGGACACAAGGACAAAACTCAAGATCGAAGTTGAAATTGATACTTTCTGGTTGAGAAGATGTCTTGGATGAAAGTAATAGTTCAGAAAAATTTGTATTACGCATGAACCACTAAGAAAAATAAATATAAATATAGTTTGCCAGGCTTGGGGAACTTTTGGAGCTTGATTACCGAAAGGTATTTTGGAAATTCTTAGATATCAACTAAAAGAATCCATTTTACCCTTATTATGAAACTTATTATTACTGTCGTAATAATTAACTCGTGAGTCTTCGTAAAACGCTGTCAGAAATTTGTCTCCAATTTCTAACCTGTCGTTCATCAGCGAAATCTCATTTATTTTTCTCAGAGCTTCCGTCTGACACACAGCTTGGCGAATGAAGTTTGATGGCGGGTTGGCGGGTTGCGCACAGTTTGTTGGGATGTGAACTGGCTGGCGCAGTTCTCTGTTTACCACATCTTCATATAACTGTCGACTGATGATTCAGTAACTCATGCAATAAATTTCCGACGAAGTGAAGTTAAAACATGTTACTAGATGGCTAGAAACATACGTTTCCGTCATTAATAATTGTGGAGGGATAAGAATATTCCAAAATGCGGACTGTGAATGAAATTTTCAAGCTTTCTAGGACATTTTTTATTTGCACGTTAAATATGTTAAAAAGTAGAACATATCAAAACTTTGTTACGCGTAATATTCTCAAAACCTTGTAACTTCTAAGTTAATGACGAATAGGATTGTTTAAAAAAATATTTTATCGTATACTTCACTTTCCGCCTGGAACTGAAATAAAATTATTTATTTTGAAATATTTTTTACTTTTAGTTTCTAACGGAGCAATTATTATAGTATTTAAACTTAAATCAACAAGTTGTCATTTCATGACTAATTCAATATAATTGACTAAACCGTTCTCGTGGTTTTTTACTTTGGACGAAAGTATGCGTTGAGTCTGTTTCAATGCTTGTTCTTAAGTGGAGGAAGATTTTCGGACCTCATTTTGACTATGCCATCGTCCCACAAGAGAGCATTCCAGTACAATCCAGTATAGTTGCACATCAATGGTTCGCCACCTCCACCTCGAATATGTCGCGGTGGCGGCGGCGGCGNGCGGCGGCGGCGGCGGCGGCGTTGTTGCAAGTGAAAACGGTAGGGACAGCAGCAAAGTAGACGAAGACGGTGACGGAGGTGGCGATGCTAGGTAAGCGCGAGAGGTGAGACCGGGTCGTTGACCCTGCTGTTGCCACCGCCACCACTGCCTTCGCCACTGCAGGCAGCACGCGACAGCGCGGCGTGGCTACGCGGCTCCTTCCACCTCCACCTCTATCCCTCCATCGGATCCCACCTCACTCCACTCCATCCTTCCGTGCCTTCGCACCATCTCTGGACCAGGAGTTTGCTCCTGCGGGCAGTCTCCATTTCCCCTGCTACTGGTTCATCCTCGTTCCTAAAAAAAAAGATTCTTTCCATCTCATCTGTGTGCTGCCGTTGACTGACGGGAGATGTCGTTCATTCGACCGGATGCATTTAAAACAGTGTTGGCTCTTGAGAGCTCCCGGGTGTCGGGAAGTTCAGTTTTTCTCTCTCGTTGCTTGCCTCTCTCTCGTATTTGCTTGTCTGTATTATTTGAGGACTTGGGCTGCTATGGTGTGGTTGGTCATAGATATATTTGGTTTGGCTGAGTGTGGTCTTGTTGTGAGAATGCCACAGCGATCCTATTTCGTGTGAAGTTAGAACACACGTGGCAGTGTGAGAGAACCTCCTAAATCCTCCTCAAAAGTAGAATAAACCTTGGCTAAGAAATCTGAGTGTTTCCGGTATAATATGTGAGAAACAGCTCAAGAGTATTGATGTTTCTGAGTTCATTATGATATTTACCTACGCCTCAAATAGTACCAAGAAGATGTGATGGGAAGTTCTAATTATAAGGAAAATTGTTTAAAAAGATTTAAAAAATCCACGGATGTAAGATGATTAAAAAGTTATGCGTTACAAAAAATTGAATTTTTAACCCGTCATATATGCAAAATCAAAGGTGAAGAGCAGTATAATTGTAGAATTACAAATCACATATCTTGAACGTCTACAACTCTTTTGAAATCGGATTAGTAACTTGAGTCAGCCACTGTTCGTCCCTCACAACTTCCCGCCCACGCCAGCGCTGCATTCATTGCGCTGACGCAGCTGAATTTACGCTTAACCGTTACTCGCATAGTCCCATAGATTCGTACAACGCGTTACGTTCGTCATTCGCCAGCAACCATTCTTCGACCGGCAGCCGCAGCAGTCCTTACGCTCATTCAATTGATAGGCGAGCCACTTCCTTTTATTGGGCTCTGTATAAAAGATCCTCTGGCGCCGAAGTGGACGTCGTGCCGGGCAGACAATCCGTTATCCCAACGCCGACCGAAGTGGTGGCCTTCAGTGCGGGGGCGGAAGACAGCGCGCACGTGTGCGGCTTGGATCCGGCGCACGTGGCCACCGCGTCGTGGTCGTCGTCTCGCTTCTCATGTGCAACGTGCTAGAATGTCTTTCTTGTTTCATTTTGATCGATACGTTGTGACTAAATTGATGCAATGGAACGGACTATCAGAAGTATATAAATGAATTAGAGAAATTTGAAATGTTTAGAAATGAAGTTACGTGACTTGATCAAGGAAGGAAGGAAGATGGATACGAATTAATAACGGTTTGTTTGTGGTGGTTATTTGGGATTGGAAATTCCTAAGCGAAATATACGAAGTGAAAACGTCAATGAAATGAGATAGCCAAAACATTTATTAAAGAAAAGTTAGCGAAACCCAGGTAATGACATTGTTAGATAGAGTGTATGAAAATAAGTAAAATAAATAAATAAATATTATGACGTGCAAATATATAGAGAAAATTTCAGTGGACGAATGATGTACAAATATATACCAAATGTGTATTACAGGGAAATAAATAGGAAATGGTATTTCTAAGTATGGCATTTCTAGTTTCTCACAGGTCATGGTAATTATAGAACATGTTTATGTTGTATTGGGAAAGAAGATCGTTAAAAACAGTTTGTGTGAGCATGACCTTGAAACAAACTCATGGTATTCAACATATTATGTGGAGGAGAAGCATGCTTTATAACTCAATTCGATATTTAGTTTTCACAATAAATTTTCAAAACTGGTTCAAACGTAACCTTTTCTCTTCATATTTGAAATTTCAGTAATAGAAATGATCTATTCGTTTTTCAATCCCAAAACTCTGAGGAGGGGGTGAATATTCACACGGAATTTAAATATTTCGTGACGTGCTTCTGAATTCCCTATATAAAGAGCGTCCATTACTAGGTCGATGACGTTTACAGTTTAGTATCTAACTTAAACTATTATAGAAAGGTTTGCTCCATACAGTAACTATGTTTGCAAATAAATATACGTAGAAATATTAATGAACAATAATAGTCTTGTAAACGTAAAATAGAAACATTGTGTAATGTTAGTGTTTATATTAAAATTAACACTAATCAATATATTTACATCATAATTTATTCATGCTCTATGAGTGTTTTTAATTAGTAGGTAGAAAGCGGGCGAAATGACTTAGGGAGTTCCAATAACTCGCCTGCCTCACATTCCAATTTCGATTAAACTTATTTTTAAATTAAGGTACGCTTAGGCATTTTATCGATGAACATTTTGAATTATTCCGATTCTTTTATCCGTGAGAGAAAAACCTTTCCATGTATCATTACATAAGATTCGCAAAGCGAATGATCTTTTTTATCCACTTTAAAATACATCACAAGAACAGATATTGCAGTTTGTAACAACAATGTCTGCACTGGCATAAAAATGTACTGTTGTAGAAATTTAGTGGAACTTCCACTTTCCAATTGGTATAAGGATGTAGAATATTGGGCGAGAATTTTTAAAACAGGAAAAACGTAATCATTTTTAGAAAAACTGACCATCGGTGTCAAAACCGGACGTACGGCAATCTTATTAGAGCATTCTTCTAGAGTAGGATCATCTCCAATTGCTGGAGGTATGTCCGACCTTGACCTGTGTTACAGATGGTCATTGAGGAGCGCACAGCGGGCGAAAGCATGTTTCCTCTTAGCTTTATCATCTCTCTCTCTCTTGCCTCTGTAGCCAACGACTGTCGTTGTGCACAAAGTTTACGGCACAGTACATAGATTTTCTTTGCTCATCCCGAAAGGAAGACGTTACTTCGCTAATTGTTGTTTCGCGTCGGTAAATTTCTCCAAGTGTTCGAAGAAGTCTTAAACCGTATAACTTACTGGGATGTGTCAAGATGTTAAGGAAAGTTAAAATGCTGACCCTCATTAGTTCGTAAATATATTACGAATATTCAAACGAAGATTTCTCTTTGAATGTATGTTTATTTCTCAACTTACAAATATCTTCTTTAATGGGAGTGTCACTCGTAAAGTGCAATGCCTCTAATATGCATATTTAAAGGTCTGGTTGTACCGAAAGTGCGGGATTAATAAGAGAGGATTCGCCTACACTGCGTGTACGTCTACATACTCTGCATATTTTATTCAGAGAATCTTCTTTATCGATTTCATGTCATTCTTTATTTTATGTGAGGCTCTTTTACAAAGAATTATATTTCATTAAAGACCAGTTTTAATGTTGTGAAGTTAAGCTCATCTATACCTCCTATTCAATGGCGGATCTAGACCGTAATCAAGGGGGGGGGGGGGCTAACCGGGGAGCATTTTTGTTTAAAAATTAGGTATTGCAACACAACTTTATAAATATTACCTTTAAATATAATTCATCAAATAAATAATTAACAATCTTGTATTATTAATAACAATAACAATTATAACTAATAACAATTATTAATCTGGTAACATTTTTACAAAGTAAGCCATTTATCAACTTCAATTTTATCTGTTAAAAGTTCAGGTCCAGTGGGAGGGGGGGTACTATAGCCCTCTTAGCTCACTCCATACATCAGCCACTGCTGACAACTAAGAGTATTCAGCGCAAGAAAACGAATTGGTACGTTCAAACATAAGCTTCAATTTCCATAAATCATAAGGACACTCCCGTCAAGTAAAAGTTCCAATTTAGATGAATGGACTTAATATTCTTCAGTTCATTATTTTTTCTCTCATACAAGTGATCTCGTCTGTGATTCCTGGTCTATACGAAGTTGTATTTTTTCTTTCAAGATGGTGTTCTCATCCAGATAAATAAACTTGATATGTTGTCTTTATTGTCTTCCTTTATTTATGTACTTAAATCTTTATTTTTGTCTTCCTTTATTTATGTACTTAAAGCTTTATTTTTGTCAATTTTAATTTTAACGATGAAATATTCACATATGTGCTTATGAATGTGATAATGTAAAGAAAGAAGTTTTCCAGGAAATCTAGATTCACAAAGCACAAGATGCCTCGCCATGCGAATATGTTGCCTTTCTTATAACCCCCTTGCCCCCCCCCCCATATATCAGCCACTGCTCCTATTCATGTGATTTGAAAGCAAGAATAGGGAAAGAGCGAAGTGATCGGAAACGAAGCATGGTCCGGAGTAAATAATGGATACCCCAACCAAAGTCAGTTTTGGTGCCATTCCAATGATTTTCTTGAATTTCAATATTTTTAAAAGACCCATGTTTTAGATAGAGGAAAGCAATGGAGGAATAAATCTCGTCTACAAATTATTAGTTGATGTTTCAGTTTTTATTCTTTTAGGTAAGAAGGAGACTTTCATCTCATTTTTTCTTGAGCAATACGTACTTTATACCTTGATTAAATGGTTCTTGTCAGATGTTTTACTTTCACTCAAGAAGTGAATTTTTTAAATTACCATTTTATATTGTTGGATCCAGCAGTTTCGTTTATGAGCCAGGCCAAGTAATAAGAATAATGAAAGTAAAACCACTGAAGCTACAACTCCGATAAGATGTTTACTATGATTCAAAGATTCTATAACTACTACTTCTGGAACAACTCATGAAATTTATAATCCCAATTATTGTGGGAAGTGAGGTTCTAGGTATCCGTCCATACCTTTCACTCGAGAAATCCTTTTTCCCTTTCTTGAAAGACATTGTCTGATCGAATATTTTTTCGTCTTTATGAATGGATGCTGTTTAATTTAAATTATGAGTTTGCGAAGTATTTTATAAAAATTCGAATGTGAATCAAATTAATGAAAAGTAAATGAAATCTCAGAAACAGTGGCGGATCTAGACCGTAGTCAAGAGGGGGGGGTTACGGGGGGGGGAGGAATATGGAGAGCATTTCTCTTTGAAATCATGGTCTTACTACACAAAGATTATAAATATTATCATTGAAATATAATACATCACCTCATCAAATAGATAATTAACAATTGTTCCTCTTGTTTACTTGGAATGAATGTTTTGTAACTGTCCAAAAATTCGACCCCAGGATTGTAATGTTCCATCTCGAATGGAACCATTTTGTGTTCAGTATTGATTGTTTGTCTTAAGATTTTCATTTCCATTGTTGTATTTGCAAATGGGAAATGTAGCGTGCTATTGAAGCTTATCTACATGGAGGGAAGGGCCATAATGACCTAGACGTTGGCGAGCCCTAAAGCCCCAATAAAGAAATACACGGAGATAGGTTGTAGGGGGCTATTGTTAGTAGGTGGTCCGCTTAGCTGGGTTTACCAACAACTTGGCCCTCGTGGAGGGGTTAGTAGGAGTAGTTAGTAATAGTTAGAGTTATTGATACTAGCAGGAGCTGGATAGAGGAAGGAGGGTTCGCTTTTCAGTAGTCACAGCAATATGAACTGGGACATTAATGTGAAAAGCTCCAAATTTTTCGGGCCCCTCCGGGAATTGAACCCGGGATTGAAGATTTTTGTCTATGAAATCATTATGTGAATGCTTTGTAGATATAATCGTTTAGTCGTCCATATCATATCGTTCGTCTCGTAGCCTTTGAAAATGAGAACGAAGTTCGCTTCGGTTCTTCGCGCAAACATCCTGCCGCAGCGTCGCATCGCGTCGCTTCAGTCTCAACGTCATGACAATAGACGAACGACCACTCTTAATTGGAAGAGCTCGTCTGCAGTGGAACGAGACGAAGAATCGAGCAGCAACATTTCGCGTTCCTTCCTTGGACTGGCGCTCGTCGTGGGAACAGGATAGCTGCGCTGATGATTTCTAATGCTTTTTCTACAATTGGGCGCACCGTTAGCGCGTATCCCACAGGAGTGCGCGGAATCTTAATTGTCGTCATATTGGCTGTGCCGCGATGTGCGTCGTGCGTTGATCTGCTGTCTGCTCTTGGTTTGTGCTCGACTATCTGAGCAGTAGTCGTACGCGACTTGCTTTGTTGGATGCGACTCTGCTATCGCTGACGCAGATGTTGAGGCCACTTTGGAACAGAGCCCCCGCACGGGCAGTGCGCTACCGATACCTTGGCAACGAGGTCTGTGGACCAAAATAGGGCTCCAAAAAGAAGAAGAAAAAGGAAACTGAACATTTATTTTAAAAGATAAAATTTCCGGTGTGAACTGTTGCACATGTCCAATTAAATGCTTAAAAATTGAACTGTGTGGAACTGTTAACAATAGTTTTTTGTCATTTACAGTAACTTGCATTAATTACTACAAATATTAATAATAACTATGTTATTGTGGAAAAGAGTTGGGAGAGCTGGGGCCCGTCATTAAATCTGTCAACTAGGTACACAGCTCGATCAGTGTTCTTTAAAAAGAAATGCGATTTCATATCAAAAAACCCTAAGTACCTAAGGAAAACTAATTTATACCAAATAATATCGTAAATAAAAATGATTAATCACGAGTGGGTAAGGTTTTTTAAGTTATGGTAGATAAGTATTTAATGTAATGTAAATATTTCCAACGGCTTACAAAATATTTTGTCCTTGGGAAGTATACTTCGCAAAAGTTATTTCTACATAATAATTGAAATATATTGAGTATGACAAATATAATTTGTCACAAATATTATTCATGAATGATATAATGTACATTATAAATGCAAGATATTATTCTTTATGTAAATTACTTAATATCTTGAGTTAGTGTTGGACTAGTAATAAAAATTTAATTGGTAGTTAGGTACAAAATAATACTCATAAGTTTCGTTTGTATTTATTTCACGAATTTTCTTTATTATTTTTATTACAGTATACAGTTGTTATCTTGTGTTATATTTAGTATATTTCATGTAAGAAAAAATGGTCAAGAAGGCTAAATAAATACATACATAATCAATCAATAAGAAAAGTATCTCTCGAAATAGAGGTTTATTGAATGAACTCTTCAAGAAACGTGGTCTGATTCTTGAGAATACATCTCAGAAAAATATAAATTTAACTTCTGCATAATAACTAAATAATTTCATATTGATGTACACATATTACATAATGGTGACAAAGAAGAGGAAAAATATGGGAAATTGTGAGCGTCGATAGAATGCTAGAGTTTTGAGGCACGTACAGTACGCAGTTAATGATAGTTCTGCTACTAAAGATGTGTTATCTCTGGTGATGGAATCATGCGTTAATACTTTACTCGAAGCAAAGAGTGATTTTTTTACACAGTCTGTGTATTCTAGGAGTTTTTTCCTACCCGGTAGAAGCAAAATGTCGCGCGATCTCAGTAGATAAAAAGTAGAATAAAATGAGACGAACGCGTAGGTCTTTTAAATATACTAAGTGCGATAAAAGACTAGCGTATCTCAGTGAAGTTGTCACCACATGCTACACTTCGCGAGGGAGTGGATCGCAAAATGACAAAAGGATTGTATTGTCCTGCCCTTGTTCCCGTTGCGAAATCCGAATGACCCAGTTGAAGGCAGCCCGAAATAAAATTTTGGTGGAATTTTCCTGTATTTTGTACAATATAATTTATTTTGTACAATATAATTTATTTTGTACAATGTAAATTGTATATTACAAAACATGGTAGTCTCGTAATCGAACTCCAGTGTAGAATCGACAGGATCCAACAAAGTAATTGTGCTAATTTAAGCGGATCTTGGAGTCATAAAGTATCTATGACACATGGTTGAACGGTACTTTCGAAATACGTCTATTTGACGTTACATACTGAGTGATCAGGTACACAACGCTCTAGTGTTATGTGGGATAGTGAGAACTGTGAGAGCAATTCTCAGTCGACTGTGGGTAGTTGCTCCTAATTATCTAATTTTCTGCATACACACTATAACCACAACAGGCCCCGAAGGTGCCCTAGGGGTTCGCGGAGGATAGAGCTCCGCAATTACTTAACCTCGGCACTAGGAGGAGGAGATGTGGTCAGCATCTCGCTCCGACCGGTTTATCCCGAGGATAGACCCCGCTACTCACTTTATAGCAGACTGAGTAGGCTTGGGAGTCAGTCTGGATGTTCAGAGGTGATGAAAAATCCCCACCTCACCGGGAATCGAACCCCGACCATCCAGCCAGCGCTCTATCCACTGAGCCACGCCGACTCCTAGATAATGAAAAATGTACAAAATAAATGAAATGATAATGAATGAACAAAATGTAGCATAATGGATAATGAGCCTTACCGATAAGAACGCAAAATTAATGCCGTGATCCACATCATTATTCCCAAATTACGATTGAGATAATACAATTTCCCTTCAAAATTATTGTTTACATGTACTTTTTCTGTTGTTTCAAGATTTCACTTGGTGCTCTTTGAAAGAAGTATCTATGTAAATAATGTAATTTCAGGAACTTTCTTTATCCCATTCAGGATTCCTTTCTGAGAGTTTATGTCCCATTGTTGAGAGAAACTGGCATAAATGCTTTATAACACCTTGCATTTCGTCGCATTTGACCTAAGGTTTGACCCTCGTTCAGAACTCTTTTAAAAAAAACTTTCTCAGGGAGAGTAACTCACCATTTCATTAATATTCATTAAATCATAAAGAGAAAGAAGCTTAAGAGGACAGTACTTTATGCAAAAATTATGTACGAGTTTTCGAGTGTGGTATCATGTAGATTTGTCAAGGTCTCAATACTGCGTTTTCAAAATTCGTGTTGCGATGTTGGCGATATAAGCAGGTCGACGCAACGGACTGTGATGCGTGCAGTGGGTAACTCGGTTGCAACAGGGACTCCGGGGCGCTGTGCTGTGATGGCTACAGGGGAAGCAGACGAAGAACGAGGTGACCATGAAGCACGGGATCCGGGAATGGAGATGAGCTGCCGTGAGCAAAATTGCCGTTCTTCTCAGTAGGGGTTCCTAAGGACTTCATTAGGGATTTCGTCTGGAGCAGAAGGAGTTCAGGATTGTAGCTTGCTCTAATTAGCTTTTCTACACAATGGAGTACCGAAAGGATGTATGCTGGGTATATACCAACAATTTGGCTTTCTGTCAGCGTGATAGTTCGATGGGTTTAATTAGTACATGGGTGGATGTCAGAACATGTCTGGGGGAAATGTTGTGTTGGGTAAGTGTTTCTGTGTAGTATACTTTATATTAATAATAACTATAATAAAATGAATGTATTACGTGACGAGACGTATTTTAATAGACTTCATGACTAGTCGATGTACTTGTAACTTATTTTATTATTGAGTAAAAGCTAACAAAGGGAAAAGTTCGCTTAACTCTTTTATTATGTTATCAGTATATTCGAGCTTCAATTTGCAATCAATGGCTCAAACTATTAACTAGCAAAGCTATTGGTATTGAGGGTTCAAAGTTTTCATGCGCATGTATACTTTTTATCCTAGGAATACCTCTGTAGACAACAAAATTTAAAACTAAAATAAAATACATTTAGTGAAGAACGACGTTTGCCTAGTCCAAACTGTGAGGTACAGTTGTTCGAGAAACCAGCACATTCCTCGAACATTTTGTTGAAGTGTGTTCGCGCCGCCCGCTACGTTTTGGGAGATGTATCTGCTACACCCAATGATGTCATTTATGTGACGCTTGTGCAAAATCAATAATTCAGTAAGTGATGGGATGTGAAATGATAGGATTTTTATATTTTAATGAATGTGTTTCTTTTTTTATTAAGAAGATCTTTTTCTTCTCAGTCGTGTTTGGATTTCACACTCTCGAATTTCTGAGGTTCCTCTGCAATTGTCTATATCATGAAACACTGATTAAGGCCAGAAATACAATGCGATAGCAATCGCGTACAAAATATCTTCATATTTATGTTAGACTGAAGTTTGAATTAAGATTAATTTAACTTCTCATAAATTGTCTCTGAATTCCATGTTGCCTGCCTACATAAGTCGCAATCTAATGTGTTCCACTGAGATATTGATTGTTTACTTATTTGACCTTACGAAACAAATCACCAACTCACTGTCGCGTGTCACAAACCATCAATTCACACCCTTAAACCTACAATCAACGCCACAATCTGCTGTTGTAATTAGTTCGCGTAGTTTCTGAGGTGTTGTAATTTATATTCGAGGCGCGCAGACCGGTTCTTTTTAGAGACAATGCCATTCTCAATGCGCAGGCAGACCTTGAGCCGGGTCGTATATCTTAAGAGCGTCTGTTAATGTTATATAGGATGCGATGTGTATGTAACGAACAAGACGCGCCCCGGTCTCTGTTGTGAAACGAGTTGGAGTGAACGGGACTGTCCATACATCCACCCACGTTACCTTCCCCCTTTCCCCCTTTTTTCCTGTGTGTCATACGACGGGACACGCCCACCCCACCCCCCTGCGCTCTTGCCAGCATCCCCCGTCGCGTCGTCCCGTATATCCTTCAGCTTGACCTCCACGACGTGTCGTCTTACTCGCAAGATCTACCACCCTGGCTCGCCCCCGCATTGACCGCGCCCTTCCTTCCGCCTCGCCTGACCTGCTCCAAGGTATCTCGTCTGCAACTGCAGCTCTTCCATTATGGGAGAACTATTGAAGCACAGCTATTGTGTTTTGGAGCACAATTCTTTACTTCATTATTTTTTCGACTAGTGATTACAGTACTATTTTTGTGGTGAATTGACGTATGGAGTTCTGCGCATGTTGAAGAAGGAGAAAAAGAAGACTGATGACTGTCAAGAACGGGAAGGGGGGTATCTCGCGCATGCGCATCTTGTCACTAGTCTACCGCGCGCTGTGACGTCATTTCATTACAGAAAAAATGCTCTGTGTGTATACAATTGTTTTCATTTGGAATAGAACAGTAAACCACAAAGGTTTCGATGAGCATTAAGAATTTTGGTATTCTTAATGGTTGGTATTGAAAATATTAGGAAAACAACTTCATTAGTTTTTTGTTTTTTTTCTGAGTCTGAACATTACAAAGGAATTGTAGCTTGCTACATAGCTTATCTATGAGGTACTGCCTGGGAGGGTTGGAAGGTTGTATATACATACATGTGTGTGTGATCATTGAACTGAGCGTAAATTAATAAATACAAAGAAGTTACGAGTGTTATTTATTTGCAACACATCTTCACTCACATGTGAGGATAAAAGTGTAGGCTTGTTAAAGATCAAATAGGTGATACCAACGTTGGCAGAAGTTATATGTAACCATTGAAGAACAAAAGACCCAGTTAATGATCATAAACATCCCTCTCACATTCCTGTAGTTTTATGAAGAGTGCATCAAGTTAATAAAGCTTTTCTCTTAGATTACTGTTTCTGGGTGTGGAATTTATGGAATTTAAAAGGTGAGGTGAAAGTGTTTTCTTGTCTTTATAAGAAACGTAGTTCAGTGTATGGAGATCGAAAAGTTATTCCATTGGCTTGTGACGTATTGCAAGTGTATAGAATGCATTTAAGTGTTTACATAAACCCTTAACAGCTTAAAGGAGGGTTTTGAATTAATCATTAAAAGTTGTGTATTTCATATTAAAGGACCAAGTATGTTTTCAAACAGAAATTCGAATCTTCGAATTATTTAGGTTTAAAACGAGTGATTATTGAAACCAATGTAAAATTAATGGACAGCATTTTATCTTTTCTACGAATACAGTATTGTTCTATAATGTGTGAGTTTTCAAAATTTCTGTAGAATACTACTACTTAATAAATATTTTGTGTTATATTGTCGTGAAATAGGGATATAATAAGAAAAATATTAGAAAAAAGTTTTTGTTCATACTGTTTAACATTGTTGTTGTTAATATTAAAGAGCTAAACAAGTATCCCGAGGTTTTTAACTTTGACGTTCTTTAAAAAAAGAGTTGACGAGAATGGAATCCGGGACTATTAAATCAACCAGTTTGATCTCCCCTTGCCGTCTCTACCCACAAAGCACATTACTTGAACTGATTCATCGTGGCTTTCATCATTACTGGAAGCCCCGACCTGCTTACAATTTGTCTCAAATTATTTGAAATGAAGTGGAGTGCCTCAGATCTCTTTTTGCGGTGTGTCTTTCTGCTCACAATCTTTTAAATAGGTCAGTTCAAGTTTCTGAATCGAATCCGGAACCACGTGTGCTTGTGGTGAATTACCTACTACGCCTGTGTGATACGTTTTTCTAAGCGGAGTCTTTCCTTATTTCAAGAAATGTGATTACTAACATGATGTCCGTCCACCACCGAAAAGGAAAGTTCGGCGAATACCAGAAAGAATTTCAATTGGGATTCATAAGAAAGAAAGGCCAAGGACCCAACCTCAGTTATTTTCAATCGGAGATCTTCTGGCACGCTCTGTTGACTACGTGGCGGAAGATGAAGAGTTTACGAGAAATTTTTTCACTAGCAAGTTCCAGCACTCGAAGCAGAATTGAAAAAATTAAACATCTAAATAACTACATATTTATGAAAACAGAACCCAAAACTATGTATGAACCCGTAGAGAACAATAAACTAATTTACTCACTGGAAGCAAGCACGGGACCATCCCAAACATTCAGATCGAGGGTTCTACAATATTGGCAGATTTATTTTATGCACCCCAAGGCAAAATCATTTTCTATTAATCTGATATTATAGCTGAAAAATACGATGTGCCCACAAAAAATTTATTACCTCTCTATATTACATAATATAGAACTCGGATATTTATGATTCAGTTATGGAGAGGAGAATCATCCCTATTAAGTTCTAGCGTAGGTAGAATAAAATCATAAAAATATCTGAAATCGGTAAAAATAAACTGAGTAACATGTGTTTATTGTGATTTCAACTTGAAAAACATATCTCACGGGACATTTAAATGAAATGACAGCAATTATAAATGTCGTAATACATTGCCTCTTATGAAAAAAAAATTTATTTTCAAAAAATGACCAATTTCTAAATCACGAAAGTAATGAAGGCTTAATTTGATTTGTAGTAAGTTTTCCGTAGAAGTTTTTACATCACTTTTATCTATAGGCCACCGGACACTAAAAGTTATTTAACTTTTATCTGAGGTGAGATGCATAAATCACGAGACCGCTGTGCTCGGCCGCCATGTTTGTACATGCTCTTGTGCATTTCAGACGAGTCAAGCAAGTTCCTGAATATTGTTTATACTATCAACTGATAGATACAAAACATCATAATTCATAATGTTGTGTTATAAACCAACTAGAATAAAAATAAAGAAAACAATTATAAATCTCTGTGATTTGACTAACTCGGAGTGCTGGTCCCATCTTAACCACGTGTTTTCCTCTCTATGGCTTCTCATCGTCCATTACTCTCCTCTTGTTGTTTCTCCGCCTTAGCTGCTCCTCGGCATGCGACTTGAGTTGAAACAGCCGTCGACCGTGGCGTGCGTGCATCGGAGCTGCACTGCAGAGTGCATCGGGCGCACGCCCCATTAGGTCGGAGGTCTGCTCCCATCCTCCACGAGGCGATGTGCAGCGCTTTACTAGTCGGGCGTCGCCGTGGGGTCACTGAGCATGCGTTTACGCTTGGGAGACCCTGCCATCACGGGGTCTCCTCGTTCCTAGTACATGTACGACATTTCGTCTCTCATGCTAGTCTCTGTCTCCGTTTTTCTCTTCGTGGTTTGATGTTCCCGAAGTATAGCTATGAAATTGTATACAGTGGCGGATCTAGACCGTAGTCAAGGAGGGGGCTAACCTGTGAGGGAAGTGGGGTGCATTTCTGTTTGAAAATTATGGTTTTACAACTCAAATTTAATACATATTATATTTTAAATGAAATACATCAATTCATCAAATAGGTAATCAACAATTTACAATATTAAATAGTAACCCAATTTATTAATTGTTTAAAGTGGCAAAGTTATCCTTTATCTGTTGAGAGTTCAGATCCAATTGGGGGGGGGAGCGCTATAGCCCCTGTAGCCCCCCCCCCCTAGATCCACCAATGATTGTATACGTGTAAATTGTAAGTATGTCTCCACAGGCCGGACTTGAAGGATTGGGGAGGCAGGCAAAGAGTATAGTAATTCTAGATAATATGAAAAGAACCAAAGATTTTAACGATTCTTGTAATTTACGAATAACATTTTAACATTGAACGTACTTGTATATGTGAATAAATATTCTCCAATAATTGTCATTTCCAACATACGGGAAACAAATCATTCAAGATACTCGAAGTTAGATTTGTGAGACTTGCTCCCCGCTAAAAACTTGTATTTTTGAATACATATGTGTAACTTGGACGTTTTCATTTATTATAAAAATAACGGGATACGAGTGCATTTATGCAAAGTGTACGACTGATTATAATTGATCAGTAAAAACAAGAATTAAGATGAAGGGTGAGGTGTTATATCGGGAAATAACTATTTCAATGTGGAAATTTTTTTTATACTTTTGAACTTTAAGCTTAAAATTTTTAATTATGTCTAATAATCAATCTAATTTAAAAAAATATCCTGTAAAAATTCGATGTATTACTTAACAATAAATTTCTATTATTAGATTTTTTAAATTTCGAAAGTTAAAAATTTCTTGCAAAAAATTACCAAGTTTTTTGAGAATTTGAGACAATTGGAGGTCATTGACATTTGACATGCAGATAGTCCTGATTTTTCTTCAAAAATTAAATATTCACCAGACGCCTAAACGTTCTATCTCATAAATTTTAGATGATTGAGCCTATTTATTAGGAGTGCACTAATTTTTACAGGGATTCAGTGCTTGTTAATTTACGGCTATTTGCAGTAACGTTTCCATGTTAAATTCAATATAGCTTTAATAAAAGAATCTACTGTGAAGAACTGAATTGCTTTTGGCTGATGTTTGTTCAAGTTAAAGGATAATTGGGAAATAACGATTCCGGTAAACATAATTTCGGTCCAAGAAACACAAGCGTTCGACTCTGTTCCGGTCCGTTCTGTTTCCCTATACTTGACGAATTCCATTGTGTAGCCATTCCGTGCACTTGATACCGATTTGGGTCGCTTCCTTCCTTTAATGACTCGATGGGAGGCATTTCTTTCTTCAATGTCTCTTGCTGCCTTCATTCAATTACTTCCGTGTCCTTTCTCTTCTTTTCCTTCGTCGCATTTGTCACTCGATCCATAGACTTTTCATTCCGACCTTGAAAACATTGCGTTATTTCTCACACCACATTTACGTCACGGTCTGATGACTTAGGAATAACCTTGTGGATGTGATAATATTTTTCTGCGGCGATGACACGTTCCAGAAGAATATTTGGAGCCTTGGCGTAGTATATTTATGCAGCACGACTGAATATCCTTTTTTTGAGTAAGGGAGTCATTTCGACGGATAAAAATGTAAACTGCACATTATATTTAAAATGTCTGCAAATTCAGATGAACATTGTGTATTAACGTTTTGTAATATTTTGTGTATGTGAAAATATATAAAAAAAGGTGGGATTGACCTACGGGGATATCAGGCGACCCGTCAAATGGACCATGTGCTTGGCAGATCGTAATAAATTAAAAATTAATTGTATTCAACGGATATGATCCCCTGCTTATAATCGACTGTTTATAATCTGGTCAAATTATTTTTACGAAGTAATAAATAAACTAAAGTTCAGATATTAGCTTCAGAATATATTAAATTATGTGAAATAACCGTTAAGTCAACTTGTAACCAGTGAATCAGTTAATATAATTGGATAATATAATATAACATAATAAGTCCTCAAGATATTTTTGCGTAATGAAAGACGTTCTCCAGGCTATGGAGTTTCGGAATGACTAACTAAAGACAATTGAAGTATCTAATATAGAAAAATGAATGTAGAATGTTTGTTTGGATAGTCGGTATATCAATCTATGTCGTTCGATGGATGTTCATCAAAGTCTGTGAAATTTTATAACTATATATTGCTTTAAAATGTTACTTATTACTGGATGTAATTATCGTGTTTTTCGTAAAAATCCTATACTAAAATAGCATTTCATTGAGCGTGGGTGTCGGCAAGGGCGGCTGATAGGTGGAAAGGCTGACTTTGCGGAGAGTAAGAAATAACATTATTAAATTTGTGGTTGCCAAATGTACCATTTACGATACAATATTTATAAAATTATGTGGTAACTGCTTTGAGAGACTAATTCTAACACCTGGGCGACGCTGAGTGAGTTCATCATTGTAAGATCAAAGAGTTGGAGGCATCGTTTCGCAGATTTTCTAGAAAACGTATTGAATCATCATTTAGACAGTAGCGAGGAGAGAACTTTTGAGACGAACTCAACAATGGTACAAGTTAAGTAATACAATGATAAAGTACGGGCCAAAGTGGAGGAAAACGTAAAGAAGCGTAAAATTATATTACAAAACTCCATTATCCTCCTCTTCTGGTAAGTTGGTAGCGAGTAATAATGCCAGCATTCTCTCACGATTTCCGACAGCTTTCGATCCCAGACAGCAACGGCGGAGCTCACAATCACCCACCCACTCGCCTAACGACGCTTGGGGCGAAGTGTTGTGACGGGCCCTGTCTGCCGTTGGGCGAACGGTAGAGGGTTGGCGGGGTGAGGGGGGACCGAGGGAACGGGAAACCCTCACGTGCGGCGTGACCCGCGCACACCTGGGCGGCGCAGTCGAAAGAATGCAGCAGCCCCTCTCCCTCCATCTACGTCGGGACTTGACGTCCCACCCCCGCCTCCGTTACCCGGTTTGAAGCGGCGCCGCCCCCGCCTACGTCGTCTGTTGGGTGCTACAGGCGCTATCCGCCCCGGTTCGGCGCCCGCGGCGGTCCCGTTCTACGCTAGCGCTCATTGGGTGCACAGCTGTAACTACAGTCTCTGGATTCGTGCGAGATTATTTGCCGGATAATTCATCATGATACGTATGTATTTTGTCACAAATGGATATGGAGAGGGAAAATTTATGGGTCAGGTTTGTAGCGCGGTATGAGAAGCTAGTTGAACGAGATATGAAATATTTGACTCGTAACTTTTTAGAAATAATTATTTATTTTTCAAAACCCTTTCGTGGGCCTCCAAAGTTAGTCTCCGCCACTTAGAAAACCTTGATTTAGACTATGTATTAAAACACGATGGAAGGGACACATTATCGGGAGGTAAACTCGTGGAATGTGCTAGTATGATCCATTAATTGTTAACGTATTTAGGATTCTACATTTGCCGTTTCAGCGGTCCTATGGTTGCAATAGGTTATCTCCCGTCAGACTTCTTTCCTGAAACCACCTTCGATGGCCTGGTTCCGTCGCAGCTGGGTGCCGGATGTTGTCCGGAAGCGTTTCCCGAGCGTCTACCCGCCACCCCTCCGCCCACTTCACTTGCACTTCCCGTGTCCATCCGCTGGACGCATCCTTCCGCGAGGATCCGCACCCTTGCCCTGAACCGCTAATGTTAATTAGGTAATGACAATCTGTGTCTAATTTCCCTGGTAGAGTAATTCTGACGTGTTTTGTGGGGTAATTGCAGGAAATTATGTAAGGGACTTGTTGTGGAAATCGTAATAAGGAGTGTTACGTTGATTCAATTTCCTTATTTCGGAATTAGAAACCTCGTATTGTATTCTGTCCCAATTTCAATAAGAGAATCCGTTTTGAAGGACGTTCTTCATGTCGCCCATTTCACAGCTCATTTGCATATATTTTGGGTTTGTCAGAAATAGTTGCCCCTTTTTATGTATTATCTCAAAACGTTATAAGACAATAGGGATTTCCAATATTATACACTAATACATGAAAGAATTTCATATATTTTGAATAGGGGAGGAAGCGTCCGATTTTTTGTTTCAACCGAACACTTACAATTCTAGCTTAAAAATCCATTCGTTTAAACATTTTTCTCTGGTTTGTCGCCTTTTGTTATACTAATCGCATGTAAGTCTTAAAATTGTGAATCCCACCCTTTCTTTTAATTAATAAATAATTTATTTTCAAAATGGCAATTAAAAACACGTGGAGGACTAGGTGCCACTTTACTCGTGGGAAGCAAACTAAAGACCACTACAATTCCCATCTAAATTCCCAATGAAAAAGCGGAGAAAAATATCGTGTCGGGATATGACTGCGGTGATAATGAAATCTACCATACAATGACTGATCATATAATAAGTATTGCAGTCATATTTTTTTAAAACCTAACACACATTGATCAGGTAATTTGTATGAAATAGGGGATGAAAGAACTCTGTAAATGCAGCAACCTCGACGTCGGTACCCCGTGGGTAGCCTTGCATCACCTTTGCAGAGTGTCTGCCAGCATCCCATCACCCTTTCCCTAGCTCCACCTCCCCTGCTTGCGCCGCAATAGCCGCCTCTGCCGCCGCCGTCGCGCCGTGCAGCCGTCCGGTCGCCAGGCGCCCGCCCGTCATCCGTCACTGTCGGCTGCGCACCCTGTCGCTTTTTGTGGCCTCTCGGTTGTTGCACTGGACGGCGGTGGCGGTGGTTGCAGCGGCAGTGGCTGTGCAGAAGTCTATTGCAAACGCTCTTTTGTCCTCATGAGCCCATACGCTCTGGCTGGAGGGAGTCGGGGTCTCAGTTCGCAGTATCCTGCATATATTGTGTTTACTCTGTGCGAGTGAGATTTTTCTCGTTTTACATAATGAATGGAATTTCGTACACGTATGATGAAAACATCTGTATCCAAAAATTGGTAATATTTGTATCAGTATCAATTATCTCTCACAAAATTCATGGATTAGTTTTATACGAAATAAATTATTTCTGTTTTGTACAGTGTTACTCATGGTACATTTTTTTAAATTTTAGGGTGCATTAATTGTAAAAAAGACGACCAGAGTTGCAGCTGCTTAACCGATGAGTCAGTCGTACGTGACTCCTTCCCTTTACATTTACGACTGACAGAACATGCAGACTGAGTTTGTAAGACTACCACACGCACTCCAGGTGGAAGAGCTTTGGGGTGTTTCCTTCTGGGCTTATGAGGGCACGGAAAGTACACAAGCATGTATGCTAGCGATTTATATGATGAAGGTCATGGCAGTCCTTACTGCTTCACAGGGAAATGAGAATAATTTATAAATATTTTTGACGGTGAATTAAATTTTAAGCATAAAATCAGTTAAAATTTTGTATGACTGCGTAGGATACTATATACTTAACTCTAGATGTAAGCTAGGGACCATCCTATTAATTTCCATGGAAGTAACAATAGATAAATGAAGGAAAACCTGAATCGGGATGGATCCACAATGTTAATTTACACAATCATTTTAAAATTGAGTATAGACAAGAAATTATACCATTCGAATATTAAGAACTAAAACGTTTACCACAGTGGCCATGCCGACCATTAATATTGCTCCACAATTACCAAGTATAAGAACTAATAATAATAATAATTAGTAGTAATAATAATTAATAATAATAATGATGATGGTTCATTGTCAAAAGTAATTAAAATATTTTTAAGACTAGAGAAAAGTATCAATAAATAAGCTCATGGAAATAAGTATTGCGAAAGTAATGAACTTTTTAAAATGAATATTCAATATGGAATCATGTTGCATAGAGCCTGGTCTCCGGCACATACACATCATTTGGTCATTCGAAAATCTGTATGATATAGATATAATTCACAACGAATCTTGTTTTTTATGTTTTTTAAATATCATGAAAAGGCCTCATGTCATGGATTATATTTGAGTAACTGTAATCAATTATCAATTATAGTAAAAGACCTTGATTATCTTAATGATTTAGTCGTCTAATCCCATCCAGATGTCTCTCACTTGAAAATTGATTCCAACATCTGGACCTCACTTGAAAATTGAGGACGTTATTTTCCGCAATTTCAATTGGGGCAATTTAAAAATAATTAGTTAGTCATCATTATTTCTTCATATTCAACGCCGTTTCAAAGCCGTATAATTATTGTAAGATACTGTTAACTGATCAGTGTTACGTCATCTCCTTAATCACTAAATAATTGTATATGTTGTGTAATGTGAGTTCAGGGGTCAGTGTTTCATATATTATGTTCCACATTAAGGTAAGTCTTATTTCCCGGGTCCTCGCAGTATGGGGCAGCCTCCTCCCACCGTCGAAAGTTTTGAAAACTCGGCTATGTTGGCATGTCACGCATGTACTTAGTAGAAAGCATCTGTCAAATTATTTTCGCTTCCTTGCAGTATAAGTGATAATAATGTAAAATATTATTCAAATTGATAGCTTTTCTAAATGAAGTTAATACCTTCGGGGGTTAAAAGAGTAACTATATTTTTAAGATAATATTTTGAAGGAACCCTTCATGGGATAAGCCAGTAGTTCAGAAATGTCTTTGTTTAATATATAATTCACAAATTAAAAGCCTTTACTATGAATTTGCATGAATACTAAAATGAGAAAACCACTCAGTGAGCACACTATCTTGAATGCAGTAAATGGCAAACACAACGTGTGGCCAGTATTGGTTTTTAAGGTAAATACTCGTAATAAAACTTCATATTATGTAATGTAAAAAGAAACAACTGTTCTTTATTTAGTGTTGAATGTAAGTAGACGAAAAGAACTGAATAGTAAGCGTGGACTTCATCGAAGTTTCATCGAGACTTATTCGAGTCGTGATTTCTTTCTGGGAGGTAGTTTTTAAATTTATTAAAATTGCAATTCAATTTGTATTTAGAACAAAAGAACTTCGAACTATGTAGTTAAAATGTAAGATTAAAATCCCGTCCCTGTTCAGAAATTAATATTTGGAAGGAAATTTCATTTTAGGCGATTAGTTAAGACGGACAGGGCTATCCGTGGCGTAGTGCCTAGCGTACTCTCTGGTGACGCAGGTTCCAACCCTGTCCGATCCAAGTAGAATTCGCGGTGGTGGACGAAGCGGTGTTCGCGGCAGGTTTTCTCGGGGCACTCCCATTCCACCACAACATTCACTCATCATCATTCACCCTCATGTCATTCATAGATCACCCGCCTCTGGGAGGTGCAGCAGGGAGGGCATTCGGCACCCTGATAATTCCCCTGCCACATTAAGACCATACCATACTCCATCTCGGACACCTACAAGACTAGGGAAAAAGGAGTTAAGGAAATATATACCGTATTTTACGGACTATAAGACGCACCTTAATTTTTAAGCAATTTTTTAAATAACATTTTTACCATTTTTATTATTAGATTGTAAAGCGAGACTAAAAATATTCTTAGTTTATAAAACCGAACTGACAGATAACACAAATCATTTCAATTCAAGTTCACTGGCACCGTAGACTGCAATGACGCATCATAGGCTTGACAATGTTCTGGGTGTGTGATGGCGGGTGGGAGGGAGACAGTGTTAGCAAGCTTGTGAATCCCCGCAATTCATGTTCGTCGCATCGGTGCACTGCTGCTGCCAGTTGAATCCCATGTTGCCAGATAGAGATAGGTTTTCCGCAGCATCGAATATATGGTCATTTTTAAGACCGGTGAGAATTTTAAATCAAACACTGGACATTTTTATATTAATTTCGAATATAAGACGCACCTGAATTTTGGAAGCAATTTTTTGAAGAAAAAAGTACGTCTTATAGTCCGCAAAATACGATAGTTAAAACGGGGGGGGGGGGAATGATACTGTATTTCAAAAAAAAGAAGTCACCTCTTAGAAATAAGAGCGATGAAGATTAGAGCGATGCACCGTTGTTTGAAGAAATGAGCGTACGAGGCGGATGCGGGGCGCGCGCGGCCGGAAGAGGATCCGCAGGGCGCGCGCGCGCGCGCGCTTCGTTCCGCCGCAGATGCATCTTCCGCGTCGCTCCGCATCGCCCCTTCATCCGCATCGTCCCTCCGACACGGCGGCACCCACCCTTCCCGCTGCTAGCGCATCTGTCGCGGAAAAAAACTGTTCCCAGCTCTCCATCGTCAAAATTTCGAGAAATATTTGGGGACAGGGAAGAAGAGGATGCGATGAGTACACGTCAACAGGAAGATGACTATTTATTACGGACTTGTACGTATTAAAATTAATTAAGATTGAAGTTGATTGAAAAGGAGAGACAAGTGGATGTACTTGATATTATTGAGAAATGGAAATTAATCAATAAATTGTAGTTAATTGATACTAAAGATAAGTTAAATAATTGAAATATATGTACGGGGATTAGGAACTGTTTCGAAATTAAATACAACAGAAATTAAATACAGCAGGAAGGTGATAAAGGAATTTATTTATTTTATTTATTGCATATCTTTTGGCGAGGTTCGGTCCGTTGGTCCCGCTCTTCCACCGAACCTTCACTCGGGTGAGGATTTTTTTTTTAAAATTGGAAGAAGGTGTTGTTTTGTCAGGGAACTTATGACACCGAACCGGATACCGAATGATGGAACTTAACCGATGGTATCGAATAATTAGGAAAGAGAGAGCAAAACGGAGGAGTACGAAGAGGTGACTATACCAAGAGGAAGGAAGTTAGTTGAGATGAGCCTGTACTAAGGACAGACATAGCAATACAGTGGCATAGAGACAGTCTTCGAAATGTAGATGAAGTTACAAAGAGAAAGAGCCTTGTTTCACTTAGTTTAGAGACAAGGAGATCAAGTGGAAAAAGTGAGAAATTTTGGTATTCATGATATTATAATTGTAAATATTAATCTATCAAATAAATTATTGATTGAAAATAAAACTGAAATGTTTTCAAAAGGCGTTACTTTTGTGTTGTCTCTTATTGTTATCACTTATTTGGGTCCCATTCATTATTGCTTATATGATTAAGCCAAGTTTAATCTGATGTTGATAATTGAATTTTATTACAAAAATTTTTTTCTCATTCCCTCCCACCTTTTTTGTGATTATCTTTGTTGGATGATCCCACATTTCTCAATCACTCTTACAAATCTATTAAACTATCTACGCATTTTCGAAAGTTATTCATTGGTATACTCAATGAATTTATTGTAGACCACTCCATCGACATGATTTATCATAGAGATTGCTTTCAGTTTAAATTTTTGGATTTTATAATAAAATTACTGTTGAGTTTTTAATTTTTAATTTAGTTGAACGAAATTCTGATTTCTTGACACTTGAGGTATTATAGCCGCGTTGACTGAAGTCAAGTTGTCAACTATGCACAAAACTTGGAAATTTTCACAATAACGTTCATAGTTCGCATTACTGATTTTTACTGTTGAACGTGATCAAAAATTTTGTGAATTTGAAACATGATAATTAATTTAATTTAGTTTGATACCGTATATGATCGCGTTATATTCAGTCGCGTGAAACCGGTTGACGTTTCCGGTAGAACAGTAGTTTTCGCAGTTTTTGTTGAATTATTCTTTTAAATGTCGCGTAAAGAATGAAAACTTTAACGTAAATGCGTTCCTCCTTTCATTTCTTTTGATTTATCTCTGCTCTTTTTTAGTTGTCGATACTTTCCAGGATATCAAACAAAAAAATCGATCTTAATCCCGTTATAAAGCCCATACGAATTGAAAGTCAAATAATTCAAAATGTTCTTAACTAAAACTTTTTGTGTAATAAGTCACAAATGACAAAAAATGTGTCGTAATATTGACATGGAAACAATGATATTGGAGAGCGGAAAAACGGTGCCAAGTGACGTTACAAGATATCAAAGAAAATTTATATTTCTGGAAAATTGTTAAAAGTTTAAACAAATCTTTGGTGAATCTAATGTAGGATGAATAACGATAATGAATCAGTTACACTTGTTGAAAAATTATTTTAAAATATTTGTATTGCTTTATTGATTAAGAGCTATTGTGAAATCAGATGCATGTAATATGATAATCTTTATTACTACAAATTCGAATATTAATTAAAACCTTGGTTTAGTGAATATTTCATATTTTGTTTCTATCCTCTTATTACCTGCATTTAATGTTCAAAGTTAATTATTCATAGTTATTTACATAACCGGATGAAATTTCATGGTTCGTCAAAATGAACTTAGAAATGAGTGTGTTTGGATTCTCTTAGAAATTGAGTAATACATCTTACATCTCTATTTTCCTTTGTCAATGTTTAATCCTCCATCTAATGTAATTATGTATGCATTGGTATGAATAGTGTTCTAATTAGGAAGTAACGATTCCGTTCTGCAAAGTCATTTCAATCAAAATTGTGAAAGAAGTGCATACTTGTGTGTAATCTCACGAGGATATTATCTCGAATAAGAACATTATATTGTATCTCGTTCGTCTCGTGCTTATTCCAATGCATCATTGTCTTGTGCTGTCTTTTCCCAGCGGAGCTCCTTAGCATAGTGAGTCAGCGCCATGCATATTGAAGCGAATCTATTGAGGAACGTGGATGTTGCGTCGCATGAAGGAAGGTACACTCTGGGAAACCAACAAACTGCTTCTTTCCTTTTAGTATTAATACATAGTTAATCATTAATCTTCTAAGGCAAAAATTGACTCACAATTCTTTTAGTAACATACGCGTAATACATAGGTATATAATGTTAATGGACTGAAAATCATGACCGGTCTAGGGACTATATTTGGCAGATGCCAAGTCTGGTATTGGCGTCCTTCCTCAATATCTTCTCCCTTTCCTCCTCGCAAAATCAATTCAAAATTAATAAATGGTTATATTAATAGAAGAATGATGGAATTTAGGCTTAAAATTATTTTTTTTAAAGCACTTTTGTACTACAAATGTTAATGTCTCTTTCTATAAGAACACAAAACGTAATAAGGTTTTAGTTTAAACTAGGAGAAAGAAATAAGTTGTGTAATAAATTTTTGACATTGTATTCGCAGAATATCGTCAGCGATCGTCAAAGTATTTCTTAACAATATGCGGTGCGTTATATTGTGAAGGGGACAAATAGGATCTGGGTGCCCTGTGCCAGCTTCCCTGGCACCCCATACGACCGCATCCCGACCTCTGACCGGCCCTGATGTAATCGATTCTGTTCTTCTCATGGTTTTCACACAGGTTATATAGTCAAAATAAGTTTTATTTCTAATGTCAGTACCAACGAGAAAATTTGCTCTGTAAATAACCAGCAAACAAGTGCAAAATATAGTTTAAATAAATTAATGTTATTTGATGATTTCATTTCTTGGGTATTTTTTTCTTATGTAAAATTGTACCTTATTTTTATATCCCAATTTATTTTTGTCAGTGAAAGTTAGGATTACGATTATTTACTCAGACTAAGTAAACCCATTAGAAGATCGTTTGAGCCCTGAAACCAAATTGCGCCTCAGAAAAGGCCACCGTTCAATTGCTTTATTAAGTCGTGCAACCAGTACCGTCTCGTAAAGTTTCCCTTGCTCCAAAGAAATATTAATAATGTTAAGCGGCCATCGTTATTCCATCATCTGTTTTTCTCGCCAATTAGACGAGTGACTCATCTGTTCGCACGCGCCCCGAGGTAACTCTGCTTGCGTCTGGTGACATTGCTTCGAGTTATGCCACTGGCAGCGCTAGCATCGCTTCTGCGCTCTGTTTGCGCTAGAAAGTCTCTCGCGCCATGCGCCATCCCTTCCGCTGCTGTCCAACCAACACGTTTGCTGATACAAACACTATCTATTCTGTTGCCCTTGCAATTGATGGATTGCGCATGTGGATCTTCTAATTCCTGCTTCAGGATACGGCACGTTCATTGAGAACGTGGTAGAATATGTGCTGGTGGATTTGAATATATTCATGAAGGATAATATTTCTATTATTTTACATTCTCTTTGTGAAGATTAAGTTCGTAACAAACAAACCAATAAATATGATTAAATGGGAATTTTCTTTTTCATTGGATTGCTTTGAATTTATTCTTGAAGCAGTTATTGTAATCTCCTTAAAATCTTTTCTTTTCATAACTATCTAATCCAGATTTCTTTCACATGATATTTCGCCTGAATGTGATTATTTCTAACAAATTGTGCTTGGCAACTTCATACTTTAGACAATTTATACATAATCCGTATTAAAAGGAAACTGGAGTATATCCGTAAAATTAAGTTTTTATCTCTCGGTTTCGTCACAAGGGGAAGAGAGACGGTTCAGGCGCCGCTACGGTGAAGGCGCCCACACACGATCAAACTTATTTCTTATCAGTTTGACATGAATTCTGTCAAATAACTTTGACACAATGTCGAGTAATTCACACTCTCCCCAACATCACCCGTGCATGATCTAACTTATTTCACGGGTACCCCTCCGAGGTCTCCCTTGCAGAGCTTGTGGGCGTCGTGTCAGGTGTAACATGCCCGAAATATTCAATAAAGTAGAATCGCATATCGTGTATACTGCCATTTAATTGAATAGGATATTATATTTTTCTCTGTACTACGTGCAATAAATGAAACATTGCGAACTTTGCATTCAGATACTATAAACTTCTTTGAGGTGAGACATTGTCTTGTCAATTCTACAACATTGAAGTTCTATTGTCTTTCCTTTGCATCATCCCAGCCGGCATAAAAACACTCCAAAAATTAGTGCGCTTGGCCAATCTATAATTGAAAATACCCTTTCTATGACCTTAACAGTTATTCTCGGATTTCACTCATTTCGTGGATAAGGACAGATTAAAAATATTGTCAGATTAAGAGATATTTTTAACTGAACATGATTCCATTATTTTCGTTCCATTGTTTCATCCTATTAAGTTATTAAGTTGTGACTCAGAGATGGGTGGAATCACTTCTTTTGATATTTAATTTATCAATGTATAATCAATTTCCTAATAACTAATGTAATATACATTTATCTTCTTCGACATTTATTGTCTTCCCTTATAGATATTCTTGTATCGCCAGAAATGTAATCTCCGTGTTCCTGCCAGCTGTTCTGTCGACAAGTGTACCGTCATCTCTTCTAAATCCTTCATCACAATATGGCGTTGTTTGCTGTCCAGTGATGGTCGCTTCGTGGCGGACGACCGTCATCTCCATTAGCATTGTACTGGAAGTGCTACGTCGCATTCACATCAGCAGCGTTCGTTGGCGTGGCCGTGTGCTTCCGGTTCACACGCGCGCTTCGGCGTCACAGTCGCACCGGAAGTGCGCTTCTTCTCCCCCTCACCTCTCCCATTTTTCACTCCATTCCTTTTCTCTCTCTCTCTCTCTCTCCAGCTTTTCGTTTACTCTCCTCGGCATCGACCTTCTCAATCACGTGTCTCTGGCATACATTCTCCCTGGAAGGTAATTAGTGAGGTAAACTTTTCATTTGCAAGCATTAAAGCAAGCATGATATTATAAATCCGACCTTTTTTTATGGACAATTATTTATTTTATTACACAACGTTTCAGCAGGAAATTGCTGCCATCGTGAGGTGAAAGTAATACTAATATATATTTAATTATGATTGTAGACGAGAATGGTTCAAGGTTCATTAGTTTGTTTCGACTGAATTTCTGCATAACCGAGCGATGATGTACAGCGAAATGGATTCCTTATTTTTAATTAATCGTCAAAATGTTAGAAAGAACTTATGTGTTATTAGTAGGGTGACCACCTCTCTGGATTTGTTCCTGAGTCTCCGGTTTTCAAAGTTACTCTCCAGGCTCAGGGTCACTAGTTGTGATCTTAGTGTTTGCACTACAAACATTTCGACAAAAGTTGGTGTCACTTTTTTTACATGTATATCGTGAACTCAAAACATATTATGTCAACAAAATTTTAGGGATTTCTTCTTCTTCTAGTTTTAAGTAGTACGTGATATTGCAGAATGTTAGCAGAAGACATTGTTGTTTCTAGTATTCTAAGAAAGCGGTTAAATCAAACTAGTTGTGAGTATTAAAATCGTTAAAATTGTTCTTTATGTACTGGTCAAATTATGCATGCAAACTCCAACTGTTCGTCCTTTTTTACCTCCCTCCATCTCATTTATAAAAATCTCTGGGTATAAGAAAGTGAAAGGTGGTAAGACACAACATCTTGTTGACAAAAATAAATTCAAAAATTAAAATTTCCACCGTTAATAGAGAACTTGTGATCTAGGCGAGTGTGTTATTCTCTACACTACTGCCTCATTTGGAATAACTTTTAAGTTCATATATATTGATTTCTTACATTAAGCACTAGACGAAAAACGACGCGGAGATTTTTTCTCTTTCTGTGAATTTTATTGTAACTTTTAGAACCATTCTCGAGCGAATCCAGAAATATACTTCAATTGCTCTCGCTTTCTACGTGTAAGAAAATAATTGTGGTATAGGATCATAGTGTAGGATCTTCTTCTTCTCCTTCGCCCTTATTAATGCCGTGCTAGACAGGGTAGGCGTAGGTGGAGATGGTTGATGGGAGGGGGGGTACTTGATNGAATGATATGTGGGTGAAATGAGTGAATGTTGTGGTGGAATGATAGGCAGGGGAAGCGAGAGAACCCCGAGAAAACCTGCCGCGAACACCGCTCCGTCCACAACCTCGGATTCTACTTGAATCGGACCGGGTTTGAACCCGCGTCCCCAGAGGTAGAAGGCGAGTGCGTTAGGCACCATCATAGTGTAGGATAAGACTCATATTTGGTGTATTCTTATAAACTTCACTTTATATTTCAGTCGTATTTAATGTACGACCCGCATCATTTTAGTCGGCGCAGTCGTGAAAGGTACCTGGACAATCTTTTCGCGAACATCGTGTCACTGTAGGCATTACTAAAACATCTCACTTCCCACGTCGTTGCTCGTCGACTGGGACTGACCCGTCCACCCGAAGCCACATGAAACCGACAGCTTCCGCGACATCTTCTCAATTGTCACTGAGGCTTTCTCTTACAGAAGTCTTGTTGACATATTGCTACCCTCTGGATGAAACGTGGACATTCATTATCGCACAGCGCCGAGCAGCTTTCCGGAAATTAAAATCCCAACCTACGTATATTCTAGGTCAAGAAAGAGTCGTCTCCGGAGTGCCTGCTGATTGTAAGATAATCTGACAGTTTATGTCATGAGAGTGGCAAAGGCAATATCTTTCCGATGGAGAGTACGCTACAAGCTCTCGAAATGAATTGAGCGCACCGTCAACTTCCACCTATTTGATGTTGATACGTATCCCAAAAAATATATGTATATACATTTTTTTAATTTATTATCTTATGACGAGGTTCAGGCCGTGATCTTACCGTGACGTTAACTTAACCGTGACTTGGAAATTTGGAAGGAGAGATGTTGGATTACCGGGAAACTAATGGTATCGAATATGTCCGAATTGGTGAGGGAAACCCCAGCTGAAAATCTATCCTAATTTAACCGAGCAGGATTTGAACCCACGCTATCACGCTCAGTAATATCGTGGAGTCGAAGACGCTACACTCTAAATTATTTCTTTCACTCTTATTCGTTTTATCAACATGTTCAATATTTATTTCTTCTCGTGCCGTAATTCCTTCGTGACTAATGCTTTCGTTTACCTTTGCTGTGAGTGATCACTGCACAAATAGTATATGCAGTCTACGAATGATTAACTGCATAGCTCTGACCTGAAGGGGTATGATGAAAAATTTACTATTAATCCTTATATTACTAAGTTAATCTTTACGAGTATTTCAAACTGAAGTCAAATTGAACGATTAGATCTAAAATCATGGCAGATTTTCACAATATAGAAAAATAAAAGAATATACTACGGCTTTTTCGGGTTTGTAATACAAAAATAAATCTGTAAATATGTCCTTCATTGGAAGTTTAGTATTCGACACTGAACTCTAATGTTGATCATGTTGAGTAATGTTCTTCNATGTCCATCTTCATTGGAAGTTTAGTATTCGACACTGAACTCTAATGTTGATCATGTTGAGTAATGCTCTTCATAATGGTGTTAGTTCACCACAGTCATTGCCCGTGCATCAGCTGATTGTGCTTAGGCGGTGATGGTGGTGGTGTCATGTGTGAGTGCGTGCGACGAGTGTTTCGCTGGTGGCAGTGGACGGCGGCGGTGCCCGTTAGCCGCGCTCGTAACGGTGCGGCTGCGGCGTCCACCAGCGCTGCTGCGGCCCGCGCACTCCCTCCGCCCCGTTTCGCCTCGCAGCTGGACACCCGGTGCAGGTGCTCTCCAATTGAGGAGGACTTGTGTTTAATAGAGGGTTTTTTCTCTCTCTCTCTAGATTCGGTTTTTAACGAACGGTATTCTTTCGTCCTCGCTAAAATAGGCTAAGTAATATTTCTAGGTCTCACGAGTTCCTAATTTTCAATTAAGAGAAAATCATGTTTCCTGGTACCATACAGTTGCGTACAAAAATTATTATCCAGATAACTTTTGATAATGAGATAAGAATTAATGTCCCTTTCACGAATTTGCTGTTTGGCTCTTCCTCCATAAAAACTCAAAAATGTTAAGAACATGGATATTAATTCCGAGGTTTCTCACCATGTATGTAGTACCAATCTGCAATTGCAATTTCATTCTGTCTATCCTTCCCTTTTGAGAACAAACAATCTCCCGAATACTAACTAAAATAACAAATGAGATACATCGGTTTCGTGTGGAACTGGTTTTAAATTCAAATATTTTTAATTCAGTAATTTATGACCGCATTTGATACTCCTGTGAAATCACTTTTCTGCTAATAATAGAATACCAGAATTCATTCTTAAAGAAATTACAAATGATTTATAACTTTCTTCGAGAATGGGAGTAATTCAAAGTTAGAACACTTCACTCCAGGAATATGTGTCGTGTCTTAATGAGAGGATTTGGACGCTGTCGCCTTAAGTCGGCCGAATTGAAGCAAATGAACATCCGACGATTTCGCTTCCTGAAGGGGATTTCAAACGGGTTAGTGACGCCGTTTTTTGGGTGATCCAAATGTTCTGATTAGTGAGATCAGGAGGCTTAATCTAGTCGTAAATACCTTATTATGCGTCTTCCTCGTTTCTTCTCAACAGTCTAATGGAGTCGGAGATACATCGTGGAAGTGGCGATTCAGGGAATTGTGAGTTTACGACGCGATATTCTGAGCCTGAATGCTTAGCGTCGGAACGCCCACCGATCAATGAAACAATCATTCCAGACGTTAACATTCGAACATGAATGAACAGCAACTTTTTGTGCGTGCGTTTCTGAAGTATGCGACTTTTTCTTCTTCTCGTGCCGTTGTTAGGATGCCCCAACGATGATAAACGCTGTTGCTAAAGGTGCTGTTTTTGTACCGGCTCCATGCTTTACGGTTCTCTAATGGTTTACTTTGACTGTTTTGGAAATATCTTCCTAGTTATCTTTTCCAGTAACTTTCATTAACGTGCAATTGTAATAACGGCGTGATTGAGAATCCATAAAAAAATTTCCAAAGGAATATATTTTTTCTATAGGCAGTCGTGCTAGTGAACTAGTTATCTTCAAAAAAAATAAAAAGTCGAGTATGACCACTTGGAGAAAAATTACGGAAGCATGCGAAATACCATCCCTTATTCTCCATCCACGTAAACTTGGATTAATTGAGAAAATTGGACTAATACTTGGATGAGGGAACAAACAATAATTCGTATGTAACTACGCAGAGATTGTGTTGAGATTTATTAGTCTGATAAGAAACGTAAATTAGTTAGTTATTGAAAACAAATTTTTTTTTTTTTTTAGCTTCTCAGAAACGTGTGTTATTGAACTTTATTTTGCAGCTGGAGAAAAACGAATTAACGTATGATACCTATTTTTGTATAAATTTCATATTCGCAATAGCATTCGCCCCTGTGGTGACTCAGGTGGTAGCGTTCTTGCTCATCAGCAAGTCATCTTGGGTTCAATTCCCGGTGGGGCCAGAAAAAAATTGTAGCTTTTCACATTAATGTCCCGTTTCATATAGCTGTGACTTCTGAAAAGCGAACCCTCCTACTTCTCCTAGAATCGCTAACTCTAACCATTACTAACAACTCCACGTGGGCCAAGTTGTTGCCCAGTTAACTGCGGCTCACCTACTAACAATAACCCTACCACCCACCTCCTACCTCCTATCGCTCCATGTAGATAAGCTTCAATAGCACGCTACATTTCCCATTTACAAATACTACTATACAAGAAAAATATTCTTTCCCGTAGAGAATAGTATTATAAAATTACCTTTTCCTCTCGTGTGTGGTAGCAATGGGAAGGAAATCCTCATGAACTAGTGATTACGTAAGTCACGGGCATTCACGTGCATGCAATGTCGTTTATGATTGTCGCTCTCCATATAGGTGGTTGCGAGAGAAGGGGGACGGAATTCGGAATTAGTGGGACGGACGATGATGCGTGGAGGTCGGCGACCCAGCGAGAGTTTTTTTCCCCGCGTGAGCTGGCCCCGGGGCGAACGAGAGCGTGCCTGGTGGTTCATAACGCGCCTCTCGCGCACTTGCCTCGTTATTCTACGCGCAACCTTCATCATGGACCCCGCTCGGAATGCGGGCAGAGCGCTGTGCGGTGCGGTGAGGCGGGTATGCCATGTGTGTGGCTGACGAGCGAGCGACGTGAGGTGAGCGATGGGAATTGCCGGCAGTTCGCCAAGGAGAGGGAGGATAAAAAAAGGAGAGAGAGATGATCACGGTAGTTGAAGGAGAACCTGGTGAAGGGAATTTTCTAGTTGCCGTAACCAGTTTTTTTAGTGGAGTGCCCCGGACTTCTCGCGAGGATTTTTTGAATGATAGTAGGATATTTAAAAAATACTTAGTAGGATATTAACAATATATTGAATCCGCCTAGTAGGATATTAACAATATATTGAATCCGCCTCTGCCTTAGGGCCCTTGATCGGAATTGATGGGATGGTCCCTTGCTTCCGGAGAGTAAATAAGTTTTTTGTCCTCCACGTGGTCCTACGCAGTTTGTACTGTTTTTTAGACAATAAATTTATTATTATTATACCCTCAAAGTATTATCATTTGAAATCATCCAATATTTTAGGGGTGGGACCTTGCTATGTGCGTGCACGTACTGATCCTCATGAATTATACTGTGATGTAGAAGTTTTGTTTTTTATGAATCGAGATGTATGCGTTTTACACGAATCGGAGGTTTGTAATCGAATAGTCACGGTGTTTGAATTCAAGAAAATGTAGAGGATGGGAATTGTCAGGAAAGTGTCATTACATTCGTAGAAAGGGTGGGGATTGGACATCTGAGTGGCGTAACATATTTGCATGACCAACACCTAGAAAAGCTTTCTCATTAATTCTTAAAAGTGAAACACTGTTGGCAAATAAAAATTGATGCTTTATTTTAACACTTATCGAAAATCACGAGAGGTGGAATTACTCTTTCCTGATTAGGAATAAACATAAAATGTAGAGGTGGAGGAATACATCAGAAGGTGGAGGAATACATCAGAAGGGGGGAAATTCCCTGACTCCTCTCCTTTAATTCAAACACCGAATACTTGGGTACATGGTTGTTTAAATTGCTCTTTTCTTGTCTGTCCGCGAGTTACAGATGCGGGTAACCTCTTGTCTTTTAGATGAAACTGAACGAAGTCGTGAATTAAAATGCGTCAATTCGTAGTCATTTATGTCACGTATTCCTGTAATACCTTTCCTTTTAATGCAATTTTTAAGGCTTTCGTCTCTGTAATGGCCGAATAGAGTAGTTTTACCAACAGCCGTGGTCTAAGTGTAGCGTGTTCGTTTCCTCGATACAGCTCAGTAGAGTGCGGATTTAAACCCTTCTAGGCCGAACTAGGTGAGGCTTTTAGTTGGGGTTTCCCTGATCTACTTCAAGTCGGCTAGTTAGGTCCCACAAGTTCCCTGGTAACTCAACAATCTGTCCTTCCTAATTCCCTTTCCTAAGTCATGGTGGGTGGTAGAGCAAGCCTCATGGCTTGAACTTAGTCATTAGAATTACCTAGTCATTTACAATAAATAAATAAATAGTGGAGGTGATATTATGGCTAATTTTGTTCGTAATATATAATTTAGTACCTTAAGTCTTCTTTATCCGGGCTAGGCGGTGAAATATTTGAATTCTTTTCAAAAATCATTTAAATGGACCATTATATACGAGCCAGAGAAAAGCCTAGAATATTAGGAATACTAGCTGAGATTAAAGCGTACGCAAGTATTTCTTCCTGTATCTCAGTGCTGTTGTTACGCACAACCCTGGATCCCAGGTTTAACAAATCTTATATTTTATAAAATAACGGAATTTCTGTAACATGCTCCATTGTATGCAAAAGAAATAATAAAAATATTTTTTAACAGTAAATTATTTAACAAGAATAGTAAAATATATTGCCTATTTTTACTGCCCTATTCCAAAAACAGGTTAAAACATTTTTTGTGGAAATAAAAAATTCTTGGAAGGTTAGAATTGAGTTAGAGTCGATGAGAGTAAAGAGGTTGGGGGTGACGCTACGGACCGGGAGAAGTAATAGCGAAAGCGCGAGGGAAAAGCCGAAAGACTCCACGACGTCGCTCGACTGGCTGGTGTGCAAAAACGTCGCTACGGAGGACTTCCTTAGAGGAGGTTGTTGATTGTCTCCGCCCGAATTCGGGCAGTGGTACCACCACGTGGATGCGCATTCAGAGCACCTCCATCTGGCGACGTTTGCCAGATGCTCTGCCGCGCGAACGAGGGATGAGAACAATGCCGTTAGAGTGGATACCTCTCCAAATACCGTAATCCCATAAGCCAAGTCCGAAAGGAAAATAAAGCTCTTATTGCACATGAATGAATGCGTCATGTGTTCCATTATAAGGATTTAATGCAGTTCTAATGCTTTATGATAATAAAATGACTATTCAAACTTGTTTCTTGTGCTTTCTTTCACGTAACCTCATATTAATTACTCTCCGCTGAGAATGATGTTTTAACGATGTTGTATTGGAATTGAGATATCCTCCTATTCTGTAGTCAAATCTTGTAGCAAAAACAGCAATAAATGTTCCTGAAATGCTTCATTCAGTACTGGTGAGAATATTTTTTTATTTTCTGTGTTGTTCGTTTTATTTGAGTTCTATTCTGTAGTCCGCGTTTATGCAAGGTAGCGTATCAATTAGCCTCCCCTTCGACACACATCGCGATCACGAATCAAAAATAATTAATTTACCAACTAACCATTTATAGGAAATAACTGGTTGTCATAAAAAAGTAATTTTGTTGGATTTATGTTGATTGGTGCGTGTGCTACTGTTTTAAATCGGAGAGAGGATTTAAGACAGCTTAAGGAGTACAAACCTTGTTGTTTCATATTTCTTCCATCTCGTTCATCAACTTTCCTCAAGGTTTAAAGCAGGAATCTCCAAACTTTTTCAGTTTAGAGCTGGACTGAAAAATTTTAATCGACACGCGGGTCAACTACGTATACATTTTCGTATTACGAAGTAATTAAGATGTTATTACAACATATATTAATTTTTATAGATATGAACATTCATGGATGTGTTTTACAACATTATTAGGTGGTTTACTAAAAAGTGAATCTCTAAAAATTCTTATAAATTTATTAAACAAACATTTGAAGAAAAATTTGTTTAAAAAATGCAAGTCAATCTAGGTTGGGAAATGAAATAATTTGTCAGGTTCGTTTAACGCGTCATTCTTTGAATTTCTCGTGAATATGTGAGATGTGTGAAGCTGCTTTTGACCAAAACATGTCCACTATGCATCGAACATTTTATCTGCCATCAGAATGGATAAAAGGCCTCATCAAATAGACCGGAGTCCAACCGCAAGCCAGACAAAATCCCTTCGCGCGCCGTAGTTTGGAGATCCCTGGTTTAAAGCATTCTTAGACCGTGACCAATAACAACCACCACCATTGGCATGAAACTCAAGTGAAGCTGCTTAGTCCTGCATCTTGTGTCAGAACTTCGTGACATTCC
Source organism: Laupala kohalensis (assembly GCA_002313205.1). NCBI lineage: Eukaryota > Metazoa > Arthropoda > Insecta > Orthoptera > Trigonidiidae > Laupala > Laupala kohalensis. The sequence goes on along the minus strand of NNCF01133435.1, from coordinate 414,288 downwards.
GCTGTGTGAAGTGAAGTCCTTCTTCTACTTCCACTGCAGGTGTGGGCGCCGCGTCGCGTCGCGCCGTGCCGTGCCGTGCTTCGTCTTCGTCTCGCTCAACGGCGACGTCTCGATGACTCGTTCCCGTGACAACGGTCGCCTTTGGGCGGGCGCAGACGCGTGTCGGTGTCATATGACACGCTGCCGCAGACCTCGACCAAGGTCACGAGCACGCACGACCCTCCTCCAGCACGCGCGCACACGTTGCAGGGATGCTTTGTTTTTGCAGACTGCTGAGTACGACGTGTGAGATTTAAAATTATGGCTGTGCTCATTTGCTCAAGTGTGGGGCACATAGTCCTTTGTCTGGACCAATGTCGTTGCTATGCACTGACCCAGGATTTCTTCGGGACACCGAAATGTCTTCTCATAATTCATACATTATGTCAACAATTATTACATTTTATAAATAACAATGTACAATACATATATGTAAATATCTCTAAATTCCAAAGTTACAACTAATATTGATCTATCATTATATGCTGATTTTTTATATAACTGTTTCAGAAATATATCAAAACTGTTTTTTGGCCCCAAAAATGTTAAAAATAGATTTGGCGTGCAGCATGGTTTACATTCAGTTTAGTTCCTCTTTCAGTGCCAATATTAGTTTCAAATAATCCTAAAACATATTTAAAGTGTAATTATTTTAAGTTTGTCATGAGAATGTGAATCGTATATTTATTTTATTAATATGCTCTGAGGAAAATATTGAATTGCGTACATTTGTTCATTTGTAGCGCCAATGCGTTAAAGAAGACCGTTATCGTCCGAGGCGATGCTGCCTGTGGCAGCGCAGACTTTCGCTTAGAATCCCGCGCGCGCAGTAGGACAAGGCGCTCTCACTGAGCACGGGAGGATCTGGTCCTCGCGACGAGACTGATCGACGCTGTCTGCGCTTTCACAGTTCTTCCGCTCTTCTTCCCGCTCCCCGCTCCGCTCAATCTAATCGCTAACTGCTTCAGAGGCGATGAGACAAGACGCACCTGTGCGATGGCCCAGATGCCGTTTATGGTCAAGGTGTGGTCATCGACTTCTGGACTTTCATTGGGATCGTTTATGCGACTCTTCTTCTCCATGGCTTACACTTCGGGGATTTATTTGAGGAGTATTCTGTTTCCATATTTGGCTTCATTACTCCATGTACTATTTCAATGCATGGGATACGGAAATGAATGTGTGAATAGGATTTTTAAGTGTATTCAAAGCTAGTATAATTTGATAATGGCTTTGTGTTGTTGATCTCGCAAGCATCTTCTCGTTGTAATCCCATTTACAAGAAGGCCAGTATCCTTAAGATTTTCCATTTCGTGTTCATTTAGATTTGTTTATATAATTTTTTAAAGTTTGATACATTTTTATAAATCAGTATGTATACCACAACTAATTTACTATTCTGTATATGTTTTCCAAGTGAAACTGTTTTAGTTGAGTTGGGAACTAAAATCCCGACTTCGTGTTGGGAAATACTCGTCTTTCGAGCCGAGTGTGTCTGAAAGGGAGACTGGCGAACTATTGTATCCACTAGCGACGACATAAAAAAATAACCAGTCTCTTTAACTTGTTGGATTTCTTACAATATCTTGTTATTGATCAGCAACAGGAATTAGTCCGGTGTGATTCTGGGAGAGATCTCACGGACGTAGACATCAGATTAATGTCAGTGACTCGATCCTCGATCATGATAACCTCGAGACGGTTTCTCAAGGAGTTCTTTGCCGATTTGTGACAGACATTTCTGGAACTCGCCTCTCTCTTAAGATTTTCTAATACTAACAAAATCATTAGCAGAGTTCGAGCCCTTTCGATAAGCCTTCTTTGCAGCCTCCATCCGTTGCATAATTATTACCGTGCCGTGCTTCGTCGTTGAATCTCCACAAGAAGGACAACGGGTGGATGTTCAATGTATTTTGAAATACAGTTTACGTAAAATACATTCACCTTTCATTTATTATCTTTGAAGTGCAACCTCGCTTAAACGGATTAAAGATAACCGTTTATTAGAGCAGTCAATAATACGAATAGTGGTGGATCCAGGATTTGATTTTCGAAGTGAAACATTTTTCCTATCATTCATGAACCGTAGAATGTTATTATTACACATTTTATACGAACATCAATAAAACATCCATCATTAATTTATTCCATTATTAAATTATTTATTTTCGATTATCTTTCTATTGTAAATTTTATCGAGGTATATTTTCTATTAGATAAGTGTCTCGAAATGTCGCTGGGGTGCGAATATTCTAGAAACAGTGAAATATCGTAAAAACCTTCCGATTCTATTTCTATATCTAGTTTTTTGAGGGAGGGGCACCTGTCCCCCGTTGGTCCCCTTGGACTCGCCACTGAATCCGGATGATGGACGAAATCAACAATGTAATAATTCTACTGCACTATAGAGAAATTATGTTAATGATGTAACATATTTAATTACAAAACTTTGAGTATCACAAAGCAATGTTCTAGTTTTTTTCGTTTCTGAGCCGTATGTCTTTTTAACTGAGCACATTTCTCATTTTCTTTTATGTTGCAAATTGTAATATTTAATCCATTGCAGGTTTATTAATTTAAGTAAATCACTGAATCGACTTTTCAAAATAAATTTTAAATCAATAAGAAAAGATGAGTCGCATAGCCTAACGCTTCCTGCACAGTTTCTTCAAAAAACAACAACAAAAAAGCAAATCCTAAAATGGTAGGGTACATTGGAATATTTTTATCTGCTGATGCATTTTGCGCGTGATCTTGCGATGGACCTCAGAGTCCTAGGTTCGTGCCTTGCGCCGTACTGTCGTGCTGCAACTATTTACCGTTTCGCAGAGAGGCGTGTCATGTCACGCTCCGACTGCCACTCACAAGCTTTCGTCTGCAATTGTTGAGCAGCTACCGCCACTACACCGTCATAGCTACGCAGCCGCTTCGGTAACTGCCATTACTAGGCAACTACTATCGCAATCATTGCTACAACCCTATTATTGTTTCCTTAGCAACCGTTCCTACTGCCTCTGGTATCTTCACCGATAATCTGACATTTACTGTGTTTCATGGATGCTGATAGCTCTACGTTTTTCGGGATGTTTTATGTACAGAAATGATGCTTTATACTTTGGTGCGAATATATTATTCGAAAAGCTCGTGAGGGTGGTGTATTTTTTCAAATGATTTTAAAGCAGGAGACCTAGTTAATTATCAATATTGCGCCAAATTTACTCTTAACAAGGAACGTTACTTACTAAAAGTCAAACAAAACAAATCGTTTTGTCTCGAAAAGGAACCATTCTTACAAATTGTTCGGTAATCAGTTTTACGTCCGAAAGTAATAAAGAATAAATAATGTGGGCAGATCCATAATCATAAATTTATTTTGACTAATCTCACCTAAAATTTATAGTTGCTTATTTTAACTTTATGAAATATTGTAAATTTGTACAATGATTTGATTCACGTTGTAATTTAATTAACTAGTTGTTAGTTATCAATATATTATACGAATAAAGTACTTGCATTGCATATTTTGAAAAATTTCGGAGGAGATCCGACGGCCTGAGTTTCCCGTCCCCTGGCTTGTCTCCCAGAAGAGAAAAGTTCAAATATGGTAATTGAGTTGAAACAGAATACTTGTATTTTGGTCAGATGTTTCTCCTCGTTCATATTTGAGGTGTTGGGTGAAGACCTTTGGAAGAAAACTTTTTCTTCCCATTTCGTATTCCTCCTTCGTGCAATGAGAAGCTGTTGACGAGATCGACGGGAAGCGTCTGCTGCAATCCTTCCTCGCACACCTTGCGTCTGCTCGTTCGTAACAGGCTTCTCAGAACGCCGAGAGCAAACCCATTTCACATCCCATGGGAGGGAGGGAGGGATGTCTCTCATTGCTGTGCTGCACAACTCTCCAACGCAACGAGTCTTCCCGTTTCTCCCTATTTTTCTCCCACTGTCACCTCCACCCGTCCACTTCTTTTCCCAGCCTCACTTCGTCCACTGGTGCTGCCCTCCCTTTCTTAAGACGTTCGGACGCTTCCTGAACCTTGAGAACCACTTACCCCGTCTCGCATCTTTTACTTCTCCTGCTGCTGCTGCTGCGGCTGCGACTGCGTGCCACCGCGGCGACGACCATCGCCGCAAAAAGTGACGGAACCGGCCGGTCTAGATAGAGCTCGCTCTATTGGCCGATGCCGCACCGCGACGCTCGCTCGAGCTGACTGCGTCACTGCTGCGTCTCGAGATCGTGTGAACTACTCGCTAGATTACTCTCCTCACTGTATTCTGTTATCCTACTTTTTTAAGNTTTGATTCTGTATTCTTAATAGGAGATCAGCTCTCCGAGTTAGTCGAATCACGGAGATGTCTAATTGTTTTCATTATTTTTATTCTAATTGTTTTAAAACACGACAGTGTCCATAATAACGAAGATAAAAACATGATTTAATTTGTGTTTATCAGTTAATACTACAGTACCAGGAACTCGTTTGATTCATTTGAAATGCGTAAGAGCATGTAAAAACATTGCGGCGGTTTCCTGGTTTATGCGTCTCATCTCAGTAAAAATTAAGTAGATTTCTCAAATGTTCGGCGACAAAAGTAATGTAAAGAATACTACGTAAAATTTACCACAAAACAAAATAAACAACCATCACCTCCCTGATTTCGAAGTTGGTTTTATTTTGAAGTAAGTGTTTTCTCTAAAAGACGCAATGATTACACCATTAATTATAATTGTAATTATTTCATTTCAATAGTCGGTGAGGTATGTTTTTCAAGTTGCAATCACAAAACATAAATATTACTCTGTTTATTTACGCCGATTTGAGATATTTTAGAGATTTAATTCTTCATACGCTAGCACTTCCTTAAACGGACTTAATTCTTTTTCCCGAAGAATTTTTTAAATGGAATTAATGTCTATTTCTTGATTACATTATGAGAATTACTCGTGAGGATTGATCAATTCTGCAGCATTAACAACTTACCAGCGTTACTAACAATTTCCTTTCGATCTTCAACTAAACAACGAACCCTGAGGATGGACATTAACTTGTATGAAACGCCGGCAAGTTATTAATGCTGGAGAACTGGCCAATCCTCTAGAAAATATCTTTATTATTCCATTTTATTCGTCTTCGTAGTATCATCGTAGACCATTCGGGACAATCGAGGGATATCGGTAGCATTTCATTTCATATCTGATTCATAAATATATAAAGTATTTAAAAACTTATCATTGTGGTTGCCAATTTTCGGACATCACTCTGTCGCAATTTTAAGGTTTTAAATGGCATAAATGTATGTCGTGAGTAAAACAACTGATTTTTAATTAAATTTAATAAGGATTCATTTGATATATTTTGTCCAATATTGATTCAAAATCTCTCGATAAAATCTTTCGATGACGTTGCATATTGGAGAATTCTTGAGTATTTTCATCATGTTTTAAATTGTTATAATGTGAATTTCTAGGCGTGACGAAAGTCCTTCTTAATTCGACCATCGGGGAATTTGTGCTTGATGAGTGTGAGTCCTTCCCCATATAGGGAATGTGGATGAGTCTCCGTCGTTCTGATTTTCAGGAAGAGAAAGGACGTGTGGAGTAAAAGTGACATATTCCTCAGAAACCTCCCTGTTCTGACAGTCACATTGGTTCAATTTCGAACTCGTTTCAAATACGTGTGCAGAGAGATGGACTGAGCGTGATGCGCTGTCATCGTGCTGCAAGAGCGATGAAATGTCACGTATAATGCATCTAATTGCAGGGATATTATCGTTTGAAGTGGCCTTTACATCAGACGATTTGCAATTTCACTTTTAAGAATGTGAATACAATAGAAAGTTCGCTAGTAGCCTGTTTCACCGAAGGTAAGTGTTTTGCAAACAAAAGAGTAATTACGACTAGTATACTACGGTGTATTTGTGTCCGTCGAGCAAGTGAGAAATAAGAGCTTAAATATTATTTAATGTTGATACGAGACTCTATAGTGTCTTTACCAGCTGCATTATAGACGTTCATTAGCCAGGGGTACTTTCACAGACTGAAGTGGATGAATGGATGGATGGAAAAAAAGTTCGAAATGTCTAAGTAATTTTTTCTTTGGAAAGTTTGTAATAGGTTTACAAAAGCTACGATGAAAATGAAACTAACCCATCGTAAAAAAAAATTGGATGTACGCTATTTCATGCTATGATCAGGAATAAAATCTTCTATAGAATTTTAAAAAGTCTTGTAACATTAATACTTAACGATATGTATTCGTGCAATTACTATCATTTTTTAAATAAAAAACAGAAGGAAGGAAATATGTTAGAATCTCTCTTTTTATCTCATTCGATCAGATCAAGTGCTGGGTTAACGCGATACAACTCAGTATGACTTTCCTTTAACTCATCTGGTTTCCGAATTGGGTCCGCGGTCTTCTAGAATTTCGATGAGACTAGAAAATTTGGGCTATTACTGACTGTTGACCCTTGTTGCGTCTTATGAAGGAAGCAAAAGAGTTGCACATATCTTATTACGTGTATATTTCACTTTCTTATTCTTTCGTTTGCTGTCTGATTAACCATCCCGAGATCGGAACAGTGGTTTGGGGTTTGGTTATGGGATAGGGATAATTGTAATACCTAAATACATCCTGTGGTGGTTTCTCGTTGCCTTCCACGGGTACAACAATGTGAAAACACCCAAACCTTATTTCGTTTCAATCCTTTTGACTTTAAGGGACACCTCCGCGTTAAACCGACTGAGCCACCTAGTCGACACATGAAAATTTAATAACCAAGATTTGCCATTTTATGAATAGACAGTATTTTGTCCAAACATATATTTCACTAATAGTTACCTGTATATTAAATGTTAATTTCAAAGGCTATGCGAGCAATCTAAAAAATTGTAAAGACCTAGAAATCTTTTTAAAAGTTTGAATTCCACTGATCTAAGAGAATTAACAAAAAGGGGAAAAATCATGGTAAAATTGAATTGAAGTTTTACAATTGTATGTGATGTGATATGTATATTGATATGGTTAGAAGTGTGATGCTTGTATTAATATGAATCTGCACTTCAGGTGCATTATATGAATTGATGGGCCAGTAGAAATTTTTTGAACCCTGAAGAAGACTATGTGCAAGGTACTGACTTACAATTGTCGAGAATCTATTTTTACTGTAAAATATCGTGTTGGCATTTCGAACACTGCATATAAAGATTTCGTTCTTTTAGACCTAACATTGTGACTTTCAAAGATAAACGAGATAGTAGAAGTCTGAGTAGAAGAAAGAAGGAGCGCCGTGACCCTCAGTCAAATGTGAATGGGTCCTCTCCCGAAAAAGGCATATGACCTCTCGTCGCGAGAGTGACTGAACCACGAAGACCAGTTGGCGAAGGACGAAGGCCTACCTACCTTATCGGAAGGAAGTGCGTCAAATCCTGCGTCTATTCCGCTGCCACTTTCCCCATTCCGCGGAGGAAAGTTCACGCTCGCTACTCTCCACACGAAAGAAATGAGGACTATTCTTATGTTTCATCCTCGTCTTACCCCACTTTCGTCTCGAGTAAATTATCTGTAAAAAAATTCTGATGAAATTTTTAAAAATAATATTGTAATATGAATTAATAAATAACTACCTTTTTAGCAGATAGTATATTATAGAACTCTTATTTGAAAAACATCATCACTGAATAAAATACAAAGACCAATACAAATACTTTAAAACCTTTTAAAATTCACGACGTTTCGGTACCCATTGGTACCCATTTATCAAATGAGATAAAATATTGCGAGTGAAAACGTAAGTACTTCGTATTTTATGTATTTAGTTCTTTGTATTTTATTTAGTGACGTTTTTCCACTAGTTCTAAAATATAGTCTGATAAAAAGGTCGTTATTTATTTATTCATATATCACAATGCAGACGAAGATGGACTGTGATATTTTCTTCTTTTTTGCATTGAGAGATATTTAGTGCAAATCTTGGCCCAAAAAATCTGAGCAAACTAAATCTTGGTAAAAAAAAGAGACAGATTTTCGCGGGAACTAATCCCTAGATAACCAGGAAAGTTAGCAGTTCCGATTCCATAAAAACATGAAATGAACTATAAACGTATGGAAAAACACAGATTTCTTCAAAAATTTAGATTATTCTGGAAGATATTGAGGTCATTGTTCAAAAATGCCAACATCAGTCGAATAACACGAGTGTTAAGATTTTACGAGAGAAAGAAAAAAACTTTCATAAAATTAATTACTTTTTGTATTTCTTCAAATCTGCTGAATCTGTGACTGATCGACACAGAAGTGTTGTATTGCTTTGAAACTAATTGGTACAATTCTTGATTCATGTGACACAAAGAATTCGTGTCTTCTTCCTCTGTTTTTTTATTCCCATCCATGTTCACCCTACTTTCTATGAATTATCACAGAATAAACAATTTTATCTTCTAATAAATTTGTTATGTGTAATATTACCTTGTTCCTTTATTGCATTTAGCATTTGGGTCATTCCAACCATAATCGGTCTAAAACTTGCCGCACCCCTTCAGATTTTGCTATGGATTATTCTGGAGGCTTTGAATATTGTATAAGAAGGGTAAAAAAAGTTTAATAAGCTGCTTTTGTTAAAATTACTCTTAAGTCGATTTGCCCTCAGCGTACAGAGCACCAGCGTCGCGAGGTAAAAAATTTCGATGAAACCCCCTTGGAAATTTATATCGTTGTATTTGTAAATGGGAAGTGTAGCATGCTATTGAAGTTTGTCTAGTTAGCTGGGTTTTCCAATAACTTGGCTCACGTGGAGGGGTTAGTAGAAGTAGTTAGTAATAGTTAGAGTTATTGATACTAGGAGGAGCTGGATAGAGGAAGGAAGGTTTGCTTTTCAGTAGTCACAGCTATATGAACTGGGTCATTAATGTGAAAAACTACAAATTTTCTGGCCTCAACGTGAAAATCCAGATTTTTAATTTTAAATTACTATAACTTTAAAATTTGTTAATTTCTCTTGCCAAAAATTGGCGAAATTAAAGTTAATTAGTTCTACTTTAATCTACCAACATTTCGTTAAATTCTGAGATGGAGTATTCGAGAAATTTTTCTATGAAAAAAAATTATATTTTGACGTTTTCGTTACAAGTTTAAACATATTTTGCTATTTTAAGTATGTGTTGGTTACTTTTTTCTATATAATAAAATGTCTACTGTCTGTAGATTTTCAATTTCCAAGGGAGTTTCATCAAAATTTTCACGATTTTTTACCTCGCTGCACTTGAGCTCTGTACGCTGAGGGCAAATCGACTTAATAGTAATTTAAACAAAAACAACTCATTAATAACTCAATAAACATATTCCCCTTATACAATATTCTAAGCCCCCAGAATAATTCATAGAAAATTTGAAGGAGTCGGGGAAATTTTAGGCCGATTATGGCAGGAATGACCCATTTGTAATATTAGCAAGCTCATTGCCGGCTACCTTCGAAGCAAAAAACTAATGATGTCTGTTCTTTTGCAGGTACGTTGACCGCAGTACCGTCTGCCGCCGCTTTGACTTAGCTTGTTAAAGACATTGGCTTGGTGAGTCACGCAAAACAGCACGATTCTCATACATTCGTCCATATTAATGTGGTAGCTTATCCCGTGCCATTTTATTGTGACTTCTCGGCAGCTCTTGAATTTTCCTGATGAACATCTTCCAAGGTCTTCCCCTTTTATATCTTCATCCTTTTGTCATGTACCAGCTTCTGGCTGCGTGTGCTTGTGTTTGGAAATTAACTCCGATGTGATTGGCTGTCTGCGTTTATGTGCCGCGTGCAGCATTGTTTATGCACCTGTGTAGGTATCATCTTACACGCAGTACTGTCTGTAAACATAATGAATTCGTTCATTCCTTGTTATTATGCTATCTTAAGGCGTTCATGTTTTTGCCTTCTGTCGACTGATGGGGTGAGGAGTTGTGGTTTTGGAATGTCGTTAAGACTAGTAAAAACTTGTGAACAACATTTGTCAATATGAAGTGAAAGGAAAGCTTTTTGTACATTTTGATAGACACAGAAGTGACCTTCTGAAATGTACAAGGGGCCAATAAATTGGTTCCTTTCGAACATCACTTCATATCTGTTGGAAGAGAGATTTTCCTCTTCGGTTCAAGTAGAAAGCTAGTTCAAAAATGGATTTGATGCAAGTTCCAAATTGAGCTCAAGTTAACTGCACTTTAACCTGATATACACCAGTTTATTCAGAAACAACAGGCCCAATCATCACATTAGTTCAGAGAGTATATTTTAACATGAGCTCAATTACAATAATTTTTTGTCAATTTATCATATGCTAGGCACAATTTCATCAGTGATTAGAGTGTACTTCAGATTTGCGGGTCACGAGAAATCTGGCGGATCTTTGGAGGGGGGGGGCTAAGGGGGTTGGTTATACGACCTGAACTATCAACACATAATACTGAAATTGATAAGATGTGTCTTTATCCTTTAATATGTATTAGCAATTTTAAACAATTAATATATTTGGTCACTAATGAATTGGTGATTATCTATTTGATGAATTGGTTTTGTATTAAAATAGTAAATCGCTATAATATTTATATTTAAAATAATATTTTAAATAATATTTATTATAATATTTATAAACTTTAGCCCCCACCCCTCGATTACAGTCTAGATCCTCCTCTGCGTGAAGTTGAATATCCCTAATGGTGGACCCCGAATATAAAAATGTTGAAAACCACTGAAGTAGACTCTTAATTGATTATTAAGACCGCTTCTCTTAACGTTTTCAATATGCTCTTCCTAATTCCCTGAGAAGGAAAGACTCCTTCAGGAACGGAAGCGGAAACCATTCAGGTCGGAAGTAGAGGCGACGATGGTGGAGCGATGACTGAAAACAAGATTCGTGCGTCCACGTCTAAGCTTTTTGCGAAGGCGGTGTCCGAGAGATGCGGAAGACTGTTGCCTGAAAGATTTTGTCCCTGCCTCCACAGCAGCAATTGCAGTATTCGTCGTCGTTTCTACTTTCCAGGAGATCCTCGAGAAAGTGATGGATGTTACCAAAAAAGTATGCGTTTGGATACGGTGCTATGCAAAAGCGAACCCATAAAAGATAAAATGCGCTTGTCTTCGCGTGAATGATGAACTGACAGGCGAGTCAGTTCGTCGTATACATTTTCTTTCTCTTGTTAGAACGGAATTATCAGCTTTCTTACGGGTAGTTTACGCAGTTTAGTTTTATTCTTTTTTGTTCGAAACAAGAGAGCTCTTTTGTAGATGAAATTCCAATTTTACTTTACAGGAGTCTTTTGAGTTTCTTTTTAATGTCTTGCGGTGAGGTTCAGGACAAGAAATCTGCTCTTACATGTTTCGGGAGGAGGGAAATTGGGGTTGCTGAGGAATGTTAGGTATCGAAGTGAGTGAGGGAAACCTCAACTGAAAACCTCACTTAGTTCGAATCCGAACTCTCCCGCGCAACGATATGGTGAGAGTGGAGACTACAATTGTACCACCTCTATCGGTAGAACAATTCGATACTCGATTTTGTATTTTTTCATTGGACTAGGCAAGGCTGTAACACGTTAATTAGTTTGTAAAGTTTAAAAAAACATAATTTTGTCAGGTGGAATCAAGGTCTATGAGGGAGCAAAGTATATCAATGCACATCCGTAACGCGTACCGAAACGTGACACAGATCCCCCATTAAAAAAGTTACTTACTAGAGATCGTGGAGTTCGTGGATATTCTTTTATCTGACGTGGGTTGCTGACAGTAGTTTGACAAAATGCTGAACTATGGGCGATATCACCTCACACGCTTTATTTTCTATTACATATTACGAATTAAGAAAATGTATGATAAATTCGCGTGTGAATTTATTGACTGGATTTGTGATTTACATCCAGGAAATTTGAATGACATTCAAGTGAATTGTAATTATTGTACTTCCATTAAAATGTGTTTCTCAGTATTCACGGGGAGTGCCCTCCGCATCCTACCCCTTGGCTACGCCCATGATTTCAGCTAGGTATAAAGTAAATGATCCTTGATATATTAAAATTTATTTTCATTACAATAACATCTAACGAAGTATTGTTACCCTTAAAAATCGACTATTCAGTTTCACATTGAATTTGACCTCATGGCTGCATGAAATAGAAAGGCATGTGGGTGTACAGTAGTGATCTTCACTCATTAAGTATTCACGACGTTTCTTTTGGAGTCAAGTATTTGGAGAGAGTGCTTCACTTTCATTGTCTGCTTGTGTGATCGCTCAAGGGGCAGAGCATTGGCACCGTGCCACCGGATGGATATCCGTTGCCGCTGCTATAAACTACGCCTTTGCTATCTTCATCACCCTAGGCTTTTCCTTTCTTCTCTTCATATTGGATGGCCGCAGAAACCTTCGTCTTCCGTATTCATGTGTTCGGAAGTTTTTATCATGTTGGATGTACTTTTACTCCCGATCCAGTTGGTCATATTTTCCGTATTTGTCAAGGAAAATGTCGAATCAAGATATATGTATTATTACAATACATATAGTCCGCTTACAGGTTGGCGGACTCCTAAATTGTTATCGAAGGACCTATTTTCTTCAGTATGCAAGTTTTGTGAACTCGTGAGATAAAGACGTTAAAATTAAAAATAATTATTACTATGCTTATTCCACGATCATTATTTCTTATTTCCTTAGGGTGATTGGAAACATAATTTCTTGTTAGTTTTCCATTTAATTACCTTTTTTCATCATACTCTGAGACTACACATACTTTCTGATAGTTATTTTATGATAGTGTTTCATCGTGTTTTACCATACTCCATAGCGTAGCCTAGAGGAAATGCCCTCCGTAGAGTCTGCAATCTTTCTTGAGACATAAAAAACGTCTTTTGCTTTAGGAAGTAAAATCTCCCAATCATCTCCTCAAAAATGTTTATTTCATAAATTGAGTAAAAATTTCGTGCCCTGAGGTGTAAGTATTTTCACGAATCTAATTTTCTTTGTAGCACAAAAATTTTCATCTCCGAACAATACTTTCATTATTATCGAGTATTTGTCAGTTCTGTAGCATTTAGAACTCGCCAACGTTTCAGACTGAAAAAAGAAACTAATCAATACTCAGTTACTATAATTAATATAAATACATGATAATAATGTAAATCATTTGTTTTTAATTTTTTTCATACCCTCTCTGTAAAGTGAGCTTTGGTACACAGTAGAACCCTGTAGTCAGCATAGCAGTTCTGAAGAAAAGTTAAGAAGTACTTGTATTGAGCCCAATACTTTGGTGCACGGGTGAAACGATGCTCCCAATGAAAACATGTTTAAGCGACGCTGACGCAATATCACATCTACGGGGAGGTTTACGTCACAATGATAACTGAACACGATAACTGATTTTAAACGAAAAAATGTAGAAAATGTAATGTATTGTTTGTGGATGATTATTTTTGTGTATATATTATTTATAATAATAAACTTGTTTCCTATACATCTTTATATGGTTTTATCAAGTTGTTTTTCTTCTAAATCGAGTTCGAATATCCCGAAATTTTGGTGTTAGTGAGTTTGGATTAGGGGCAGTCCATGAATTAGGGAAAGCAAAAATTATCATTTTTAACACCCCTTCCATAACGCACTTATAACTATACTCTTACGCCCTCTAATAATAACGAAACGTTAACCGTGTCTCCTCCGTCGCTAAGAAAAGTTTTCTTACATTTGGGAAAAATTTGATATTGTTTTAAGATTTTGACGTATTGTTAGTTTCTCATCAACAAGCACAAGAACAGTTCAAGGATTATAATAATAAACGTAAAAAGCGTCCTATAAAGCATACTTTAAAAAACGTAACGAGTTACGTAACACCAAAGCTAACCCCCTCTACCCCGACGTAACGCAGTGACACGATATCATAATCCCCCTCTTCTCAGGGTGTGTTACATATTTACTGAAGGCCTCTTAGAGGGCTTCTACATTTTAGATTAGAGGGTATTTCAATTAATACGCTCCTTTTGTCCTAATAGTTTTTTTTCTCTCCTACGTGCGAGTGTCTGTCTTGTGATGAGTTCTCTTCCATCTGACTCCAGCTGCGTTGGCCAAGGCGATCAGCAGACCAAGGGCTGACGACTGTCTGGAGGCAATGGCCAAATACGGCGACGGACGAGAAATCGCAACCTTCACCATGTCGCGCCATTGCGCCATGAGTAGGCACTGCGAACCGTCCAAGCTGTGTCCGTAAATTCACCCACGTTTCCAATCAATAATGTAACGTTCCTTTTTTTATCGCTGAATAAATGCAACGAAGATGCTCGGAGCATTGCCAATATCAATTCTCTGAGAAGAAAAGAAAGGCAACATATTCGCATGGCGAGGCATCTTGTGCTTTGTGAATCTAGATTTCCTGGAAAACTTCTTTCGTACATTATTACATTCATAAGCACATATGTGAATATTTCATCGTTAAAATTTAAATTGACAAAAATAAAGATTTAAGTACAGAAATAAAGGAAGGCAATAAAGACAACATATCAAGTTTATTTATCTGGATGAGAACACCATCTTGAAAGAAAAAATACAACTTCGTGTAGACCTGGAATCACAGACGAGATCACTTGTATGAGAGAAAAAATAATGAACTGAAGAATATTAAGTCCATTCATCTAAATTGGAACTTTTACTTGACGGGAGTGTCATTATGATTTATGGAAATTGAAGCTTGTGTTTGAATGTACCAATCCGTTTTCTTACACTGAACACTCTTAGTTGTCAGCAGTGACTGATCTATGGAGTGAGCTAAGAGGGCTATAGTACCCCCCTCCCACTGGACCTGAACTTTTAACAGATAAAATTGAAGTAGATAATTGGCATACTTTGTAAATGTGTTACTAGGTTAATAATTGTTATTAGTTATAATTTTTATTGTTATTAATAATACGAGATTAATAAAATTAATAATACCAATTAAAACTAATAACACCATGTTAAAAACTTAAATAAATAACTGTCATTCTTATTAATAATGAATGATATATTGTTAATTATTTATGTGATTCATATCATTTAAGGTAATATTTATAAAATTTGTGTTGAAACACCATGACTTTTAAACAAAATGGTCCCCGGTTACCCCCCCTCTCCTGGATTAAGGTCCAGATCCGCCACTGGTTGTCAGGTTAACAGACTTACAGAAAGAATTTTAAAAATTGTACTTTTGAATCGTTTCTGAATATGGAAATTCAATTACGGTTTGGAATTTTTAACAACTTTTTTCCAAAGAGGAGTAAGAAGAGTTCGATTATCAAATAATAGCGTGATTGGTTTATTGTGTTGTCCAGTTCTTTCAATAATTATGTACACCTATAAAGTGTGTATGTATGTATATAGGTGTATGTATATATATATAATATAGTATTTATCCAATTATATCTTCTTGTGTTGCGTTATTTGACGAAATAAAAAGTAGAAACATCCTGTGTCGGTAGAACATTCGTGTCAGCCACCGATGTGCCCCGGGGCACGTACATAAAGCACGAACAAAACAGTGTTCTCCAGATTTCCCTTTTAAGGCTCCCAGAGCAATTTCACGTACCACCTTTTTGCAGCGCTATCATAATCGCATGAAGTGAAACAAGCATGGTTGCTTTACGGTACCTCTCTGCTTAAAACGATTTGCCATTCTTCGACATAGAATGTTTCTCTTTCTGAACTATGAAGACAATTGTACTAACACCGTTGTCTTTACGAGAAGATAAATAGTTATTAACGTACGACGGGACATAGAAAATATACTCGGGAACGAATGGAAGATTTGAGTGATATAATTTTATGAGCTTGTAGAACTTCCGGCCAAATCTAAATACATTTTACTTCTGTAAAAGAACTTCAGATTAAATTATACTTCAGATTCAGTATAATTGTTTCACGATATAATTTTATAAAAAAACACTTGAAAATTGAGTGAACCGTTTCAAAAGAACAATATTCCTCAGATTCAATTTTAGATGAATTGGAAACCTCATAACACGAGACATAAGATTTATGTATGTAACTTCGATTCTGTGTTACTCAAAAATTTGTTACGTTGATACCTCTTACGGGCTAATGCTTTAATGCGAATGTTGTTTGTGAAATCTAAAAGAATTTAGGTTGAATGTTTTGTTTACGATTGCCCGAAGACTTTTCCTAGAAATTCCTAAGGAAAATACTTAATGGAATGTAAAATAAACTAAGACAGTTCAGGCATTATAATAAAATTTTAGATTTTTTTCTGACCGTCCGTCTTATAGTGATTAATCTTCTAAAATTGGAAATTGGAGAAACTTTCAATGCGTTTTGAAATCTTTAAATTTTACAATTATCAAAATAAGGTTTGTAACGTTTCCTTATTTTTGTTTAAGATATGATATAATATGCAACTTGATTATGTTAAAACATAATAAGTTTTTTCAATATTAAAAAAAATACATCAGAACCGAAATTTAATTTTTTTGAAAAAATGTGTTGTATTTAGGAACCATTTTAAAATATGAAGGTGGGATAGGGGTGGGTTCATTTAGAAATAAATAATTGTTTATAGCAATGTACAATATATTGACTAGTTTGAAACTGTTTGTAAGAAGCTGTTTGGGTCAAGTTTCATTGAATACCACTATATTCTTGAACTAAAAACGGACGGTCAGACAAATCTAAAATTTGTAGTTTTTAAATAAACCAAAATTAATTCCTAAAAAACAAAAAAATCTAATTCCGAGACACGAAGGTCGAATTTTGTCCGATTTCACGTGGAATGTCTCATGTCTCTTTTTCAGTGATACAATACAGTCGAAAGACTGCTGTCTCTCCTTACATTATAATAAGTGAAGGTACAAAAATTCACGGAAAATTATCTTTCCAAATCTCCATTCTTTCCACGACAGGTGAAATACGCGCCGCGCCGCGTAGATCTCGACCCGTAGGCCTTGGAACTGCCATTTCCATATCGAAAGTTGGCGCCGCTTGTTCCGGTCGTTGAGCGCCAATTGCACGTCTTCTCTTCACACCGAAAGGAGAAGACGGGAAACGAATGTAAAGAATCAAGAGCTATTGGTGGGCCACGCCTGCAGCACGCGAACGTAACCAGCGATTGACGGGCTTTCACGGGCGCACGGCCAGTACGGCCCCGGTCATCGACTCGCATTCATACGAACGACCATTGAATTCACTCTCAAGGTTCGGCTTCCCTCTCTGTGGAGAATGATTCACTAATCTCTCTAATCATACATCACGTAGCGTACTGAGATATGGGCAGTCCATGGGGGATCCCCCATATGGGTCAGCAAAATAATATAAATTCATAAATTAAAACAAACTTTTTTCCTCTACAACTCTTAAGAATGTATTTAATAATATAAAATAATGAGCCAAATGTATTAAATACATGTCAATTTATTTGTATGAACAAAATTGCTCTTGTACTTGAATATTGGGGGGCCTCCAAGCAGAATTCCGCCCCACGTCTCATTAGGCATAGGTATACTCCATTGTTTATATCAGCGCATGTTGATATTTACTCGTAATTTAGCACATACAAAACAACTTTTACGTGTTAAATTAATGTGGCTTAATGGTAACATAAAAAATTTAATACATGAAAAATTTAATACATGAAAAATTTGTAACATTTTTGCATACATCGAAGATAAGATGTTTTTAAATTCTTTTTCGAGAAGGAAGTATGAAAAGGAAAGAAAGTATTAACCAGTGCTTAATTCTAGAAGGAGAAAAAAGAATCGGGCAGTCATACTTTTGTGTGTTATAGTAAACAAATCCTTTTTTGTTTAGATCACTTCCTTAACTCTGTAGTTCCTTCTGTGTGAGAGACGATGGAAAGTCGATGAATGCTTGCCTTTACTTCTACTACGGGACCAAGAACTGCCGGAGGGCTAGAAGTCCTTGGCTTGGACGTCGTGGTGGAGGCGACGGCGGAGGTGGAAGACAGGGCACAGTGGCGTGACGAATCAACGCGCTCACCATGAGCACGATCTGTAATCTGGAGCTGGATGCTGTGCAGCGTGGACGCGTGCGCGCTGACACCTTTCTCTACGCTCTCCTCACTGTCCCCCGCCCGCTGCGCAAGGCGTTGACACGAGGCTAGCGGGCACTGGCCGGCTAACACAAGTTCTTGTGAACTTCTGAAAGTCTTAAACGTATAAATATCCATGTTTCAACATTGCAAATTATTAAACAACGGATATTTAAAAAAACTGAAATCTCATTATTTGCTTTTTAATCCAGAAACAGATTAAAAACTTTTATGACTAACTTGTATTAACAGTAGTATTTGTGTGCTTTCCTGGTCATTAACGATCTTTTCTGAAATTTCGTTGTGTATTGTGGCGAGTATTTTGTCTGTTGGACTAGCGCTCTCACATTTTCCTTTTGCTTATTGCATGAGTTGAAATCCAAAGCATAGAAAACATTTGATTCAATATAATGTTACTGTCTGTTGAACTAATGTTATAGTTTGTCTTAAGTTACTATAGTAAAAATTTAAAAACATACGACGTGAGTCTTCTTAGCAACAAATTTTATTTCTTAAATTTTATATTAAGGAACTCCATAAAAAACTCAAAACTTCTTTGTTTTCTTTATTTTCTGTGTGAATATCATTAAAATCCAAATTCATGACTGCAATGTGTACACTAAAACAAAGATTCGTGTATGATATTGTCATATTTTAACAAACTATTGATTTTTATTGTATTGAAGAGGGTCGAAAATGAGCAATATACCCCCTCTGTATATTATGAGTTTTTTAACCTAAGGAATAAGAAAAACTTTCGTTCTTAAATAACAGAGCCACAAAAATGTATGGTCTCCAGGTTTGAAATACCAAACTAATCTCATTTGCTTCCATTGCTTCATCTAATCACCCTTATGTAACAATGACGCTCTTAGAAAAACGAAATTTTATGTTTTTTTCCTCGTCTGCACAACAAAAGGGACTGGTATTTTGCTTTTTTTACGAATGCCTTTTTTTCTATCGATTCAGCAAGTCATTATTTCGCAAGTGTGGGTTCGAGATGCGGCTGCGACCTTCCTCTCACGGCTGATCATTAATCCTCCTCCGACGTATGTGGCGACTGAATTTCCATACATTGTGTCTTTCAAGTGAAACATTGTCTTCATTAATTTGATTTCTTTTATAGTCATCTCAGAACAAAATCATATTCGAGAACGCGTTTTTATCTTAAGGAGTATCCTGATAGTTATAAGTAATAATAATTACAGTATGTGTACAAAAGCGTGAACATAAACAATTTTGTTTGGAAATTAAGAACCCCAATGTGGTTAATCCATTACATGATTGCTGGCAAGATACCGACTTCGTTACGTTGTCAATTTTAATATTTTTATATTGATGTCGGAACTATAAATAAATATGTTAAGTGACATTTTGCTAATTGTAATCAGATTCAGATCTTGTTTTAGAAACCATAATTTTAAGATCGTTTGTTTTTTTAGTGTTAATATTAAAACATTAATAGACTAAAATGCAATTTGAATCAGTCCGTTTAGAGTTCGGCAATGCATCAAAATATATTATTCTGAATACATTTAATTGTTTATCATTCTTTCTATTCTAATTCTATGTCTTTGTAAAGTCAGTCTACGTTCCAGAACTACTTCCAAAAGTCTTGGAACTTCGATGAAATTCATACACACGTTACTCATTGGATTATCCAGATCAACCGACAGGTTGGAACTACCATAATAAGAGACCATTATTTAATCCTCTGCAGTCCATCTAAACATTTTCACGGAAACGGTCTGGGGATAAATAGTGGATATAGCAGATACTCTTGTTTGATTCTTCAATGTCTCAGAGCTGAGTAACGGAGAATCCCCATGAAAGATATAGGTGAAACATTTTCCTTTTCTTGTTTAATAAATATTAGTTCCATTTACTTCATTGTATTTTTTTTATTAGTTTCCATTCGGCAAACATTTGTTTAGACTAGCTATTGAAATAAATTTGAATGAAAAAGAATGATCGAAAACGTATTTTTATGATTTTTTAAATAAATAAATTTTTTTAGTTTTTTAAAATATAGTTTCCGGTGGATTGCTAAATAACACGCCTCCGCTAAGTCATCTCGTGCGTGTCCGCTTAAGTTGAACAATGTATATACGCTGCTTAAGTTGAACATGGTGGAATGCCGTGTTCACACAGTTTGCGTCGTAGTTGACGTAAGGCTTCCCAGTTGGTATTTCTTTTCTGTTATTGACGTAATAATGAGGATAGCGACATGGGCGGATGAAGCAGATGTTGATGATGCCTATTACCCTATGATTACAATAATTCTTCTAAAGCTTAGAATTTGAATAATTGCTTTCAGGATGATTACGTGGTAGTTTTTTATTTGTTATTATTATTATTTGAATAGTTTGGGTCATTCTTTTAAATCGCAATGACAAACGAAACTAATATTCCAAAATATGTTGCAAACTTTTTCAAGGTACAGAGATTCTGTAATGAATCGTGAAAATTGTTATTATATTCGAAAGTAAAGTTATGTAATAAGTGTTTTCACCCAATGGGGATACATTTTGGTAATTTTCTCCGCACTTCTTTTCTATTAAGCTGTATTTTTATTAGAAATTGTATACATAAACTTGTTTTCCAAAGAAGTGTTTCGAACTTTCAATACAAGTGAAGCGGGTGAACTTTCCGATCTACGTATAACAAATCATGATGTTGATACCTTGATTGAGATAAGGAATAGGGCAAAAACCTTCGTAACAGAAAAAATAGTGAAAGGTTAATTAAAATGATTTATCGCCACCTCCAACCAATGACAATCGTGGTCGTATTATCGCTCCACTGTTGCTATGCCATTGACTGTACTTTGACGCTGCGTGCGCTAATATATTGAATACTCATACGTTTATAATATTCCGTTCCAATAATGAACTGAGGAATAGGCCGATTGGGAAATCTCCATGAAGTATATGATAAAATTGTAGGTTTAAAATTGATTTTATCATGAACAATATAATGAAATTGTAGGTAAAACATTCTGTATTATATTTAATTCATTCATAACGCGAATAAATAATTTGATAATTGTTATACGAAGTGAGATCTGTTATCAAATAAATGATTAAATCAAAATATAACAATTTTTCTATTTTAGTATTTTATTTAATTCATCTCACCTTAATTATTTCTTTATTTACTCGAAGTAAATGATAATTTCGAAATATTTTTTTAAATTATTATGGTTTATCCATTCGAGGAAAGTGACTACATTTCAACACAGTTATATGCTATCGAGTCTGAGTTTGCTGTACTAACTACCATCTCCTGGAATCCCGCACATTTACTACAGCATTTCGCTGTGCACTCTACAATCATCAACTGCATCCTCTTCCTAATTATCAATTTTTAAGCTTCTCGGTGTAAAGCCGTGTGCGCTAATAACGTATCTGTTTCAGTACACCTACGTTGGCACTAGAAACCCAGTGCATGCTTCGTCTTCCGCTGGCTATTACCATCGTTAAACATGCCTCCGATCCACACCTTTTGCTATTCCGGACAGTCTCGTTAAGCCCGCCAGCCTCCGTGAGTGGAGCGCCGCGAACCAGTACGCGTGACGTAACGGGATGTGACGTCACGGGGCAACGAGGTGCGACCGCCTTCGTGCGAACAGCCGTCCTCGAAACTAGAGGAGCCCCTTGACCTCTCCACGTCTTTGAATAGTGAGTGCGCTGCTGATAGGGGACTCCGGGACGGAATGTGATTCGCGGTAATGGTACTCTCGGTGAAAGAAAAGTAACGAGATGTGACCAATGGAGCGAAAGCATGGTATTGTCATATGTATGCTGCGAGGGATGGCCTAGAGTAGCTCCCTAATCATTCCAGACATGTCTCAGCTCCCACTCCTGGCTGATATAACCCTTAAACAAGTTAATTTCAGGCAGTATCAGGCAGGCCAAAGGTTAAACATCAAGCCCTCTGCCCGTCACATTGGGCATATCAATTACTAAAGATTCTACGAATCAGCTGTTGTAGGCGTTAGTATCCGGACGTAAACTCATTAAGATTCTGTTGACACGAGAGTAAAACGCCCACGTGTCTGCCGACTCTTCCTCTTGCTGTAATCTCGCAATACTGGCATCCTCTTCGACTTGCACATGGTCTTCAGACTCCTCCCTCATTACTTTTCTTTCGTTGCGAGCACTGTACTCACTGAGTCGGAAACGACGAGCGAGCTCACGTCAGCGTGACACGCCAATGTATCGGACACGAGAAAGATATTTTATTTAAATGACGGAACTAATCGTAGAACTTCTGTTTAGCATGTTGTGCCTACATTTTATTGGCACTGAGTGAAGAGAAAGGTGTTGCAGCGGATACAATCTCCAGAATAGTTACGGTCTCGTGTAGAATCAATTTTGTATTGTTACAATACGACCTTTGAAAGATTTGATTCCAAACGATAACAGAAGTTCTCAATAAATAACTTCTTCCAATCATTATGTCTCCATTTTAGAATATCATTTTAAAGGCAGAATTACTGGTATACAACTTTTCTTTAATTGCATTTGTTTATTACATTCTTTGCCAACATTTCGAGGTATGGTTGACCTCTTCTCCAGAGCTAATAAAACACATTACAGATACTAATTTCACATTAACATACATGTGTTTTTATTAACCCTGAAGAAGAGGTCAACCATACCTCCAAACGTTGGCAAAGAATGTAATAAACAAATGTAATTAAAGAAGAGTTGTATACCAGTAATTCTGTCTTAAAAATGATTATCTAAAATTGGGACACACAGTGATTGGAAGAAGTTATTTATTGAGAATATAAAAGACAATAAGAAATTCTTCATTGTAAAAGATAAGTTATTTAGTGATCGCTGTATCTTTGGTATTATTATAATGGAAGATATGCTGGATTAATTCAATACTCGGCGCCACTAATTTCGGTAAAACTGACGAAGACTGTTGTTTTCGTTCGTTGTAACAAATAACAAGTGGTTACAAGTCTGCGTAAAATTATCATTGAGTGAGGTCAAACGATATACATTGCTTTAAAACTCGCACTAACGTACTGCATGAACCACGGGAATTCCCTGAGGTATTACCTCGGTGTGTTGTAATCATTATAGGAGATGTTTAACGAATCTATATTGAAGGCAGACACCAAGAATTACCGAAACTGTCTGGTGTGTCCTGGGAACTTGTGTTGCATTATCTGCAAGTGAAAAGAAGCTAATAAATTCATATATCGATCATACTTCTTTTGATGGGTATTTTCTTAAACTAGAGGACAGTGATTGTATTAAATAATTTTGTATCATTAATTTTTAATCATTAATGTGGTTTGATCTCTTCTAACAAGTAAAATATGCAATAGGTGAAAGTAGGAAGCATTGCTAGGATATGTCAGGTATCAGACTAACATTTGTCTGGATTGCGTAAACCCTCTGAAAACCCTAGTTCAGATGAGTTTGTTATAGATACGAAACTGTGGGGTTTAATATAAATTAATGGAGTTTTGTTATTTGTATCTTAATGTAAAGTGGAGAAGAAAGGTAATTACCCTTTATCGTCGCGAGATGACTGCGTAGCCACGACCTAGCCACAGTGCTTGTCTGTCCGTGTGCTACACTGCGCTGTGGGCGCGAGCATATCTCCCAACCCATCACTCCGTTCCGCCCAGTGGCCACGCTCGCACTCTCTCGACTTGAATGGAGACGCCCGCGCTCCCTCGCCCGTTCTTTACTCGACATAATTTCGTTTCGCGGTACTACAAGATGTGTACTGGCGCCCACGCGCCCGAACGAAAATGGGAGGCACGTCGCGTACTCCAAACCAGCCCGCCCATATCTTCTTCTTCGTGTTTTACGAGTCATTTCATTTTGCCTTTTTATATACAGTGTCTCTTGCTCTCCATTAGATTCCCTCTGCTGAAGTAATATATCTTTGTTACGTTGAATTGATGACTCCAGCGAGCACTTGGGTAGTGCTCGGTTAGGGCTGGATTTTATATCGAGTTTCTAGTCGTGATCATGTTCTTGTGATTGGTCAGTATTTATGTCCTCGAAAATGATGGTTTGGATTTTTTTTTGTGCTATGGACGTTCGAATCAATGAGGGATTGTCGTATCTCTCAGTTGTGCCGTGAAAATATTTACAATAGTCATTACGCGTGTCCTATTCTCTCATTATTTATTTTGTATACTTACTGTAAAACATCGATGAATATAACTGCATCTTACTAGGTGAACAGAAAAATTGTAAATTACGAAATTGATTATAAAAGATGATCAAAGCCAGGGTTTTATGACAAATGTCACAGAAAGAAAAAAATGGCGGTGTGAATGGAAGACTTTTTTTTAAAACCATGTTTATGAATTAACGTGGTCTCTTATCTGCTCATGATTATAATTGCGTGGGAATAATATATTTCTCAATCTAAGCGTGATTTAGGTAATACAGTGATTAAGGTAATTTTTTCAAATATCTTCCTTTTCTTTGGGAATAAAATTACAATGCACCTTCCTCCTTAAAAAATCTTATGTGTAGTAAAAAGTGGCCGCTACCCAAGGGTACTGCGCTCCCTGAAGAGTTGCTTGTGCATCAAGTCCCGTCGTATGAGCCTCGTTAAGAATACAGCTTCTCTGCTCCAGCATTGGAGAGGCTCCACGTAGGTTGTCTGCGCCCGCTGCTGCCTAACTGTTGTATAGTACGCGGTCCTGCGTCGTGAACCATGCGCCGCGCCGGTTCGTCGCTTGCACGGGCGCCCGAGTCTCCAT
Source organism: Laupala kohalensis (assembly GCA_002313205.1). Classification (NCBI taxonomy): domain Eukaryota; kingdom Metazoa; phylum Arthropoda; class Insecta; order Orthoptera; family Trigonidiidae; genus Laupala; species Laupala kohalensis. The sequence continues at coordinate 389,454 of NNCF01133435.1, read as the reverse complement.
GGGAGCGCTCTCATATTACTTGTGACGAAACCGTCAGATTTTTGTTTGTGAACATTTCATGAAATATTCTGATTGTTCAAAATCGCGAAAATTGTTCTGAAGTTCACGACGAAAAATTCTCTTGAAAAATCAGCTTCGCATTGGGGCCTCTCACATACGGCGACCGACGCAAAATTATGGAAGACGTACAGTGATTGCCCGACTCGATGATTCTGACTCTTACCTGCGCACTGGAATAAATTAGGTCACAGTAAATATAGCATGAATGACCATGCCTATCAGTGGGATTATTCTTCAATTAATGTGTTCTTAACTTCTAGTAAATAATTTTTCGGGAACTTGTGGTATCCTACGACTTTTAACACAATTATTGAATAAATTAATTTTTCATTCTACAAATGCATTCCCATTATGATACTTTTCCAAGTTTTTGACGAGTGAAAACCCATACTGGATAACCATTGGGTTTTTTTCGAACTTCTTTAAGATATACTTGTTTTCCCACCGGAGGGGCTGAGTTCTTCTTATGGTATATTATTGAAAATCTTACTGATTGCGTCTGATTTTATGTTCCTGTTTATTTCCTCTTGTTAAAACACCCAAAAACATAAGGAAACAAATTGATTCTAATCACCTTGAACTGATGTTTCGTGCGACACAGTTAGTCTTCATGAAGCATGATCATGTTAAGTTAGTATTTACAATAATTATTATACTTTCGTGTATCACCTTAAAAGTTTGTCTTTAGAAATAAAATATTATTTATAAATTAAAAATTCCTTTCAGTGGAATGTGGGTGTACGGTTTAAAGAAAATACTTATTTGCGTACAATGAAAAAAACAAGGATTCAAACGCATAATACAATTGTTATGAACATAGAAGCAACTCGTGCATTCGTAAAAAAACGTTTTTCGTAATTCATTAGAGAATTCTAAGATATGTAGCGTGAATTACTATAAACCCTTTCCAGTTAATTCGCACTGGTTCGTTCTTTTGCAACGAAAAATTTGTACATAAAGTTATGCTACAACTGACGCAGTTTTTTTTTAATGAATGGAGGAAATAAACCTGTTTAATGCTTATCTGGTACCATTAGGTTCTTTTCTTGAAACCTATATCCCTTCAACGATCAGAAGAAAAAGTATATCAATTCGTTCCGGAGTAGTTTGCGATTCTAGCTTGTGACCTGCTGTTGCTTCGCTATCTCCGCCCACTCACTCGTAGCAGCTGCCATGACCGGCTCCACGCCGTGGACCCGTCTGACGCCTTCAGGAGGAGGGGGCGTGTCGCGTAGGTCGGTAACGGAGTCTTTTTTTTTTCTTTCATAAGGCAAAAAGGTGATTTCGTAATGTCTAGCGGTAGCTCTGTGAATGATATGGCTTCAAGCGACTGTTCTGCTTCACTTAACACAAATTCACGCTCATGTGAAATGAGTGTTGGACTTTTAAAGTGTGAAGATATTTTTCTGGAATCGTAGAAATGCATTATTTGTTTTTCGCGTTTCATTCCATTGTAAAGTCTTGTTCTCATTTCTCAAGATTAGTAAGATTTAGAAAATACGATAATTAGAAACCATTGCAGTGATAATTTGGATATTAAATGGTTTTATATTTATTCGAACAGTTGCAAAAATCTATTTTATGCTTCAGTTGAGTAGTGGTAATAACATATATTACAATGAAAAATACATTCTGGTATTCTGGCCAATGTTCTGACAATATTTCTGTATCGGACGTCCTGATACGATACATTAATTAATACTTGGTGGTGTAAATAGATATTTTTAATAAGATAAGACACACCGATGAAAGATTCGAGTGTCCAGAGAATGTAGAGCTAGCTGTTGTAGCATTTCTCTCACAAATGAATTGTTTGTATGAGGACAACACTCGTAGCTTTATAGCCCGAGCCACAATGAAAGTGCAGTGACATTTAAGGTACGGTCAAATTAAGAGCGGATCAGAATTGCTGTTAGAAAAAAAAAATGGGATTCACCCCTGACCAAATGTCTTCTACGTTGCATCGCCAGATCGTTGCAAGCAAAGACCGTGCACGGTGAAAACGAGACCGGAACGCCACAGCAGATCAAACAACGAGACCGGCATAGCTGATCACAGCAGAAAAAAAAAATTTTAAATGAAAAATGTGAGATGGAGGGGTAATTGGCTCGGATCTCATGTCACCGTCACTGCCTTAACCGGAAGACGTGAACACAATGGAACGCTACAGTTTTTTATTTTTATTTTTTGACCGCACCTTGCACATCACTACACATCTTTTGTGATTATAGTACGAGTATTCTCTAATTATCGTTCATTTTAATTAAATGTGGAAGAATAGAACGGTATTATTTAATTTTTACGTCGTGATCTAGCGAACACATTACAATATTCCCATGTGTATCGTCAATTCTGTGGAATTCGTTTTCGGATTTATTCGTGATTTGCACTTCAAATCTGGAGATGGAGTCCCGTTTTGAAAATTCATGTTCCTCAGTGTTAAATCATGCGACGACCCTTCGCTTCGGACAGTGCATTGGCGTATCTTTTCGCAACATCTTCGCATCTGCAACGTGCAGGCTCGTCGATGGTGATTTGGTATTCATCTTACGTCGATGGCGGGGCGAGGGAGGTGGGTGGCTGGGCGCTCTGGAAGGTCCCGGGCAGTGACATCGCGTTTCTCCCGTCCTTCCTTCCCTCTTAGAATTCCTCCCCGCGTTCGGCTGCTTCGACGCTCCTTGGACTGCTCGCAGCGCTGCGAAGTCACGGCTTGGCATGCGAGGGCATCGAGTTGGCCGCTGACGACGTCCATGGCGAATGACGTTCTTTCTTCCTTATCCATGAATTCGTTTTTCTCTTCGCAGTTCACGACTCCCTATTTGGAAAGAGCACATCTGTTCACACATTCGCCTATCATTTTGAATCTAGATGTATGTTAGAGAAAGGTGATTGATTCACAAGATATCCGGATACATAATATTGATTTTGGTGATTTGTTAAATTAATACAAATAAAACAAATTGACGGAATTTGATTCTTCTTCAAGATGGCGTTATCCTTCTACATCTTTCTTGTCCTATCTTTTATACGTTATTTATAAACAAATATGTTTTATAATGGAACAAAAAATTACAAGTAGCAGTGCAGAAAAAAGAGAGTAGTACTTGAGCTAATCATATCATGCTTCTTGACTTCGTGCGTCGATGTAACCTAGAAAGGGTTTTATGCTATTGAATTGAATGTATGTTTATTAAAGAGAACAAAAAATTTAAATGAAATGCTATTCGAAGAAGTGAGAGAAGTTACGATACAATATGTTCTTGTGTGATTGTATGTGCTGTTTGAAGTGCCAGTTTCAGTTTACAGGACAAAAAAATAAAATATAAATTCACAGAGCATTTTTGTTGAAAAATTACAAGTAACGATTTGTCGATGGAAAGAAACTTAACGGTCTTTCCATTTCTTTATTTACCCTGGTCTTTCCTCAATCATGTTTCTTGTGCCTCACATTCCCACTCGTACTCCAGGTCTTTCTAGTGTTGTCTTGCCTTTGACTTTTTGCCCCCCGAATGTGAACTGTCATCATCCATATGAATTCAACTCTAGTTCCTTCTCCAACTAACCATCTGCTTTTTTCTTGGGTCCCGCTATGAAGATTATTGGTTGAAATGAACGTTTGTTTTGAATATATATGCTATTTGTAATATAACTCATAGATTTTTGTCGTATATCAATATTACGTTTTTTTAAAATAGTAATGCAGTTCCTTCTTACTTTGCTGTGTATTCCACGTAGTATTGCAGTGATGGGACTGTTATTGTGAGGGAAATGGTAAACCTATTGCATGGCCACTTGCAATATGTTCAGAGACGCAGAAATAATTCATTATCTTGTTGGTAAAATTCGAATATCCGCAAAACAGTGTCTCGCCTGCCATTATAGTCCCGTAGCAAAATAATGAAGCGTAACTAATTACGAGGAGTTTGAAATTTGATTCTTGGAATATTTCCTTCGAAGCGTAGCGGGCCGTCTCTCAACGGCTCATTACGCACCTGGAACCTCCGTCTTCCGCGCCCATCGTCATCGACGCCCAAATCATCACACCACCGCCCTGCGGCTCCGCCCTTCGAGCGATAATCGCCCGGTTTTTTTACCTTCATCCCCCTCCCCTCGACGGCGTTCTCTGCTCGACGCTCCAGGAGTTATGACCTTCGATGACCTCGCGTAGAATTGCGAATGACGTGACCAAATCTCCCCTCTTCCGCGTCACGGGCCATGCGACATTGCCCCTTTGTACTCTTGCTTCGGTGTCAATGTAATCCGAGGGCGTGTCTCCTTGAGGTTCTTGTAAGCGGGTAGTATGTTGGAGTGTAGGTGCCGGGTCTGTTCTAATTTTCCATTCACAGGTAAGGTTAAATCAAGCACATTGAGTTTTTACTCTCTTTGTGAATGAAATTAACGGAAAACTGAAATCACAAAATGAATTATATTGGGACGGATCCAGAGGGGTGTGGTCATAAACAAACAAATTCACACAGGTTTCCTATTATTTCATCTTTCATATTTTCCCTTCCGACATAACTTTTTAAACAAACTCTTTTCAAACTTGATTCATGTATTTGAAAAAATGTTACAAGAGTCCTAACAAATGCGTCTGACCATGCTGGTGGTCTTGAATTACGTAATTCTCCATTAGGTGTTATACTATTCATAACTTTTCTGATGTCCTGTATACATTAATAATTCATAGTACGAAACAGAGTGAATCCTGTCTACAACTAGAAGATGGGGTTATATCTGCCGTATTATTCAGGCCCATAAAATAGTCTTTCTAAAAAAAACTAAACGTCATCCTACTGAGTTTATTACATGTTGGTTACATTCAATTTGCAATGGCTCAGCTAGTTACCGTAAAAGTATTTTTTTGTCTCCTCTTCTCAAATAAAAACTTAAATGGAAACTTTAAATATAAAGTACATAAAATGCAATCATATGAATACGCTTTGTGGATACATCAAAATTGCAAAGAAATACTGAATTATTGGATAGCGATGCTTAGTGGCATTGTGTTCGCGCCTAAGGAGTGTTGCCCTCCAGCGATTTTCGTCGTCGTCTTNGTCTCTTGTGGTTTTGCATCTGTCCGTCGGTGGCGTGAGCAAGAGCAATTGCGCGCGTTCTTGTGCCCTTTCAGAAGAGACCCTCTTTTACCGCGTGTGGAGGTCGCCAAGAGCCACTTCTCGCGGTTAGCGCGTGGACGCAAACTGCTGACATGTTAAACCCACGCTCTTTTCGTTTCCCCCACCGGTTCTTTTTTCGTTCAAGACAGTTCTTTATTCTATGAGGAATGTGTGATAATGTTCTGAAGTTCGCAGTATGTTGAGTATTTTTGGACAAAACGTTCCAGTAAATACACGATTCGACTATTTCGCACAGTAAGACTGATTTTCCAAAGAATGTTGCCCTCCTATGTATGCAATGTTTCAGGTACCGTATTCGAACATAACACATCTCGAATGAAAGCAGCTTTACAAAATAAAGATATTAAAAATTAACAATTTGAGCACGACTCTAATTTTTTAAAGATTAGGAACTACTGTAAAGCATTAAGGAATCAATCGTTTTTCTTTCCGAGCTGTCAACGATGAAATAGTCAAATCGAAGATTACATTTTTATTGCCATTTGTTGCTTTTTACTATCATTGACCTCTCTCTTCATTGATGGAAGGGCCACTTTGTTCAATGTAGGTACAAAGAGAATTGTCCAAAACTTGAGAAACATTGTATCATAGCTATTAAGAGCCTGAGTACAGAGATCATTTCACTTCACAACAATGTCTTGTAACAATTCGTTATTTATTTTCCTGTAAACATATAATTATAAAGTTTTTTTCGCATTTAATCGTCCTCCTATGTCTTAATCCTTTTCAAATGTGCATCCTTGTACCATTTCGTCAAAACCTCGTATGAATTTCTATTTTGCCTCAGCTTTAGACTACCCTCTCTAAGTCACATGCTTCCTGCAACCTTTCTGGGATACATATTTGCATTCACCATCCCCTGTTGTAAATTATTTCCTATCTTCTTTAAAAGGCTGAACATTTGCATGGGATTCCACTACATCCGTCTCTCGCTTTTTCCTCGCGACGTATATCTTAGCTATCATCTTCCTTGATGATGCTCATTAAGGGAAGCACCGTTCCCGTCTGTACCAACCTCCTGTCCCAATTTCCGAAAAATGAGATTCGCCAATGTGAATAACTTCAAGTGCTATCGAAGTGTTAAATTACCACGACGAAATATGGAAATGAAGAGCGTGTCCGTTAGAAATGTCGAGCGGTTCTTGTCGTTCGCTGGCCAGTTTTACCTCCTTCGATCGCTGGCGACTCGGCGACCGGTTCCTTACTTAAGGCTAACGTCATATCCTTTCTGATACTTTCTACGCCATTTCTGGTCAAATCCCACGCTGTGACATTTCCCAAGTATTGAGGTTGATCATTCAGTCCTGTTCATGGGAGTGTCTTGATTTTACGATCCGAGTTATGTTACTATTCAGGGTACAATGAGATAAGCATGCCGACCTTGTGGTTTGGTCGGTCTGAGATGTGAATCTCCCTCGAGGTTCTGGGTTCGAATCCCTGATAAGATGTGTTTTCATCGTGTTGTAACCTATAAAGGCGACGGAAAACCCCAAAAGCATTGTATCTAAGCAATGAAATCACTCTCGTCCCCAATATTCGAAGTAAATGTCAGGAATAGAGTTTGGGTATATCTGGGTCCACTTCCAGATGGAACCGGTATGAAAAGACGACGACATAAGCTGAGGGGTAAAATCTGAATCATGAAATATCAAATGATCTGAAGTACTGAACAAAACGTTAGGCCTTTGATAGACAGTGTTAAATATCTTTTCAGTCCTGACAATTATGTGATAACCTCTAAAATATTATCATTTTAGGTCCATATACACTATTCGTTTACTGCACTGTGATAATGCATTAAGCGTGGTTTCCACAAAGCAACAATGAAATTGAGCCTAACAAAAATTTTCTCCGCGACTCACGCAAAAAAGAAGTATCCAGCGCGTATTACATTTTAACACGCTTCTTATGAAACATTACGAGCTCCAGTCCGGTAGAGTTATTCTCCGTAACATAAAACGCACGCTGTGTCTCACTTGTTTGTGGTTACGTTGCAACACAGGTGTAAGTATAAAAAGATACAGAGTTTGTCCCATTAGTTTTGCATTATGAAACGAATTTCGGAAAAATATAGTCTAGTTTTTTTTTTTTTTTTTTTTTTTTTCGTGGGGCTTTAGGGCTCGTCAACATCGAAGGTCATTAGAGCCCATTATAGTCTAGTCTTCATATAGTTGGAGGTTATTATTTATTTAAAAAATAGATATGTTAGATGACTTATTCGCTAGACTTATTTACTACTGTTTGTTTTATTAGCTAAATGTAATGTATTTTTTGTTTCTTCGCACTTAAGAAAAAGGGTATCAATTTAAAATCCAGACAAATTGAGTAACATCAAATATTATTCATGAAGGTAGTCAATAGGTTTTAAGGACGTTTTGGCTACAAAAGCTATTGATGCCCATCACGACATCACAAATCAAGTTATTATATTAAGTAGACAAGATAAGATATATATTAAGAAACATTAAAACAATGAAATTTAACTATACAGAAAACCAAATTCATAATAACACAAGAATCAATTGTTTACTAGGACGACCACGATGTCATAAGGACAGATATTAAGGATTTCAAGTGACAATGAGGATTTAATTTTTGTCTTCTACAATTTTAATAATGAATGTATTAAAAATATAACGTATTATGAACCAATGTAGGTCGTATATTTTTAAAATACTGAGAATTTAAGAAAGATGTCGAAGAAAGACTTATCCAAGACATGAATAAAAATTAGATCTCATGACGAAGGCTATATTCCTGTAGTAAGTGAAAGTATCCATGAAAATCATGGGCTTTAGCAATATCAATTTCTAAAGAAAAAAAAGGAAACCTGAAGGCTACAACTTCCACAAACAGTAGCGGATCCCCATTGGACCTGAACTTTCAACAAATAATATTGAAATTCATAAAATGTATCTATATCCTTTAATATGTATTTGCCATCTTGAAAATTAATAAATTTGGTCACTATTTAATGAATTGTTAATTATCTTTTTGATGAATTGATGTATTGTATTAAAATACAAAATCACTATATTTATAATACGTACAATAATATTTATAATATATGTTGTAATATTTATAATAATATTTATACAATTTAGCCCTTCCCCCCTGATAACGGACTAGATCCCCCACTGTCCACAAAAGTGACATTGGAGCACAGTGGAAATGATTATTACAGAGTCGGTGGCTATGTAAATTATCAGCGGAGACTACGTCGACGAACTGCTGTTGCGTTTGTTAGAATGACCTCGCGGTAGACGTTGGGTCGTGTGGTTGGGTAGAAGTGGAAGGGAGGGGGAGGGGGCTAGGGAAAGCGCGGGATCCGTCGCACCCCAACGACGACACACCAACACTCTTTTCCTCTTCCCCGAGCCGCAACTCCGTCTAGCCGCTGCCGCGCCGCCTACCCACCTCCACTGAAGTCATTGTGCGTTGCCACCAGTGAAACTGTTGCCGGTCGCACGCCGCGATCTCCGCCTTCTCGCAAATGAAGCAACATTGTTGCAGACTGCTATTGTGAATTCCTTGCGAATGTCGATGTGTTGTTACAAGGTTTCTGACGCGATTCTTTCTCTCTCTCTCTCTCTCTCTCTCTTTATGATACGGTCAATAAGACACGAATCTCATCTAAGGAATTTCCCATGGAATTTATTTTGGTTATTTTAATGATATTGTGTATTAAATTTAGTGTAATTTTCATTATATTATTACTAATTAAAATATACACCGAGAGAACAGATTTGGATGTGAGATACAAATTCAGAGGAAGAGAAGGATTTCTCCAAACCTATTGATGTTACATCCCGACCAAAGTTTCCGAACTAGATTGGAATATCATATCGAAAGGTTTGGAGAAATTCTGGATTTGGATTTCACATCTAAACCTGAGGTACACACATCCAGTGTAGTGTAGTGTAGTTTAGTTCTAGAAACATGTTGAAGCAAGACTTCTAAGAAACACGAAGTCATTAATATCTCGCCTATCTCTGTGTGATACATCCACAAATATGTAGGTGAAGAATACCATTTATCTCATTTCCACATCATCGTAGTTGTGTGTGAGAAGGTGCTATACGCGGATACTGTGCAGAGAAACGTCGATTATCGTGCTCAGATGAAAGTCTTCGTCTTCTGCCGTGGGAACGCGAGGTGCTGTGTGGTCCAATCGTGGTGAAGAAACGGGGCACCAGACACACGACCGACCGCCACTTCACTCAACCCTCCCCTTGCCAGTCCACTCATCTCTCCATACACGCGTTAACGTTACCGTCTGGCTCTACGTCCGCTAATGGACCGCGGTGCGAAAGAATCTGTTGCAGTCTTTGCACTTACGAATAGAAAAAAAAACGTTGCATGCAAGGGTATTTCGTACTTGTGCTTCACTAACTCGCAAATGAAAATTGACCCCATTTCAGTCTCATCGCTTCTCGGATAATAGTTCTTGTCCTATAGTACGCTTACGATAAAATCCGGACTAACTGGGACCAACTGTAATCCAGACGGAAAATTAATAATAAACCATTTTACTGTTGAGAGAACACTTTCGATGCATTTTAAGACAATATATTTTCAAAACATTATTTAAATAATACACACTCATAAGTGACGAGTCATTACACTACAAATTGTGAAACTCTGATATCTCACAGGCAAACATTCTCCCAACCATTTTTTTTTTTTTACTTAACCCTATTGGTTGCTTGTAATATTGAATTCTCTACTACTGCTTTTAATATTTGACCTAAAGACCTTAGTATTATTATTATTATTTTTGAATTTGAAAATATTTTTTCTTTCTCGTTTCTTAAGATGTAGATCAAATTTGGAAAAATAAAATGCAGTTTCATAAATGAACCGGAGATTTGGGTAAACTAGGGCCGTATAAACAAGATTCCGCTGTATTCGAAAATCTGACAAAAATTGATCCAACGCGACTCTTCGGACAACGCGATTTTACATGACAAACCCAGAACAGTATCGGGGTGATAATACAACAAGTAAGGGATTTTCAATCACTTGAACATGAATTTCGTGGGATACTTTAAAAAAGTTGGTGGAAACTACTTAAAATTAATGAATGACATACTACTTGAGCAGACGACCGTCCTGTAATTTTAAACATGTTTTTAAGTTTAATTTTGATTTAAATTACACATTTACCAGTTTAGGAATTTTTCAATATATGAAATTGAGAGGAAGCCTTCAAAATGTACATGCTGTTCATATGCGCATTAAAACAAACAAAATTTAATGAAATTTTAGCTGTTTATATTCGAAAATATTGGTCAAGAATATTACGTATATTAGAAAAAGGAAATGAATACGTTTAATGAATATTTTCTAATTACGTACATGTAGTGAGTAAAAGTTCCTTTTCTGTTCTGGTTTTTGAACAAAATATGATAACTTCATTGGTGGCGTTGAGTATGAGAAATACCAATAAACAATGTTTTCTAAGGTATGTAACATGAAATTTTTTACAAAATATAGTCATTTCGTGATAAAAGATGCCAGTTGAGACTTTTTAATTGTACTTCTGTCGTATTTGCTAATCATGAATATTTTAAATGACGCGAAAAGATAATAAATCACTTTGGCGGTCGAACAAGTCAACGTGTACTCTGTAGAATTGGTACTCAAATTCGCTTTTGAATTCAGTTTGTTTGTTTTTAGTCATGAATCTTGTATTTTTAAGTATGGACTTCATATTCACTATATGAACAATGAAGTAAATTTATAATCTAGAAGTTTTGATGAAAACTTGTAGAAATATGACGGCGCTGTTTAATCATTAGCTCGTTGATACAGAGATTTGAAGGAAAGGGATATATTTACCTTATGTTTAGAATGTTCAGGTTTTAATGTTTCTGAAATATCGTCTTAAAAATACCAGCGAAACTAAAAATTCTTAGGATTTGTTAAAATACCTAAAGTCGTTAAGGCCTTCGACTTGGAGGAAGAGAAGAGATTTAGAAGGAATGTGACCACATTTCTGAAGAGGTTGAAAACCCCTTACTTTTGTATAGCGTGTAGCCAACTTCTAGCCTCTGGCGCAACATCCGTTCGCACCAAGCGCTAATGGAGCAGAGTGAAAAAAATCAAACAGGCACGTGCAGGGACGAAGCAAAGAAAGAGGTTTTTTAACAATGCTAGCGTTACTACATTGCAGCGGTGACCGAAATACGGTGACCGCATATCTAGGATGTGACGGACAAGATGTACGTATGACCTCACAAAACTCACCGTAATTTTGTAGCTTATTATAAGATAGATGATTTTAACTGACTTTAAGAAATCAATAATTAGACCAAAATTATAAATAATACATAAGTGGTGATCAGTAGAAACTCTCCACCAGGAAAGTTACATTTGTTGACCTCATTAACCTGTAATATTCCATAATGATTCATTGAATTTTGATATTGTGAACTCTGGCACATGTCGAATATACAAACAATTTTTGACTTATTTGGAGTCAGTTAACTGCTGTGAGTGACCACAAAAGAGGTTATATCTGGCAGCGTGTTCACGTAAGCGTTCAATTTAATAGAATTCAAGTTAATATAATATAATAATACGGAAAGCATGTTATTTTGTTAGAAATTTTAGGACGTTTAATACTCTCAAACTGTAATAAAAATTCGCTCACCCTCTAACCATTGACTCAAAGGAGAGAGAGTACAATCACAATTTTATCGCAAATAGTGATACACAGTAGTCGATGTAAAGGATATATCTTCGCTTGGATACTAAATGGGATGAGAATCCAAAGAGCGTCTGGAGGTGAAACCCGACCAGCCTAATGTAAATGAAACGAATCAAGAATAGCAGTGTCGAAATATTATGCTTATTGAAGGTGAATTCTATACTTAATTTATTAAAAAGTTTTAAAAAGTGGTCCTTGAATGTCGAGTGTTCGGTCCTGCTTGTGAGTAATATAGCTACCAAAGTTTGTTCTGTGTGATAAGTGTTCCCTTTTCCTTGACACACCAGTTCGAGATCAGTTTCAACTCTACTAGTTTGGTCACTAGACATTTAAAAATGACCCTCTCTTAAACATTGTTATTGTGTGTTGTCAGAAGTGGAATGTGTAGATCTTTATTCTGGACTTGATTTAAACAGTCTATCATCGCAGCAACAGAATGGTGGTTGTGTTTCAGTAAAAAAGGGACTGCGAACGATAAAGAACCAAGAAGAAGGCTGCATTGTGTTAAGTATCAAAACATCTCTCTGATTTCGGATGCGCTATTCACTTTCTTATCTCTTCAGTTTCCTGTTGGTTCCGTAAACTTGCGTTGTGTGCTGGAGCGATAACAGATTGCTTTCGTGAAAACATAGATTGCGTGAGAGGCAGATTTGGAAAGAGTGCTCGTCACGGCTTATCGCAAATTGTTCGTTTCTTATCATACAGCATGGGGATGATCAGTGTATGTTGTGTTTAGAATCTACTGTCTATTGTTTCTAAAAAGTTTGAGTGCGTCATTTCTTATGTTATAGTAGGAGTATGTCAGTATTTCACTCCATCCTGTGTTGTTTCAGGACGATGCGGCAATTTAAAGTGCCGACAGTGACGTTGACAGAACCGTTACAAATATTCAAGACCAATTCAACCAAATATCGTTCAGTAGATGGCACATCAAACTAAATCCACCCAAGAATATAGCAAAAATATTCACTTTACACAAACCAACCCCACCAACTACACTCTCATTTCATTTTAGTTCCATTCTGTGGCTCTCACTTGATAGGCCTGTTAAATATCTAGTAGTTCTCTTAGAAGACTAAATTGGAAACAATATTCAACATCGACTGTCAATAGCCACTAAACGTGTCCACCAGTCATATCGCTTATTGAAACACTATTCTTCCATACGTATCCACTCAGGTATCCATCTCTACCGTTTTATGATCCGACATATCCTTTCATACGCAAGTCCAAAATGGGGCACAGCTGCTAAAACTAATATCAATGAAATTCAAATATTTCAGAACAGAATGCTCTGTAGAATAGTCGGAGCACTTTGGTTTATCTTGAACTCTCAATTGTACACAGATCTTGAATTCAACCCATTCAAAATTACTTCCAATAAATAGCTTCGAAATTTTACATAAACATCGCTTCTATTCCCTCCACCCAAAATTTCGATCTAGGAAAATATTTTCCGCACAGAAAACGTATTAAAAGAAAGCTCCCCAGGCATTATATTGATCCCCCGTAGAATTGAAACATCAAATGTCTGTGACGCATGATCTTTCAATTTCATTAGTGTATGAAATTTTCTTGCCTAACAGTATGGCAAGAAAAGTACTTTTAAAAAATCCTGTGTTGTTCACCTTCTGATCAACCTCTGCATTTTTCTCTCCGTTCTCTTCTTCATCACTTCTGACCCCTTCCACTCTCCAACTACGATCCATTTCTTGGACAACTAGTGACTGCTCAACAGCAAATGCCATTCTTCCTCATTTGCGTTTCTGGTTGTTATTTCCTAGTGTTTGGTGACAGTTTCTCATTGTCATGCTTTTCATCTCAAGTCATTCTTTAGATACTTTCTTCGTCATCATAATTATGGATACTTAATTATACACAGAGGCGGATCTAGACCGTAGTCAAGCGGGGGGGGAGGGGAGTACCGGAAAGGGATCTGGGGAGAATTTGTTTGAAAGTCATAAATTTATCTTTTAAATAAAATACATCAACTCATCAAATAGATAATGAACAATTAACAATATTATATAATAATATGTACAGACAATTACAGAAATGAGGAAGGTAGATGAGGTGTGGTTGAACACTGGACTGCCAACAAACAGTTTAATGACATGAAACATGAAAGTTGAAAATAATGAAAGAATACGAAACTGAAGTTCAGGTCATATACTGGGATGAGGTGAGACGATCCGTTCCTTCGAAGATTCAGCTTGGATGGCGTTGTGTCGACGTCGAGTTGATGATTTTGAGTTGATGTGTAGTTGAGGTTGAATTGCTGACCGCTTATCACGTGGCGATTCAACGGCGTGCCGATGCCCTCACGAGATAATCTTCAGGTTGAAAATAATTCCCCCAGCTGTCTCCTGGTACAAACTGAAGGGTAAGTCGTCGATTTGCTTGCCGAATGATGAGAGTACTAATCAGATTTGATGTTGACTCCTCGGACGAGTTTTGCAACGAGCGGGATGTCCACATGTCGTGGCTAGCTTTGGAGACTCGCGCGATTGGTTAGTCCGTGAATCGATCGCGTGACGTCTCAGGTTAACCGTGTATCGATTGTTCATCTGGCTCGATGGCGTGGATATTACGTAATATCAAGTTATTGTAAATTGTTCTGGCGGGGAAGTGCAGCCTCGTGGATTCCAGTATAATTAATAAACGAGTCTGTAATTAATTAAGCCAGTCGTACTATGTCCAACCATTTCATCCATTTTTTTAAACTCAGAGGCGTAAATTTTGAATGGACCTATGTGGTTTCAAGAAATTGTTCATAGAAGCTCAACAATCGATAGATGTCACTCAATTGGCACAAAGAGCGTATAGTCCACAGCTTGTTCACTTGTCTAATATGATATCTAAAAATGTCTGAACAACATAATTAATTAATTGTTTAAAGTGGTAAAGTATGTCTTTCTCTGTTGAGAGTTCAGGTCCAATTGCGGGGTGGGGGCTATATCCTCCTTAGCCCTCCCCCCATAAATCCACCACTGATTATACATAGAAGTTAAAATGTATCTAGAACAGTCACCATAGCATTCCCATCGCTGATATTGTATTTCCATCTCTTTAACTCACTTTCATCTTTCATTCTTCAAAGTCATACATCGTAACACTCTTTCTAATGACTTCAAGAAAACTTACTGAAGTGCTTACTCTTCAAAGCAATTGTTTCATAACCTTTCCTTACATAACTCTGTTTGTTTCGTTTTCTCTTCCTCCACGTTGAGATATTAATATCTTATTTTATATAGTATACCCTGAAAGGCCTTTGATCTCTAACAGAGTTGCACAATATTTTATATATCGTGTTAAAACATAAACATGAATACTTACAAATTTTAAAATTGAGTAATGTGCAATCACCAATTGAATTATTACTAACGATATGTATGACTTTAATTTTGCTGCCCAGACTGATTTTCTTCTTATTTCTGTCTACAGGTGAGTTTCGAGCAATACGTGACTTGGATGTATGATTCGGTGAGTAGTGTGTGCTTAATAATGCACTAAAATATCTTTGTAGTGTTTCCTTCAAACCCAATGTAAAGTACATTGAAATGTGGGAAAGAAAACTACTCTGGGAAAATTCCATACTTATAAGGATCACATTATTTATCAACTTTCTCTTTTAATGGAAATGAATAATTCAACAAAACAAACACAAATAATATTGTTCTCGATGGGTCATTATACCATACGTCATGGAAATTGGAATGTTTCAAAGAAAACGAATAGAAGATTAAAAAGATAGATTACTATTCTTAATGATCAAATTGTATTTATGACCTCTTCCTTCGAATTAACAAAAAACTTTTTTTTTAAATAGATGTTACAACCCGTGTACACGGATCATTGTTTATTATTCAATAAAAAATAGTGTGAAACGTCAGGACAAATGAAACGTATTTTTAACTATATAGTGCAAAAATTATTTGCACAGGATTTCAGCTACGAATTTCGTAGTTATTGGTCTTCTACCAGATCTGTGATTTTGTTGAATCAAGTCTCTATCCCGACTTTAAAAACGTGGTTTCACATGGCATCTCTTTACTTATCGTTTATCCGATGTGACCTTTTTATGTTTTTCTTGTACTTGTGTTGGAAAACATCTGTAGTGACTTGAAACTGATCAATAAAAATTAACATTTAAAAAGTTTCAAAATATTAAATAAAACCAATACATGAACTCAGGTGACGTCTAGTAACTTAATAAATAAATTCCTCCAAAAAAAAACATGGAACAAAGTGAATCCTTTGTTTGGTAAAACACTAAGATAAGCACGAGGGGAGTTTGCTTTCAAGTGTGATGGGTGTGTGTGGAGTGGTGGTGGGGGTGGGAGTGAAGCTGGGATGGGCTGAGCAGCGGGTGTGTCTCCTGGGTCTTCGCCAGCAGCGCGTTGCAGCCACTCGCGTCACGGTTCCCGACCGGTTCGGTTACTCTCCAAAAGCGCGCGCTTGGTAACGGAGAAGTAGAGATGATGGGAATCGCTCCCGTTTCGCACCCGGCGTGGCAGCGGGACCTGTCGGTCCATACTTCCATGCCAACATCGTTCTCATTGCCAGAGGAGCCCACGACGGAACTGTTAAATTTAGTTCATTTCAATACCCAAATTTTTTTATTTTTTTTCATTGTAGTGTTTGGAAATGGAAAATGTGCCGTGCTATTGAAACTTATCTACATGGAGCGATAGGAGGTTCGAGTTGGGTGGAAGGCCATTGTTAGTAGGTGGGTCGGTTAGCTGGGTTTACCAACAACTTGGCCCACGTGGAGGGGTTAGTAGATAATATTATTTATTTCCACTGCAGTTGAAAATAGCTCGATGGTTGCGAAAAGAAAAAAAATTACATTGTAAAGAGAGATATGGAAGAGACACAAACGACACAATGCGTGATATTAAAAAAACGAAAATGAAAATTCTGGACGTATAATATGAACAATAATGTGAAAATAATAAAATACAACATAAACAAGAAAAACATCCACACTTCTTCTGTGACTGAAAACATCATACACACTACGAATTAAACAATGTATTTGTAAACTTTTTCATTCATTTCTCATTTGCACTGAATAAAGGGGAACACACAAATAATAAAATAGAATAAGAGTAAAACTGCAAGAAATATTTCTCCACTAAGCACTCACATTGCACCCAAGGCAACCTGAGACGAATTTGGAAAGATGCGTTAAAAAATCTACTAAAGTTACAATTTCATAATAATAAATACAACACTATACCTGAATGATTTTACGAGATTTTTGGAGAGTTTTCTATAGATCCGAAAGTTAGGTGTTCGTGAGAGTAATGTTATTTATTTCATTTATTCACATAATCCTTAACAATCATCCGACAGCTAGGATATAAAAACTCTGTTGAGCGTAGTAAACGATTGGAAATAAAACTTATTATTTTATAACAGTCAGCAATTAAAACTTTTTGGTTATTAAAATAACATAATTCTGTTAAATTTTGTACCGTGTCATAGGATTTTCTCATAAAATTACGCGTATCTAAAATAGTAGATCCATATAATTTAAAGTATCGTTTCAAATAAGCGTGCATTTTAACGTGACAATTGTCATGCTTAAATTCGATGCTTTAATGAAACATTTAAAATGTAACTTAAAATCGTAGATCACGAAACAAACAGGATTCATGTTTTTAGGCCTGTAATTAAGTGTAAATAATGAGACTGAGAGCTTGTTTAGAGTAAAAACAAACTTCTGACCTTTAAGACTGAAGTCTGCAAGTTTTAGTTTATTTTGAAATAACCGTAAATATTTTAGCTTTACTTCCTATTCAAATACTTCCTCATTTTTTTGTCAAAAGTCTGGAAATATTTTTTGCTTCTTTTTGTCACAATTCCGACCCAAAGGCGAATTTTTCTGAAGTCTATGTAAATGTGCCAATTCCAATATGTCAACCACCATAAATATTTTCTTGCGTATTTATAATGTAAAACTGTCATAAATATCTACTTACGTTATTTTTAAATTCTGAATGTGTTTAGCGTAATTTAAGTGACAGCGCATGTTATTTCTATTAAATAACTAATCATATTTTTCAGGAGGATAGAATTACTTTCTTTAAGCTTATTTGCTCCCCAAATACATATGTGCGCCAGTAAAATGTTTCAGTTAAAGTTAACATTTTTCCGTGTACCCGAATACATTGAAGGTGATGTATGGTACAGTAAAACCTGTCAATTTCGAACAAATTGAGGTTGTATTCTCTTTCGATTTGAAAAAAGTTGATTTTTGCCGAATAATCTGAATACAGGATCGATCGAAGTAAAGTGGACCGGAGATGGTTGTGTGGCAATTTTTTTTATTTTTTGCACATCAGCTATTTTGTACAAATTACACGAATGTGCGCTTTACTTTCCAAAAAAGAAAAAAAAGATAGACCTATGCCGGTCGTTTTCGTTTTAGCGGATGTGTAATTTTCAGTGATTGCTGAGCTCCAGGGCAAAAGCACCTGCAGATATGACGATAAGATAATGCTTGGGATAAAGATATCACGTTTTATAATCTCCTGTCGAACCTCGAGTTATGACAATTTAAAAACCAGAGCTAACCTTTGCATATTTTAATTCTGTCGATTGAACAGTCGGAGATTTTCACTTGATAGAAGTAACTCATAGTGAAGGTTGTTGAGAGCGACATAATCAATTAACAAAATTGTGAGGCCGACAGCGAATTAAGATAATATCTTTCAAACATCTAAAGCATAATTTTGTAAAGTACCCTGATAATGATTTTAGCTTCTAAACGACACCTTACCAGCCATGCAAACAATACAGAACTATTTAATGCGTGGACGAAATACATTGTCTCTTACGAGAAAAAAAAATATTTGCGAAAATGAGTTACTTTTCGAATCTTTTAAATTGGATTTTGATTGCATAAAAATTCTTCCTGGTATGTCACTTATGAGAAAAAAAATATTTTCAAAAATGAATTACTTGTCGAATTTTTAAAATAGAAGAAATTGAATGCAATCAAAACCCTATGTTAATTTTAAAAATATTTTTACAGAGCTCACCGATTTCTGTGAAGAGAGAATTTTTTTCATTGATTTCGGCCTATATGCCATTGTTATAAATAACATTTTGTTACTAATTAGATTGTTGTTACTGGTTCGTTTTATCAAAAGTGTCATTCACAATAATTTAAACATTGTACTTTTCAATGAAGTAAATACTGAAAAACGACTTCAGCATAAGGTCGAAACATCGTGAGCTTTGAATCACAAAGAATATGTACTATTCGTCCTTAAAAGTCTCTAATTATTTATGTAATTTAATTGTATAGTGGACATTAATTGAAGTAGATTTTGTACTTTTCAATGATTAAAAAAAATCCACCCGGCAAAACTACCTTAATGTTAAAACGTAACACCACCGTACCATGTTGGTTCTTCCACCGTACCTTCGGTGATCATCAAAACCACCCACCCACACCGGCAAAACCTCCACTGTCGGTGCCAAGCGGCACTTGCGCGGCACCCAAGCGACTCGTGCTGCAAGTAAACATCGCCGCCAGGTCTTCTTCCTTCTTCCGCGGACGCGCCCTGCGCAAGTGCCGCTTGCGTGCGCGCCCTCCGCTATGCTCCGCTTCCCAATGGTGTCTTTCGGTCCGCGCTTCAAGAGGTTTCAAGCGGTGATTTGTTCATGCTGTGGAAGTCATTTCTGCAGAAGTGGGTTAAATTTATATGCTCGGATCGTATCGTGCCTTCCAAGTTAGAGATAAATATATCTTTTAACTGTTTGTAATGTAATTCATCCATCTATGTAGCATACAAACCATTCTAAAAAGCTGTTATGATTTGACGTGGGGTACAACCGTAAATAATGACTTTAACGTTTTAAATATCGTGTAGATTGATAAAATAATTGATGGACTTGCGATAAGAATGAATCATCACAACGGGTTCTCTACAGATCAGTGGAACCCTTGATCAAACAAATTTTTGATTTATTTTTATACTGCAATACGTAATGACTTAATTTAAAAAATAATCTATATTTGACTATATATTATCTATACATATGACTTCTTGGGAGAAATGAATTAAAGTATAAAAATAGTGGTTCCATAGTATATTTTAATCAACATTTTTCTGTATATCTTCCAATTCCCTGTTCGGCTTTTCTTTATTATCGAATCCTGCATCTGTTCATTAATACAATCTTCTACCGTTAACATTTTTTAAAATATTAACTCATAAAAATGTGAATTCATCATACGTTACATTCCTTCCTACTTTATCACGCCATAGTTATAATACTTTAATGTAATTTATTAAAATACACACAAATTGTTTAATGGATGTGTATTAGACTTATTACTCATACTAATAATATTTTATCAGTATTCAATCATTGTACACTTGTGTAGATTATCTCTGTAGTCCCATTCCGAAACTTTTTTTTAGGGGGTGTTCTTTGGGAACTTCAATCGAAAATAATGGGATAGTCTATTGCTTGCTTGTTTCACATGGTCGTATGCAGTTTGTACACTTGCATAGTTTCACGTAGTCGTATGCAGTTTGTATAAATATTAGTCACTTAGTCAAAAATTAACTGCCTAGTGCCACGTGAAGAATAATTACTCTCCAGAAGCAAGCCAGGAACAAATCCATCGAATCTGTTAGAGGGATCAAAGGATAGTGGGGTATTTAACATTTCTACGCCACAAAGCACAATAATAAGCCATGAAAAAGAACAAAAGTAGCTACTCTTTTGACAATAAATTATCGGCGAGATGAAATACTAACTTTAGTTTATCTCCCATACAATTCTGCATGCTCTTTATTAGCCGGTTTGCTCCGATTTACATAACGTGATTTGCATTCCTGCAGACAAAATATTCGGGAGACATGCAGTTCATTCTCCATATGGAATTACGACATCGTCCAGATCCGCGCTGCTTACTTATTCCAGCGCTCTCTGCGGAATATCATTTGTAATTCCGTTGTATTTGCGTCTGCTCGAGCTGTAGTGCATCTAGACCTGTCAGAGGCAATGCTTCAGGACACGGCGTGACAGCTGAACAACACGAGCTGAGCGCTTGACTGGAGAGCTGGTAGCTGACAAGCGCCATATTGGAGAGTCTGATGACGTGCTTTACGTCTGATAGGAATCTAGTGAAGAGATGAAAAAAACTATAGATGTAAATTTGTGTTTTTAGTTTCAAAACACTCCCTTATATCATTGTATTGGTAATTAATTATTCGGATCACGTCTCTCGTACCGTAGAGGTAGGTATACTATTTTTACAAATGTAAATGTGTGAAACGGTACGATAGTCATTCCTCACGTGCCTCCACAGCTGCATACTTCGTATGACATACGAAGTACTCACTTTCATAGTTTGGAGACTTCGTTGTATAAAACCCCATATCCTTTTAAGATAACATTGAATGAAATTTGTTGCTCTGTGAAACCATTATGTGTATTCAAAACTGCGACGTTAAATACAATGTCGGAGCATATTGAAGTAGATCTATGATATCTTCTTTTTGCGTTGATGAACTGGTGTTCTGAGTTGCCTAGTGAAGTTTCCGTAAAGAGGGACACCTGTTTTGAGTTATTTAAAACATTTTAAACTTGCGCCGCCATGAGAAAGGGTCGGAGTAGTTCATAACTTTTGGGGGTACCAGTTTTTTGTTTTTTTTCGTAAAAATATTTGAATACTGGAATCTGAATTCTACTTCTCGCAAAAACATTTCTATTTTCTGGAGTATTATAATAAATTTTGTGTTCCATGATAGATGATTGTAGAATTAGATTGTATATAGACGGATGTGTATATTAAGTGTAAATGTTTCTTTGTTGTTAGTTAAATATATAGCCCTGATGAAGACACGATAGGTGTCGAAACGTTGGCAAGTAATAATTGAGTTTAATTCAAGACCTATACGCGAAATTATAAAAAAAGAAAACAAAATTGTGTCTACTTTTTATGTTAAATTATGCTTCATGTTTTTTAAACGTGTGTGTGTCATACAAATATTTGTTACTTCGTAGAGGATTAGTTATTAGTTGAATTCAAATTATTCAAAATTATGAATTTCTAATTATTTTTGAGACTTCTGGAGGCCTTTAGAAATGCGGGACCCTGGGCTAGTGTTTGTTTGCTAGACTCATGATAAAGACGGCAGTGGAAAACCGTCCATTGTCCTCCTACCTTTACCATGACGATAACAGCTATGTAGGACGTTGTCTACGAGGGAGGGACTCGATCCTGTCTGTCTGACGGTGGGAATTTCACGTTCGCGGTAAACGCGGGGGAAACCGTGGATGCGCACGCGGATAAAAGTGAAACCGCTTGAAGGACATCTCCTGGCAATTGCTCTCGAATCCCGCTTTCTAAGCGACTGCGGTCGGACGGATTTGTTCGGTGGAGTGAGATTTAATTGTCGCGGAGCGGTTCAAAGTGGCGAGAGTGACTGTGGTCGCCAGATGGCAGGGGCGGATGGATATTGACTGATTGTTTACAGTGACTGGGGACGGTTTCTATTTTGCTTTTGACGGTCTATGTTAATGAAGTGGGATTCCCAAGTTTCTTGAAAACTTTTAGGAATGCGTTTGATACCGACAGATAGTTTACCAGAAGCAAGAAAAGATTGTCGTAATTATTAGTGGAGAAGGAGTCATTTAACCCCTACGCCCTTCAGCGCTATAAATATTACAGTACAGTTAAATAAATTAAAATAAATTGTTATACATAAACTAGAAACAACAGGAAATTAACACTTTTAAAATATGATGTACATAATTGTATTTAACGAGAGATAGTTAATCTTACCAAATAAATTCATTACAGAAAATTAAAAAATATTCACTTAAAAATAATTGAATAGAAAATAAGAATTAAAAACTAAATGAGGAAGTCAGATCAAGTGATCCCTTGAAAAAGATGAAATTAAATCTTACGGAAACAAGCATCCTTAATTGAACCTTACGAAATCTGAAATTAACATTGATATTAATTGCACTGACAGTTCGTACTAAAATCGTATATTCGAAACGTTTAATAATTAGTAGTTACGAATGTGCATTCGAAAATTTATAACGAGTAAAATATTTGAAATCATGTGCTCGTTAACTTGAAAGTAATAAGTTTTTGAGACCCAGTTCTCAAATTAATAAAGAATCGAAAAAAATAACCTTGGCTATTAAATATACGTTTCCAAAAATCTAATTGAAAAATATTGAACAAATATTAACAGAGGTTAAACAAAGATAAGGTAATGTTTCTCATATTTCTGGTCACAGAAGAAAAAGAAGTAGCGTTCCCACATTTCCTCAGCGGTTACTTCTTTGAAAGACGAACATTCAAATGTTGTTAGTGTTCCACTGATATCATCTCTGAAATCTAATCCTGTGAAACCGGTAGTGACGTTAATTCATTCCGTGCAACGTGAGACGCTCCCTCAATCCCTGCATCTTCCGGTCAGCAAGGTTTGCCATCCGATTGCGAATCCTAGATCTCACTGGGATGGGCACACGGCGTTATCCGGGAAGGGAATTCCCCCTACATTTGCGACTTAGATGTTCCCGTTAGGGTGTGCGGAACGCGTCTCATATTTCCTTATTGTACTAGAACTTCAAGATTTTGATTCAATTTTCATAAATTCTCGTTTTGTTATCATTTTTAATTTATTTACAACAATAAGTCATCTTGTAATAAAATAATAGCGAGTCTTTGACCTTAAGTGGTTACAATATTCACCTAATTATAATTTTCTGTTATCCAAATGTTTCTTTTACTGTTCGAGGATTAACGGTAAGTAATTATTTTGCTTAACTAGGGTTTTGCTTCGGAATCTTCTCATTATTCTATGCGAAGATTGAGGATGTTGCTAAAGTCGTGGCATCTCACAAATCTTATACTTGAAGTTCAACAATATGATATACTGTCGAGACTCTCTAACTCGAAACCCGTTAACTCGAAATCCTTTCTAAGATGAAGAAATTAGCCATTCCCTTCCGTTGAAGTACAAAAACCCCTACAACTCGAATTATTTACACGCTATAACTCGAACTGAATATGATTTCCCTGTGATGTACTATCCATACATATTACGCTAACTCAAACTACAAATCTAGCGGACTCTATAACTCGAAAAGTAATATTTAAACATTGCGGCCTCTGTAAATCGAAATTCTTTTCACAAGGCTCTTCAACTTCGAGCAATAGTTTCGTTGTCGTCTATAACCAGTTCCAAGAAATGATTTCGTACTTTCATTGAAAGATGTAGTGATCTCTAGAACAAAATATTGCAATCGATTGCCTCGTTTGTAATCGAAAATGCAATTGAATTGTCAATTGTGTTAATTCCTTGACTCAAAAGAAAGTTACAGATTTATATTAATATGTGCATATTTTCAAGTTGTCCCTTTACCATAACATAATATTTATACACGTAATTATGTACAACACAAATGTAGTAAAATAAATCTATATAAATCGAATTTTTATTTTCTCATGACTATAACTTGAATAACATATGCGTCTACAGGTAGAAATAGATAATGCTAATAACCTTATCTCGAAGTCCTCTATAACTCGAAAACTCGTTAACTCGAAACTTATAATCTTTCCCTTGAAGTTCGAGTTAAAGATGCTCCACTGTAGAGCAAAAAATGAGTGAAAATATATTAACATATATTACGTATGTTATGAATGCTAGGAATTAACTTTCATTGCATTTTATTGGTATAGGTAAATACGCTTTAATTTCGGAGATATACAAATCTGCAATTTTGGTCTTCCCAAAACAGGAAGTCGGGATCAGCCTCTGCAGGCGTATATAAAACAAATGGAAGTAGATTAGTTACAGGTCGGATTGAAAAATAGCTTCTAGTGAGCTGGTATAGATAGACCTGTTTTTCCAGTACATATAAACCCGAAGTTATTTGATATCTAAACTTACTGCTAGTATACGATACCAGTTCATAGCGGCGTAATTTAACCAATAGAATAGCGCGAATCATTCCTTCGATCTCGGTCTTAAGTAACATTTATTTTAGTTTAAATGGTATAAATTTATTTTATAATTTTAATTATGACGAATGTTATTCCTTTTCCTCTACCATAAAAGTTTAATTAACATGCGTCAAAAGAAAGAAACATGTATAAAGGACGCTGTAAAAGTATCGCGACAAAAAAGTGAATAGTGATATTTTAGAAATGAANAAAAAAAAAAAAAAAAAAACGAAAGATAAAACTGCCCGTTAATATAGGCGTAACATATATGTTCCTTGCTTGCTTAATTTATTTATTATTTACATATTTAATGTGGACTTATTTATTTATTTACTCCATGGAGCTAAGTAGACTAAACTCTCATTTAAAATGTATATTTATTTTTCGAGTTTCCATGACTTTTAAATGTTTTTATTATATTATTAATTTGTATTGTATTCCCCTTTAACATATTTTTATATTGGATGAATTAATCTCATATAGACAGATTGTTCATTACAAGCAATAAAAGATTTTGTCGTTCTGTCATTATTTATTGATGCAAAAGGTCTTTTCGACCGCATGGCGGCCATCTTCAGTGCTGGGTCCTTTGGCAAGCGAACCCAGCACTGGTGATGGCCGCCATACGGCCGAAAAAGCCTTTTGCATCAATAAATAATGAAAAAATGACAATCTTTTATTGCTTGTAATATTTGTATATATGAAATCATATTTTTCTTTAGACTATTTTTGTTTTGAAAATACTTAAAATAATTTCGTTTCGTACTCCCTGTTGTTTCTACCGATAGCTCTCTCGAGTGCCTTCCTTTATTGCCAGTTGTTATATCTTTCTCCCCAAGTATTGGACATATTATTTTTCTTTGATGCCATGATGTAACGAGCATTAACAACATGTAGTCCTTGCACTGATATATCACAAAAAGCTAAGGCAATTTAATTTTTTTATTTCAACAACAAATGATTCATCAACATGAGCAACCTGAAAATAAAATAGACTTAATTTTTAATTATTGTTAAAACATTTAATTTCAAAGTAATTCGGCGTATTTTAGCGTTTTAACATTCGTAAGTTAACCTGTATTATTTTGCTTCATATTCCTTTCTCGCAGTACTTTACAACTCCAAGTTTTGCTTTAATGAAGTCACAGTTATATTTTTGAGAAGAAGAATTTCACTCAATTAGGTATAGAAGTTCAGCGACGTATCAGGAAGATCGACACCAGGTCCATTTCCTGAAAGTGCTCGGTATAATTACAAAGTTTCTGTTTGAAGGTTTCTGGGAGAATATTACATAGCGGAGCCTAAACATTTTCACTTTTAAAAAGTCTACAAAATATCTTCCTTGTTACGTTCCAGCAAAAATACCTCCAATTTGTGGAAGAAACACCCCCAATAACATTTAAATTCGATAATTATATGGATCATCAAATAGAGGAAGAATTATCTCGTTCATTTTATTTCTGTTACATTTTATCGCGTAATGGAGTTTTTTTTACAGTTCCTTTAATGATATTCTTACGCTAGTAAATAGTATTATCAGCATATTTCATTTTTGTTTTTAAGTTTAATTTAATTTGAAAACGACTTTGTTACTTTCTGATACTGTTCATAAATATTTCATCTACGAATGGAGTTCATGAGTTGCGGGAATGAAAATAAACAATAATTTAAAGATAATAAATTTTGTTACTCGTGACTTAGGTGCGCATTTTTCCTGTTTTACTTCGTTCAGTACACGTTAACATACGTAAGTGATGACATAACGTCCGTAGTTCATGACGGAGCAGTGAATATAAAGAGAGAAATGCGTCGTATTTTTCCTGGGACGCGGCTTTGTCACGAAGATGTAAGTTTGCCTGTCATTTGCAGGTAGCGTTAATAGTTGCCACGCGCGTCGGTTGCGCGCCTGATTACGTAGCATACTGCATACCACAGACGTGATACAGCGTGACGTGATATAGCGATCAAACATTCGTTTACGCGAGTTATTTTATCAGTAACATCGAATTCAATCAACCGTTGGGCGATGAAAATTATTTCATCCGTGAAATCGATGCGAAGTGAACATTTCCGAGGAGTTTTCAGACTTTGCTCTTTTTTTTCTTTTATTTTTTCCTTCTATTTTAGAGCGTAAGAGTATTTTTAGGAAGAATACTTTTAACTGTTCAAATTTTCCTACGACCTGTTTTTACTCTGTTTCTTTGTTATTCATAAATCTTATATTTATATCAAACGATATATTTCAAATGGATACTACTAAAAAAATTACGCATGTTATGTAACAAAACGCAAGCATATCACCTTGTGGCTCCATTGTAGTGTTGCGTATACACTCAAATTATGAGTACAATAGAAATTGTTTTACCGTGTGATATCAAATGTGCAGTATGTCCAGATCGCCGCATGTTAAAGTGTATTAGGCGCCTGTACTACGTGGAAAACAGAGAATGTTAGCTGAAATTGAAGTTGGAATTTCAGCAAAATTGGTGGCAATATATTGCTTTTACGTGATGTCTAGTTTGGTGTACATAGTCTACACTTTTCTATTGCTACGTTGGCTGTTCAGCCCTGTGTGACAAACTCCATGTTTTCTCCGGTTAACATCGTTTTCCTTAAATTGATTTTTTCTTACATGATTACTATCATATCTCTTTCGGCTTCAGTTTTAATCAGATTTATCAGGACTTTGCCCGTAATTGAATGTAATTCGTATTTTCATTACCCGAGCATTATAAACGTGACTTACATTACATCCCAGATAGGGAGAGTATGAAATGCCTTCCCGGGATGTGACATTTGTCATAAACTTTCTCGTGGTGGGGATGATGTTTCCAGATTATGGTTAATGTTGTAGAAAATAACAGGACTGTTAAAAATAAATTACTCTGAGATGTTTTTTCTCAAGCTTTCCACAATACAAGGTTCTGTTCCTTCGTGGTTTATGATTATTCTGCCAAGTTGTAGTTTGGAAGTGAAATTATTCTGATAGAAGATGACTCTTAGAATTGAAGTGGGAATGGAAATGTGAAATTTCATTCTTACTTTCAGAACTGTTCCTCGGAGGTTCAGGATGTATGGATGTCTGTTTTGAAAACTTAAGGCGAAGTGACTCCTTGGATTTACGCTGTATGTCCCCAGATGATAGTTTTGAAACGTCTCTACATAGTGGCGTCTAGTAATAAAATTGCGCAGATTTAACTGTCTGGAGCTTGTTGCTTTCACGAGGAAAGACGGTTGAGGAATTACCTTGTTTTTAAAACATTTCTTCATGGACCGCCTGGACGCTGTCGGGTCGTGGATTTACTTCTGGTTGCTTGATCCTTCACCTGTGGAGTGAATCAACCGTAAAGAAGATTTTTTTTTGAAACTAGTTGACAAATCACGTCAACGTGATACGGCTCATCACTCTTCTAATCTTTCTCTTCTTTCATTAGTGACTTACTGGACTTGGAAGGCACCAGTGGTGGATCTACGTGGGGTGGGGGGCTAAGGGGGCTAAAGCCCCCCCTCCATCGGACCTGAACTCTTAACTGATAAAATTGAAGTTGATAAATGGCATACTGTGTAAAAGTGTTACCAGATTAATAATTATTAGTTATAATTGTTATTAATAATATAATTGTTTTTAATATAAGATTAATAAAATTAATTACACCAAATTAATAAAATTAATAATGCCATATTAATAACTGAAATAAATAATTGTTATTGTTATTAATAATACCATATTATTAATTATTAAATTTGATGCATTTTATTTGAAGTTTTTATATAAAATTTGTATTGTAAAACCATATTTTTTAAACAAAAATGCTCCCCGGTTAGCACCCCCCCCCACCTTAACTACGGTCTACATCCGCCACTGGAAGGCACTACTTGTTTGACTGCTACTGTTCGAATTTAACGAATCTATGAAAGAATCGAGCCTTAGGCAACTATTGCTAGGCAACGAATTGCTGAGAATTGCATAGGTACTCGGATAATGTTGTTCATATAGGGGCCTATTACGTCTTTCTATAAACTCATTTTATTCGAAATTTAATCTTTTTAGTTCCAAATTGTGGTTTTTTATAAGATACACTTCACATCAAACTAATTTTATTTTTATTCGGAAGATCTTTATATTAATTAATTTATTTTCTCGTGTTTAATATGTGGAGCATATTACTCTGAGCAACATAAAACTGAAATGTCTTAATTTTCAAGTTATCACCCCATTTTTAAATGATAAAATCCTTTGAAGTCTCACATTAAATCATAAGTAAAGATTTTCTTTCTGAAGCATAATAACATGTTTGTTTTTCTAAAATCTGATCTCATGATTTGCTTTTAAAGATTGTGCAAACGATTGATTCAAAGTAACAACCATGGTAAAATGTTCTTTTTGTGAAATACTAATGTTTACATAGAAATGTTTTTAGTTTCAGATTACTCATAGTGAAACGTGATACTTGATAATGACTAATACGAATCGATAGAGTATTAATTGTTTGACACAATAATAAACAGGAAATATCATGACAAGAGGGAAGGAAAATATTAAAACGGGAATCATCTGATTTATTTGATTTTACCGAGAAAGTTTCGCTTTACAAGATCTGCTTCATGTTAATTATATATACTTATGTTACAAGGATGTTTTAATCATAAATTTTGTGACAGCGTCTCGGGATATGCTTTGGGAGTGATAATAATAATTTTTGGTGTTTCTGGAAGCAAAATATTTGCTGCAATATCTTCGGCCAGGTGAAAAGAGTAATTCGGACTCGGGGACACCTGCTTCATACATAGGAGCACTTGTCTCCGCACCACCTGGAATAGTATGCGTTATTACAACATTCCATCCACGTGTAGGCGCGTGGAAGACTGCCTTGAAAATATTTTTTTTTAAACACTATCTTTAATATGGTGGAATCTTCAGTAACGTCTGTTTGTTTACACGGCTCCTGAAATGATGAAATGAACGGACAAAGTGATAGCGTCACGTCCCCAACAGGGAAATTTTTCACTTTTCACGTGAAGAGGAGTATAAGTATGCTTGTGGGATGAGCTAAGATTCGCATTCTTGTGCTTGACAGAACATCTCTGTATGGTTGGATATCGGAAGAAAATATTGTGGCTATTCGATAGGATGTAAACTTATATGTATCTCGAATATATGCGTACTTATATGAAATAGAACCTCGAAGTAATAAGGGGCACAATTATCGTACAAGAGTCTTATTCCTTAATACAGTACACTCACACACAGGAGTCAAGAACTCGTACCATCATTTGCCGCGTGCTCAGAAATAGAAGAGACCCCTACCAAGTTCTTGAGAACCCTGTAAGTTTTTAACAAAATTATATAGTCTTAATATTTTAAATGATTATTTTAAAAAAACTTTCTATTCTATAAATTAACATTATTCTGTAATTCACATTTACAATGTGTGAAAGATGAAACCAATAAGAATATTTCAACATTTCAAATTATTTAACATCAATGAAGAAAACGAGTTTTGATCTAAAATCTTTCCTAGTGTTCGATGATTTCAATAAAGATAAAAACATTTTTTAAGAAATTAAGCTGATTAAAACGCTTTTATGAGCCCGTTAGCGTTCCCCATAAAGGTACTAGCTGCCCTGTTCCTACCATAGAACATTNGTATAAGAGACATAGAACATTCCGTGCGATTTATGGACTTGCAGCTCTCGCGAACGCTTTTCGCGTCGTTAGCTGCCTGCTCATTCGCTGGTATACGTTCAACTCGTGCGGGAGAAACTTTTGGTCGAGTGGTATTTGCTCGTCCCAGCATCCATAACTCCCTTCCAATTGCAACTCTGAATACGTTTGCTTTCAGGAAGTGTGTTTGTGTGTGCTTTCAGTCTTTATGTCTGATCCGTACATATATCCTCTGAAATATGGAGAGTGTACGATCGTCAGTTTCTCGTAGGCTCTTGGACTGTTCGTAAGATTTTAAGTTTCGAGTTATGTATGGAGGAAACACGGTAACAAATGACTGGGTTTTCTGGATATATTAGTAGCTTTAAGAGAAGAAAGGACAATAAACTATTTCTGCAAGAGTGAAAGTGTGAGTAGAATATGAGATTAGCTCGCAAGATGTGGTAATTTCTAACAAGGAAGTTAAATGGAACTTAAAAAATTGAAGGACAAATAACATTGTGCTTCTTATGAAGAAGAAACGTCTGCGTCGTTTTCTCCCGATTAACGTAACTCGTATCAAGAATATATCCCATCCTGGCCCGGGTTTTTCTCCGTTTTTCCTTCGGGTAGATGCGGATTTCTTATACAGGTTCTCTAGGCTTTGTCTAGGGGCGTGTTTATTGTAACAAATCGTGAATTTAGTGTTTTTTCAACTCTTATGATTTTTAAACACTATACTCAGAATAATCTATAGTTCGATAATAACTTGTACATGTAATTTTTTGCTTAAAATTACAAACATATTGACATTCTATTAGTATTTAACTCGCAGCTAACTTTTTATCTTATCTACGAATTTTTGCTGAATTTTTTTTGAATCCGCGTCTGCCTTAGGGCCCTTGATCGGAATTGATGGGATGGTCCCTTGCTTGCTTCCGAAGAGTAAATTAGTTTATTGTCCTCACGTGGTCATACGCAGTTTGTACTGTTTTTTTACAATAAATTTATATTTATATTCAATTTATATTTATTTCGTAATTCGCTCAACCTACAATTTATAGTATACCATATTTAAAGAACAATGATTTGTCGGATATATCTCGGGCTGTTGCTGTTTTGGAGCAATAGGTGATTTTTCTAACAGTCCTAAATACTATTCATACACTAAACAGATTTTTTTACAAATTCAAACTCACAAGAGAAATTCTTTCGCTCGAATTTTCGTGAACGGAATGTGGTAAATATCCTCGAGTGAAGTAACCATTTCATTTAATTTGAACGTTAAAATGTCCATTAGACTTAACACACGAATGAGTTTCCTTGAGCTTTACTGAAATTGCTACGAAGTGTAAAAAATGTTGCATAGATCTCCCACCTAGGTTTCAGTTCTTTATATGGTTTCCTTGACGATGTATAATTTTCGTTTTACGAGGAATTTCTTTGGACATTATCCATCTCCTTAACCAGTTTGTACATCTAAGAGGTGTAGTAGGTAGATGTCTAGCTGACCGAGTTGTGGTCGGATCACTATAATGTATAGTTATAATTTAGATTTAACTTGCTTAATAATTTCTTGAATTAATCGTTAAAAAAAGGTTGAAAACAGTACCAGTGTATTACCATGCCCATCATAATGTTGACAAAAAGTAATTGAAAAAAAAAATCCCTGGAATTCGAACAATGTTTTCTCAACACATTTATCCTCTACACTAGCGCGGTATTTTATTTTTTATGTCGTACGTTTTTTTTCTATATCGATCAAGATAAAGATATGAGACCACTTTAGATTTCCTCTTCATCCCAACACACTTCTATTCAGGATCTTTCACGAGAGCCGTTTTCGAGAAGAAATTCGGAAATATACTCGTACTTGCATATTATTTTTCGCTTGGTACTGTGGGATTCTTAGGATGGTGAATTTAAAGAGCTAATTTCCCCTACCACTTTGTTGGCACATCGCTCCAGAAACCGCCACGCATCTGCTGAAACAGACTCATTTCCTGGGCGCCGTTATCCTCACACCCTCAGCTGCAGAAGAGCTATATGCCATGAGACGCGCATCTGGATGCATTGACGCCTCCGTGGTGGAACCTTGAATCTGAGTCGTGGCTGCAGACGGGGAAGGCGCGAGTCGTTTTGTGTATTTTTACCTCGACGACACGTGGACCTGCACGTGTGCGCCAGGAGGGATATTCTGGGGCGCTGCTGGTGAATGGGAGCTTTAGGAGACAGTGTCGGATGACGAGGACTGTTCGGTTTTATTGAGGCAGATGGGTTTGGAAACGTAAGATGATTAGTCCTTTAAGACTGACAAGGGGTTTGTTTCGATGGAAAAGGAAACATAATAAATGTTAAAATATCCAATTTTACGCCTTGTTTACTTACGTGTGTATCCCATTTTTTTAAACAAATGGAGGTGAAAGATAAAGCTATTCTTCAGGTAGACTGTTAAATTCTTCAGATAACTTCAGCTTGTGTAAAAGTACTGGATTCTGTAATAATGTTTGTTTCAAATTCAGGCCCGTATAAAATCACAAAGTAATGACGAAAAAGTAAGAAATCCTCATAAAAGACTGAAAAGAAAATACAACACAAACTGGAAAAATATATAACAAAAAGTGTTTAAGAAGTAAATGAGCATTTTTATAGGCTGGAAAACATGATCGTGATTTTCTTACGAGGTAACAATGTTTGCGATGATTCAACTGATTAAGATATTAACGAATTAAGATATGTCATCTGAATTTCTGCAATTTGGGATGGGTTTAGAGTTTTTTGCCAGTATATATGTGTGACAGATGATCATGGGATGCTACGATTTATAAAATGGTTGGGGTTCATTCAGAACTTGTTAACCTCAAGGAGCTTCGGATGAACCAAAGAGAAATACTTGAAATACATTGTACACCATCAAAGAAAATTTATATTATGAAACGATTGAGACAGGAAGAGAAGTATTATAAAGAATTATTCCCCAAAATTGTAGCTTATCGAATGACTGTACTGGGACACTTAGTATCACGACTGGAAAAGAAAGGGCAGGGTTATAGCTTACTATTAAGAGCTTATCTACATGGAGCGGGCTAGGAGAGGTGGGAGAAGGAGGCTATGATAAGGATGTGGGCCAGTTAGTCGTGTTCATTTGATTGGGTCACCTCGACGCCTTAATTGATACCTCATTTCAAATAGTAATTAAACTATCAACTCCATTGCATAGATAGATATTATTAGAATTAAAATACGTAAATGTGGTATAAATTATGTATATTGTAACTTCTGATATTCGAATTGAAATTATTTCACCCAGTATTCTTTACAGACTTACCTTCTGAAGTGAGATAGTTTTCCGACGTAATGTTAGAAAGGCGGAGAGAAGAAACATCGAGAAGGTTGAGGTTGTTAAAATGCTTTCCACGAATTGTTGAACGCACCCCGAAAGGAAGCTGATGCAACAGCGAAGGACTCAACAAGAACTAATGATCTCCGACCACTGTTTAGGATCGGAACTTGACTTAAACTACACCGACTAAAGAATTTATTTTGCGACATTTTGTAGATTTCATTGCGGAATCCAACAAGTTATTTTTATCGTTGTGTTTTCGTAGAAAAATCTTGTTCGTTTTTGTCGGAGAATTATGAGGATAATATTTTTTTAGATTTTCTTATGTTAATCACTATAATTTTTTCGGTTTTATTGAACTTATTTTAGTCTATCATGTTTATAAAAATTAACCATATATTGATATCTTGCTAGCATACTGTATTAAAACTTTTGTTGCAAATGATTGTTATAATATTCATTCATCGGAGACGAAAATGTGGATCGAAAAATGTGCTCGTTTTATTACTATTATAAAGCACGCGTAGATCGAATAGTTCCGCGAAAAGCCAATAATTTTGTTTGCAAATACGAATCGCGCAGTCTCAACAAAACGTGGGATTAGTCGTCGCAATGCGAGTAAACACAAGCACCTTGTTGTTGCGCCGCAAGTGTCGCACTCGTCTTCTTAGTTCAGAGCAGCGCGATAGTGCCGTCCTAGGTCATCGCTATATGCATCAACCGACAACTCGTGCAAATGTTCTATACATATGTGGGAAGTCGTCCCAGATAAAGTTCCCATAAAGTGAGTTTACAGATATCATTTCGAGTTGATGTCGCAGTCTTGGCAGTCAATTAAGTATGTTGCATTCTACGACTGCTTATGCATATCTCTGCTAAGAGGTCTGGACGATCGACTATAAAGACCTTGATCGACTACAGCAGGAATGCATTAGGGCAAATATTCTTCCCGCTGAGATCACTTTCCCACCCACACTCAGAACTACATTATGCAACATTAAGTATTAAAAAATTGGAAGAATGTTGACATATTCATACATGCTCAACATGAATTATTCATTTTGTTTCGTATAATTAGTGCTATTTACATAATTGGAATCAGCCATTGATTTGGTGATGAGATGTTGAATAAGAAATGAACATGATCCTCTACACGCAAGAAGTTGATCAGCTTTATTTAAATTATCGAATTACTACAAAATGGAAAGGAGCGCAAGCTTTTTCTGCTGCAAATTCAAGTTGTTTTCATTAACATAAAAAGTACATTTCCTGTAAGTAGGATAATTTTATGGATATGGGTAGTTAGCAATTTTATGGATATATTTCATTATTTTCTTCAATTTTTGATGGAGTAAAGTTTTACAATTTAAATGTTTAAGAATAAAAGAAAGCACTCGAGAAAAATTTAATTTATGAAGTTCAACATTTGTAATAATATTAATTAGACTGCGAGAATGCTGAATTAAATTTTTATTTTTAGAGGAGACCTGTATTTCCGCCATTTTACCTAAATTTAAAATCATATGCATTAGCTGAAAAATATTGCCTCAACACTTACTAAAAATGTAGAATTTTTAATCATTTGACGAAACCTCATTTCAATGAATCATAGTTGAAAGAGATAATGTATATTGATTTGCGTTCAGTGTCCTGTCCCTTATTTCACGCATTCGACATTCAGCCTTCGTCCTCAAAAGAAAGTGTTCCTGGTCTTTCATATGGCAGATGTCAGTACGTCTCATTTCCAAAGCAGTGAAAGTACGCTACTGTCGCATGAAAAGTGAACACTCACGGACTGTTCTTGAGGGAGAGCACCATCCTTGCAATGGAAATGGAGAGTGGTGCATTGTTATTCTGGTTTGCTATCGGTTGCGATGTTTTAAATCTCCAGCCCGTCTAGTGTCATCTGTCAATACTCTCCGGAGAAAACGACTGTCTTTGGCAACTAATATACACACAACTATATTTCTAAAGCTTGTTTTTATTTTAATGGATTATTATATTTTTTTCTCAATTTTTTAAACAATAATACGGATACTTTGGTTACAACGGCAATTTGCTTTAGTTCTTCTTTGGCGATATTATTGTTTTATCATTTAATATGGCTTTGGACTTAGGTAACTTTGAACTCTCTCCACTTTCTTATGATCGTTACTTTTTATCTTCCCAACACAAGTCTATATTCCGAAATATTCTCATTTGTTTTTGTGAAGATATAATATTTTCCTGCTTCGTTTCTCAGCAGACCTATATTTTTCCTTAGCTTATTTGATTTACTACGCAGTGTTAAATTATTTTCATCCATAATCTATCATTGTCGAACCTCTCTAAAAATTATCAAGGAAATTATAACCGAGATAAATTTAAATACCCAGCATCCCTTCATCTAAAAACGTGTAGGAAACGGAAATGCAATTTCTTGATAAAGGCATTTTCCTTGTTTAGGGATTGCAATTATTTTGCTGTCTTGTTCTCAAGATATTTCTTTCGTTAGCTTTCACAAAGTGGATTAATGAGACCCTTTTATCATTTATTTATTTGTTTATTTATTTATTTATTGTCTTTTGGCGAGGTTCAGGCCATGAGATCTACTCTTCCACCTAACCATGACATGAGAGAGGGATTGGGAAGGAGAGAAGTTCGTGTAAGAAGTTGTAATAATTCGTGGCCGTTATTAGTATATAAGTACTACTATTAAACTAATATTGTGATCATGTCTCTACTTTTGAAACCAACATCTCTCCTTATATAAACATTTTGTATGTCACTTAAAACACTGGTGTTAGCGCAAGGATAATGGTGATCACGATTATAACCATTGAATCCCCACAACATGAGAATAAACAACTTAAGCATGCTTGAACACGTAAAGTTTCTAGGATATCCTGTTATTTTTCTGTCTTGTTTCTCCGTTGCTGTTCTCCCTCATACATGAATCAATCACTGCCGTGCGTTGTTTAACCAAGAAGCACTTACTCGTACGAGTGGTGTCTCCGCGCTGCCAAAAATGGTTCCGTTTGGTCGCTTTCAGCTTTCGACTACGATAACATGGAACCGCCGCGGGGGCGGACACGTGAGCGCTTACGCATACATGGGCCAGACTTTCATCAACCTTCCCCTCTCATCTTTTCCTGTCTCTCTTTTCTTCATTTTAACGACTCGAGTGTTGGGTCTTGATCTTTACAAACATCGTGCATCACGAAAATGTTCAAATTCTTGCGCGAAATGTTCCATGCCACGATTAGATCACAATGAAACCCAAGAGTTTTTGAATAAACATGGATCGAGTTACGTCATTGTTTTCCATGTTTTATTCTCTCGTAAATCATGTAAAGTATTGTACTCGAGCCGAAAATTTGATACAATTTTTGTGACGCTAAAGATCTTATTGAGACTAACAGAACCAAGTGTGAAATTATGCGTGTGTTAAATTGAGAACTGTAGAATGCTTTAACGTACGGTAACCAATTGTGCATCCATGCTCTTGTATCAAGTATTGATGTTTCGATCAAAATTAACGATACTTCCTTTTTTTTAATGATGGACGTAGTCTTAAAAAAATATAAAATTAGAAGCACTGCTGGATATATAGTTTTAATAATTCTATTCGTTACAATAGTTTTATTTAAGTATTTTTTCATCGGCTAAACATATCAATACTCTTGATTTCTTTAAGAAAAAAATACTTCCTTTTTAACATAAGATTTTTGAAGGTTCACTCATGTCTTGACTTCTTCCATTGGTAAACATTTAGTCAACAAGAATTTTCGAGATCATTCACAATGTCGTCAGTATGAATTATCGTATTGTATTTTATATATTACGATACTATTTGTTAATACTATGATTTTATTATTATGTTAGGGATGTGCCGATTTGGATTATCGATATCATTGTATCGTAAAATTGAGAGTATCATTATTTGTCGACTATGGAACTCGATTTGATACAAAGTTCAGTAATATAACTATTATTAATTTTCTTTGAAAGTTAATTTTAGAGACAGAACACAGAAACTAGTTTCAAGGGATTGGAATCGTATTTGGAAACTAGAATCGATGTGCAATTATATTCCATAGAAATCGGAAATGAAAACATTTATCGTCCCATCGCTATTATTTCTTATTAATCTATTGTTCCTTACCAAATGAATTATTGGTCTCTGAGAGAAAGGCATGAAGGGAATACTCTCTATTATTTCCCTCCCGCCTCCCTCGCTTTCCAGTGCCGAGGTGTCCGTCTGTCGGGGCGTCGCCTTCTATCCGTACACAAGCAAGTGTCCAATTGTCGAGCAGACTGCGATTCCGGAGCGCCGCGCCGCGCCACGCCGCCGCGGTGTTTTTACTGCTGCGGTTTCCGCGATTTCTCCTCGGCAATGCACTGTGAATGCCAGAGACTGTTTTTACGAGCGGTTTCCGTTCGAGACGCCAGCACCATTCGATGACTCTTCTTCGTTTGTCGCTCCACTGCGTGAGATTCTGAATTATGATCGTCGCTTGTAAACATTGCGTGTGGAGCGCTTCGGTCGTAAGATGACAATGCTTTCTTCGAGCGTATTTTGTTTTCTTTTCTTGTAACGGTCATTGTAGAGCTTGGATAATGACCACTGTATATCGACGAATGTTTACGCTTACGATTGTTGAATTTTTTTACTCGAGATAAAACTTCTAAAAAACGTTTGTTTAGTGATTTATGACTAGTGCCAAGAGAGATAATTATAAAAACATTTTAGTTTGATAGAGTGATTAAGCTTTTTGCAGTTGTGAAAGTGAATATTAACTGTTGTATTTGTTTTATCAGATACATATTTAGTTGTATCTTGATGTGTTTCATGTTCACATTTCAACCTGCTGCTTATTTCTTCATACGCTCTTCGTTAGATGTTACATCGACCTTATACCCACTGATATTATACAATCACTTCACGTCCCCATGTGGACTGCGATCGCACAAGATTTTAATGAATCTGGTACATTCCTATGGTTGAGTTACGTACTTGTTAAGCATTGTATTACTCTTAATTGTGTTGTAGAGAATAAATATAACTACAGTGCAGAGTATGAGGCCCAAACGACCGCTCACAAGCTTGATATTATTAAAAAGAGTTTAAATATTCATCATATTAATGAAGTGTATCCCTGAAACTGTTTCTATTGTTTTGAATGTTCATTAAGTTAGGTTAAGATTGTTTTAGAAACCATATAAGATTTCTTTACAAATTTATTTATTCTTCTTTACAAATATTTCATTAGTGTTATATAATGTGAAATAATCCATACATTTGTATACATTTATTCCTTGTACCCTACACGTGGAGAATATATGTGATAACTTTCTTTTTAGGTTAGGGTGAAAATGGTGTACGGTTGTGGAACACGAGCGGGTGGCGTATTGGTTAACACCCCTGCGATCAACTGAGAGGTCCCGTGTTCGATTTCCGTCTCGTCGCCATTTTCACCTGACCGAAAGAAATCCATACATTTGTTTTTTTTATTCTTGGTTGATTTCACATTACTCTTAGGATACGTATTAGACTTAAGGACAGAGCTCTATGAAAGCAGAAACGAAAATGTCACTCATCCATTCATATTTAATGGACGAATACTAGATGTTTCGTTAGCTCGATGCATGACTCAACGTTCTTATTGAAATATCAATTGCAAATCACTTCTACCGGGAGAAGAAACAGGAGACCCACTTCTTTCATATAAGTGTTATTCGCTATTCCGATGGCGAGTCGTGATCGATTGGCGTCAGCACGCCTTCGATTTCTCCCGGCGGAATCCGAATCGAAGGAAATTCTCTTAAAGGATTTTGTATGGATGATACAGTCTCCCAAGGAGATGGAAAGCGTCGGAAGAACATCAACGCGGTTACCGGAGTGAGGTTAAACGGCGGTAAAATGCGGACGCAACTCTTAGAAAGAAGTGGGAAATCTTTGTAGGGTAATTGAGCCGCAGTCGGACGATCTGTAATTTTGCAGTTTGTGTGCCCGCATTCACCTTCAGGAACACCGGTTCAAACCTCGGACAATTCAATTTATCGTAATGTTCGAAGCGGGTCTGAGTTTTCTCGATGTATTAGTTTCCAATTTTTATCATCTTCATTCGCCCTTTTCCACCCGCTTCGGATACTGAAAACTCCCAAAATTAAGCACGTGATGGGGAAAGCAGTTGTGGAAAATTATTCTGCGGTCAAACCACGATAATTAAGTGAGATACAGTTATTACATCCATCTATGTGTATTATATTGCTTCGTCCAGCCCAAATTAGACTGTTTATATCTCCAGAAGTTGATTTCATACAAGTCCATCATCATTGCGCTAACAACAACACAATTTAAGGACCTCCCGTTAAGAAATAGGAACAGTTGGAAGGTCTGACCTCTTGAGTTAATTTAGTGTTCGTATTGTATTGATCGTATCAAAATATCATCATTTAATATTTGCTGTTAGTTCAAACTTGATATTGATTGATGATTTCCGTTGGCCCTAAATTAGGATATTGAGGAAAGCTGAAGCTTGGTTGATGGGCTATACGCTGCAGAAAAATATTGTTGGACTCATAGTTAATGTGTTCCCGTACCATATAAGCGTTGTTGACGAACGAGAGAAAATTTAAGCATTTGAGATGAGTTCCAAATATGGACGAAGGAGTTTGCTTTGAGTGGCACTATTGATGGTTATGACCTTCATCTCATTTGTTTCGGGAAAATAAATGAAGAAATCGGGAGATGCAATCTAGAGCGAGAGTTCTCCAGCTTTCCATCTATTTGCAAAATCATTTCATACAAGAATTATGTTGTAAAAATCTCTTCTTTGGGATAGAAAGTTAAAAACACACTTTTTTTTCATGACAGCATTTAGTCGAAAATCCTTGTAAGAA
Organism: Laupala kohalensis; assembly: GCA_002313205.1. Lineage (NCBI taxonomy): Eukaryota > Metazoa > Arthropoda > Insecta > Orthoptera > Trigonidiidae > Laupala > Laupala kohalensis. Next base: position 348,672 of record NNCF01133435.1, on the reverse strand, counting down.
AGTATGTTAATACTTTTATATAGTTTTGTGATAGAATATTTCATATTTTATTTATTCCACTTTCGTGAACTAATTACAGTTTATGTATAACGTAACTCTTCCCAATTTTTCATGATTATACATTTTGAATAAACGATGCTACTGATTGTTTCCCATGTTAGCGCTTGTTTTCATCTCCCATGTTAACGCTTATTTTGAATCTCAGTGTTAGAGTAACTTAGTTTATTATCCCCCACATGGTCATAAGCAGTTTGCAACTACTTTTTCTACGATAAAGTTTATTTATTTGTAGCTTGATGACGAGTGTTCTTGACGTAATTAAAAATAATAATATTTCCTTGTGACTCGAAATTGAAATATTTGATTTAGTGCTTCGACGAATTTCTGACTCACGTTTCGATTCAACTAATCAACAAAGAAATGTTTACTGATGAAGTGAATTATTTGGAATGTCTGTGACATGGGAGTCGGGAATAATAATTTGAAATTCCAAAGTAACCTTCTTAAGGGTTATTGCATTTAAAATCCAAAGTATTGTTAATATTATGAATTACAAAAGCATAAAAAATTAAAATTTATTTGTTAATCAGTAGATATGGATCTTCACTATTATGACTGTTTACAAATTTGACCTCCAGAGTTCAATTGCGTTACGTGAGGCGGACAATCCATCGAACGTGTAATCTACGTGACCAAATCATAGAAGCAAAATTATGTAAAGGTTGTGAACATTGTTTTCAAGTTCACAACCTAAAAGTGAAAAGATCCAAAAATTCAGAGGTATTAACTATGCGCTTTGTTTACTAAGCATTCTGTGTAAAGAATATTTCCTTCTGCCTGGATTATAAAATAATTCGTATTTACATACTTTCATATTTAGTATACGATACTGAAAACTGTGTATATTCTTGTTTCTTCGTGGTGTTCAATTTAATAACACAAAAGTAGGGAAAGATGGAAATTATTAATAATAAATAAATTTTTTGTCAAATCATTTGCAAACACTCGAAATTACAGTATTATATAAGAACCCTTGGCAACGGGTAGCTGAATTATCTTAAAAAATCCAGACCCGTTGACAGGTTTTTAAGTACCTTCTTTAAGGTAAACTATATCAATTCACAGCATCAATTTTTCTTTGAATGTTGATGTAACTTTTGGTATGTGTGTTTAACAATGCAATTTTTTGTATAATTTGTGAATTGTTTTAATGTATAAATGTGCAGTAATGATTGCTTTTAGTTTCTTTTCAAATGCCGAGCAACATCGGATAGTTATGCTAGTATCTAATAAAGAATCTCTCACTATTTTATTTTCCAGCATATTTGAATGTATTTCCGTCGCAATATCGTACCTGAAACATTTACTGGAATTCTTTAGCGACTTTCTTTCCTCCATCTTTCTTTTTATCTGCGGGTGGCTGTTTCTTTCACAACCTACTTCACTGCGTTTCAATTGATACAGATTTGTGTACGTAATCTTCAAATTTCTTCAAATATATACATATATACTTTTTTTTACTCGGTACACACTGCAGAAACGGAACTCCACGTAACTTAAATGAAAATTCGAACCGAAATTGTACTAGACAGCGAAATATTTGAACATTCAGGATAGGAACGGAAAACAATCCTCCAGATAAAAAAAGACGCATTTGTCTTTTGTTATCGAACTACAACCTACCCAGACGTCTTCTACATCAATATACAGATAAAAGTACAGTCAGTAGTTAAACATTTTCTATTATAATTCATGTTAAGACATGAATAATTGAATACTCCATGTAGTGTATAAGACACTATTAGTGTATCCATGAAGTTACAAAAATTAAAGTGGTAATGAGATTTCATCTGTTGAAACGATCAGTTCATCATCTTTAATCGCACAACTTCATTTGGGGTCTTGATTGCATGTTTTCTTGAATGGGTTGGAAGTGCGGCATCAAATTCCTAACTCCTTGATTTTACATAACAGTATTTTCGTATCAAGTGAAAGACATCCTGGAATGGCGTGATTATGTATTCCATTTGGTTTTATAGTGGAAATAATTTGTCTTGTTTAACGAGTTCGTTTAATTTATTGCTGAAAAGACGTAGAGAATGTGATAAATTTCGTTTTTCTGATAGTTCATTGCTTGGGATAAATAAATCCAAACTTTCAATCGTTTTAGTGCTTGTTTCCTAGTTACTTCTAGTGGGGCTCTGTGGTAGATCACCGAGCTGGAATCTGGACAACCGGGCTTCAAATCCCGGTGAGGTCCACGGTCCTNGGTCCTCACAGGGCGGGGGCCGCCGCAGCCATGGCAACGGGGTCCGTGGGTCAAGGGGATCGAAAAGGAGAAGGGATTGAAATGTGACAAAATGAACAAAAATTGATTATACTGGCGACGATGATGAATGTTTTTTCTCATGTCCAATTAAACGTTCAAAGATTTAACGGTGTAAAATGCTTCACAATTTAACATAATGTTTCTAGTCATAAACAACAATGTAGATTTTAACAAAATAATAATAATGGTCATTGACAATAAAATATCACTACAATAATAATGTTTTTTATTATTGTAATAATTATTGAAACACGCTATGTTTATCAGTTTATTGTATACTAGCTGATTACCCAGCGTTGCCTGAGATTTCTCTTTTATTCTAATCTTCTTTTACTCAGGAAAAAATTAAAAATCTATGTTGTAAGACAAACTACTTTTACTTAGTGATTTTAAAAAACATGTTCAGCATCCTAATTTTTCAAATTCATAATAATGCAAATTGAAAACAAAACTTGACGGGAACCGCGCGAATTTTCGCTTCCGAGGCATGACGCGGCTGCACCGTTTCATTTACAATTCTTGTAAATCCTAAACTATTCGTCAAAATGGTACGATTTAAGGCCTTTTTTTTATCTTTGTTAAAGAAATAATCCATTAAATTTGATGATTGATTTTATCCTTCTTAAATTACTCTCTTAAATTGAAGTATTTATCACTTCTATTTTTAATAATATTTTATCATATTTTTGTAGATAGACATATGCGACTTTTTTGTAGAACTCCTTGAGGGAAACAATATTGGCAACCTATCTCTAACCGCTTAGGCAGCGCCAACGAATATATCTCTTAATTTTTCCGATATTAGCGACATTTATTGTTCAAAACACATTTGTATCTTTCTTAACACAAATTTTAAAAAGGTTTATTGTTAGCCTATGTTCATCCTTAACATCTAAACTATATTATTTATTTAATTATTGTTCGTTTAATTGGCTTGATGTTGGTATCGCGCTTGTGCACAGCGTAGCCAACACTTTCACTTCTCCATCGTTCATAAGAGTAATGATATTTGTACCTCGCGTTATGTTGGCAGGACATTCGATTATCTGAGAACTGAAATCTATCGCCAATATCGGCGATCAATTCAATGCACTTGCTCTTGTGGCGTTATTCTATTCTTTCTGCATCGAGCGTGTTGAACGAATATTACCTTGTCTTAGTTTGTTGTTATCAAATTGTACTTCTTTACAGCAAATAGTCGCTTCTGTGACTGCTATTAATATTTATTTGGATATAACTCGAATTCGTAGAAGTTGGTAATTCGCGTTACGCGGCCATATTGAATAATTTTCAGCAAAGTTGCATGACTTGGAGTGTAAGGAGAATTTCAATTCGACTTAACAATACTCAATTTCAGAATCACAAACTATATCCTCGTAAAGGTTGCAGAAATTTAAATTCAGTTCCAGAAAGTGCGAGTAAAAGCGTTCTACCCGTACGCTGCATTATGCTTGTCACGAAACGCGAAAGCCCAAAATCTGTGGTGACAAATTGCTTTCCGTAATTTTCTTTAATTCAGTAAAGTGGGAATTCGCGTTTTCCAGAACCTATGTGCTTTCACTTTGAGGGATTTCTTTTCTGAAAACTGGTTCTCATTCAGTGATAATCACACAACCATACTCAAATTGTTGAGAACTATAGAATTTCACAAGATTGAGCTTTCTAGGGGTGGCGCTGTCATGGTACCACCTCCTCCCTGTTCCTTACCAGTTCTGTTTTTGTTTATTGAAACATTGAAGTGTTGTCTTACTAACAAAACACTCGTCCAAAATTGTTATATTTCATTAATTTATTTTTATAACTAATATTTGACTTAATATAAATTTTGATAACGATAAAACATCAATCCAAATATTTCAAACCATTGAATTATAAGCGAAAATTACGGAGTGCGTGTCTCTCATTACATTTCATTCCACTCGAGAGCAAAGACCAAATTTCGTTTTTGTTTTAAAATTCGTTGTCCCTCATTGTAAGTCTGGTTTCTGCTATTAAAGTTCATTAGGTCTTCGGAACAAGTTTCTTCTATTTACGACTAAATGATGAGGGTGAATACACAATTGCAAGGTAATTACTTGAGAATCTGAATGGGATGTTTCAGGAAACCTATCTTTGGGTTAACTCATTCTGTCAGTGGTACACTAGATTGAAATATTCTGATCAATCTGGAGTACTTTTGGTATGAGAACACGAGTAACATTTATTATACTCAATATCTGACTTTCGATTTCAATAGGATCGTGGTTATTTTTCAAAACGTGGTGAAAATATTATGAGGAGAAATTGATAGAAAGGACATGCCATAATAATAAAAAGCAAATTTTGTTCGACGCATTCATGTCAATACGTTTTAAAGAGTCGTGATCCCGTGCGAGGCAGGGAGAGTTGCATCGTACTTTTTCAATCCAGAGAAAGTTTTTAGTTGAGAAAGTTCCATCACATAAAGGAGCCATATAGTCTTCCTTTTTGTGCAGTGAAATAAATTCGGGTTGCTACATGCTCATGTTAAGCTCCTGTAGTTTTGTATGTCGTTCTTTTACGTGTTCCTTCATAGATCGTCTTATAAAAAACTACTAATGAAGTTACAGGGCCATATTTACATTTTAGGGTGTGCGGGTCATTTTTGGACAGTACAATCAGAGCCCATTACAAATTATTCCATCGATTTATTTCTTCGCAAAAAAATTATCTTGTTTTGAAATATGATAAAAAGCAAAATAAGGAATTATAATTCGTTTGTATATTTGTTTATTTATTTATTTTATTTGTTTATATTTTAAAAGTTGAAATATTTTTACTAAATAAAACTTAGTTTCTAAACATTATTTCATCTAATTTATTTTATCCAGAAATATTGTATATCAAGTTTTTTTAAGTACTATTTTGTGGACCTAGGTCAGATGCCTCAAAATGGTTCTGTTAAATTGTGTTGGCGTGCTAAGTTTCTTGCGGGCCTCGAGACAAATATAATTTGGTACATAACTTGGAGCTAAGGAAACTTAATTCAAAAGTATAAAAAAAAAAGTCTTCAACATTTTCCAATGCGTGTTTAAGACACTTTCTTTCATTACTCGTGATGAGTGTATATCAAAGCTAATACTTCTACTTCGTGTATGACATTATTTCACGTCATTCTGTTATTTGTATTATAATATTGACAAATGATTAAATACAAAATAAAATACTGGTGGGATCACACGGTTTAGTGTCTAAAATATGAGTACTAATGAATACATGGCGCAAAGAATTCGAGATGAGGAAGAGAGAAACACGATTTATAGCTCATTTTCATTTGAAGATATATTTCGGAGAAGAAGTGTATCACATCCAAATCTCTCCGTTACTGACCCTAAAATGTCTATTTATGGCAGGCACTTAAATTTCTTTATGTGATGAGTCTCGTAAATTATTTTGGCACACCGGGTTGTAATGGATTTATCCTCTTAAAAATTCATGCTCAAACGACTGCTTTCGAACTGGGTTGGAATTTATTCACGTTAACGCAATTTTTCACTTTGCATTCGTCTATACTAGTTTATACTAGTATTCAACATGTCAATAACATTGAAGGCAAGGAACGTACATTATGATAAATTGACCTAAAATTAAAATGGGCTCTCCTTCAAGTATGGTTTATATTAATGAAATACAAGATAAGACAATAATTGAAATTTGCTGTTGTTCAGTTGATGTGGAACTTCTCTTATAACTGTGGACTACAAAGCTTGCTGACGTGTCCGACTTGGTTCTGCAGTGTTACATGAGGTGGACAATTCACTAATCGCATAATCTACGTAACAGAAGCTTAGAAGCAAAATTAAATGAAGGTTTTGAAGAACAGTTTTCATTCACATAACCGAAAAGTTGATTGCGAAAAGAAAAAAGCAAATTGAAGTCTTAACTATGCGCTTTGTTTTTTAGGCGTCCGGTGTAAAGTGTGTTTATTACCCGTTTGTCTGGATTTTGAAATAATTCGTAATGAAATGTACATATTAGCTTGCAATGATGGTAATAGCAAATCCTTTTGTATATCTTCTTCGTAACGTTTCGTTTTTGAAATTAACAAAAGTGAAAATATAACGTCCCAAAAGTAGAGAAAATGAGACTTTTTTTTAAATTCAAGAATAACGCCGGGCAAAATGAGCAAATATACAGATAACGATTAAATTCTAAATGAAACACACTTTTTCTCCTTTTCTAAACTTTTATCCCTTACATCCCTAATTTGCACATAGTAGGAATAGCATTCCTTGCGTGGAACCTACTTGCATTTCTTCTCACGATTACTTTTCGTGATTTGCGTGGCGCCTTTTCGGAGAAAGCTCGCGGTGCCATTAACTGATGAGATACGGAAAATATCGTGGAAGATTAACTCTTTCATGCTACGTTGAATCCATCCCTGAAATCTGTTCTCGATATCGCATTTTGTTCCTGGGTTCGATAACGGAGCTGTACGTGATGGGGAATGATCTTGAAAGAAAGCTCGTGCGTATGCACGATGAGAACACAATACCATTATTGCACCAGTGGACTGAGTTCCCACCGTTTTTTCGTCCACTCTTAACCGTGTTTCGGCGGCGGGCGGAATTTGAGGAAGTATGAAGGAACCGTTGTCTCACGACCTCACCGTGTGAACGGATTTCTTTTCTTTATTTGTTATTTGTGAAGTATCCTAATCTTTTTTATACAAATAACCAACATTTATGCTTTTCGATTATTTTGTATAAATTTTGAGATTATTTTTGTGCGCCAATCTCAATATGTTTTGCGATCATTTAAACTCTGGGCGCATTATGGTCATCGCTGAGATTGATTTGCGGATATTTACTGATTAATATATAACATACTAATAAAAAGATTGCTAGTGTGAACTAAACTTAAATAAGATGTATCTACAGCGTTTCACAAACTTTTTTCATGTCAGGAATACTTTAAATAGTCAGAACGTTCTATGGAACACAACCTTTAAATTGTATTTTGTTACTTAAGAGAATGGAACAAAGCAACAAAATATTTTATAATGTCATTCACAGCAGAAATGAGAAGGTAGGGGATGTTTTTGACTATCGTCAGCACTGCCATTAATAATGGTCAAAACATTTTTTTTTTTTGCGACAGAAAATTCATGGTTAATTTCTGATAATCGAATAATAATTTCTAAATTATCAGCCCTGGGAGAGAAAAAATACGAATCTTTAATGTATGATGTGTACTAATGTCACTTTAACGTAAGTTAAATTATTTGCAATGGACTGTGACATCTATTTTCTGTACCGAGTACGGTAACATACCTGTTCTCTTTAAATTCTAATATTTATTTTCCCTCCATCCATCCCCTCCCCCCGCCGTTAGTAGAAAGAAAGCTAGCAGCTTCTAAACATCTATGTAAGTGCATATCTCTATGTATTTCAAGCTAATGCATTTCTGTGCACGTGATAAATAGAACTCGCTGTGATTTATCCATTGAAGATGAATTACAAATGTAATAAACATAACCTCCCTTCCAATGAAGAACTTTCGATACACAACTCATCGTCAATAATATTGCCAAGAGATCAGGAAGTAGTTTTTTTGGGACACCGAGAAGAAGATTGGTAGACCGGGACTATTCTTGTTTTCCGGGACGTCTGGTCACTCTAGAACTCATCTTAGAGTGGGCTCTCATCCTGAACGTATGTCGCCAGTATCGACTCTTTTGAAGCGATTAGTCAGATACGTTTAGTAGTCCTTGCTTAAGAGTTTCCGGGTGGGCTTTGTGTAAGTGTTCATTCTGGGGTACTGTGTCTTCAAACACTATTCCTACGATTTGATATACTATGATCCATAGATGATTTTAGTGGTACAGTTTTATTGACCTTCATCTATCTAAGCAGCATTATTCTATTATTATAGTTGAATTATCTCAGAATAAAGTAACAGAAAAAGCAAAATATAGGATTAACTTATTGGAACTAATTATTAATTTATGTTTGAAGAGTGCTAGTGATTGATTTATTTAATATTATTATTTAATGTATGAGTAATAGTAATTTCATGTGCTATTTGTTTCTACAGATAATTTTGTACTTGTAATTAAGTACTTCAATATTTTTATTATTTGATGGTACTAGTTTGAAGATGGGAATTGTAAGTCATGATAGCAGTAACAAAGCAAAAATTGATTTAAGTTTATGAGATATACCTAAAACACTTAATGACTGTTTGTTGTAATGACTGTTCGTTGTAAATTTACCTTTGTGATAGAGATATTCATTGATGTAATTTGGTTAAAATATTTCTGAGAGAGGAATCAGAAATGTAATTAAGTATTAATAGTACAACTAGAAGATTTTCCCAACTAACTTCGTTGATACATTGTTTGATGCTTACAAAGTCACCCTTTCTAAACATTATTGAATGAATCATTCCAAATAAACACTATATCATTTACTTCATAAAAAATAAAATAATTTAGTTTAATTTTAAACATTTGTGCTCCCTTTAATGAACACGAAACTTTTGATAGATATTTGTCGAGTAAGAATGCATTTGCGAATCCTCAAAGTAGTTCTTGAAGGTGGGCATGACAGAAGGTTTTCCGTGTTGCACATTAACAGGCGGACCATTAAGGTCGTCAAACATCGTATATGCTTTGGTTGAACGCTTCGGTAGCCACAAGGCGCCCGGAGAATGTTTCACCTTTCGATCACGCACTGTAGTTTATAATTGAATGTCTTTTGCAATTGAAATTGATTTCAATATTTATTATCTCATATTCATTATTTTCTTTATTAAATACTAATATCAATGAAATTTTCTTCCTGTTACAGGTAAGCGGTCTTCACGAGTCATTATACTTCTGATCTGAAACTATAGGATTCATCCTTGACGTGGAAATGAGGTAAATGAAGTAGGTAAATAACTCTTCTCTGTTGAGAAAACACAGATGAAACAGTGATACCGTTCATTAATAAAATAGTGTAAATAAGATGAACTTTTTTTGTATACACCCTGTATTATATTATTAGTTATGTGATTTATTTTTGCGAATAGGTCTTAAGAGATGGTTTGAATTTATTTCGTCGTTAAAAATAACGTCTGTTCAGAATTAGAATCCTTGGCTTCTGTACGACGTGGGTTCCTTTCTCGCCGAATGGGTAGCGCAGAGGGCTGTGTTTCTCATGTGAGTCCTGAGGATGTCCGTGTAGAATTCTTCTCTTGTCGTCATTATCAAAGTTCCAGTTCATCTATGCGGGGAGTAACACGGAAACAAGAAGCGAATTAAATGTGTTGTCGTACACTCTCATCACTGAAGTGGAATCTTCCAGCATTTCAAAGGTCTAAAGAAATGATTCGGACATTTTGTTCCCCGGACACGTTGAACGTTCAGTACCATTGTTCCCTTTCGAGTACTAAATATGTGTACTTTAATATCAACTTGAATTATTTTGTATGTTTATCAGTGGTAGATACACAGGAGGAACGTGCCCCCTCCCCCCAAAAAACGAACGAAAAGGAAAGGATTTAGTAATAATATTTTACTTGGCAAAAATTTCAGTATACCCCATCGAAGGTGACGAGATGAAATAATATCTGGGTAAAAGGAAGACGCTTAATAAAACAAACATATGACTTACTTTTCTTTCATAAGATTTCCACTCCTACATAGGAACATGAGCTGCGATATTTCACTCTCACTAGCACACTCTCATTCTAGCGACATTCCGAGCCACTGATCTAATAGAAAATTACTTAGATAAAATTTACAAGAGAACGATAATTGAAAACGTTTGAGTAATTTGTAATTGAAATAATGGAACTTTATTTGAATAATAATTTAATGATGGAGATGTTTTAATGGTGTTCTTATACAATGTGCAATAATAGCATTGTACGATTCATGAATGATCGGAAAAAATATTGATTATGACTTATCGACACTTGACACGAACAGTTTTCCATTAAAAACTAAAATTTTCGTATGTTTCCACTAGATTATTTTACTCTGTCCGTGAATTTTATTAAAAATCATATCTCTTATTTTCGCTAACCAACATCATTTGTCAATTTTACCACTATCGTCCTCGCCTTTAATACCACTGAATTTCAAACGTATTTTAGTTTTAGATCAAACGCTGAAACGTTTCCAATTTTGTGCAAATTACCATTTAAATTCTTTTGAGTAACTCTAAAGCAGTGAATAGGCTTGTTGGTAGAAACGCCCGAAGTAAAAAATTTGGCAAAAACATTAATTTAAAAAAAAATATTTTTTTAAAGGTTTTTTAACTTAACGTGATTTTTATATACAGGAATGCCTTTATTGCAGTTTCAAGAAGTTATTTTTTTTTATTTCTTGAGGAGGGACCCGCACACCCTGGTATTTTTCTTTATGGACCCCTCCCAAAATCAAATCCTGGATCCGCCTCTGCTAAATATACACTACTTTTTATATTATTTAAAAAAAATATCTTTACTTAAGAAAGTACTAAAATGAAATCAAACGAATAAGCAATTTTCATTACTAGGAATTTTCCAATGAAACGTGGATTTATATCAAATATATTTAATTAAAATGTTAAAGCTTGACTTCAATTTCATTACACCTAGATATTTTGTCACAAAGACCATATTATGTTTTTGTGACATTAAAATGTAATCGAATCAATCTATGAATTATCACTCGAAAAGTAAAAAAACAAGGTTGTATTTCATTGTACTTTAGTAAACTATTTGTAATTAATTGGTTCATAATTTGGCTAGTTCTACATATTTGTCAGTCGTGTTTCATATCAATTTACATTTCGTAAAAATAATGTCCCTGTAGGAAATAGGTGAAGAAACATTTCCTCAAGTGTCAAAACAATTGGCGAGGCAGCTCGTTATTTCCTTCCTTGTCGGAAGACACGAAAACCTTGACGTCGTCGATCTCGATTCCTCAAGTCCGTTCACGCGTATTGCGTAACTGGGTTGGCGTGTGAACTGGCCTTCTCCAGCGACACGCAGCAGACCCGTTGCTCTCGCATCATTCTCCATTTCGTTATCCGGTCCGCCGCGCCGCACCGCTGCAGTCGCAACCACGGGCAAATACGAAACGGCGAGCGCGAAGGCGCGGTGATGATAAGGATCGCAGATGGAGGGATGGCGGATTACAAACTAGGGCAGTTCAAGGATTTTCGTGTAGTTTTAAAGCCGTAATAGTAATTCAAAATTTAAAACAAAGAAAAAATATATTTTATTTTTAAAATTATTGTGACAAACAATCTCTTGAGTGAAGTGTTTATGTGGGGAGGAGCAAATCAAGTTATCAAACACCAAAAGTTATATAAATTAATCATAGAATGATTCAAAAATCGCCTTTTAATTTACAAAATAATTATATCGAGAATAGAATGGTTCTATAGAGAATAATACAGCATCAATTGACTTTAATAATTATTTTCCTTTTCGGTCTATTAATAGGTCCTGTTCCTGTTTCAAAAAAAGTCTACGAGATGTAGACTAGGAAACAAATTATAGAAATCAGAGTAATTAGAAATTTTAACTTTGTTAGTATAATTTTTCGAAATCGATTAGAAAACGTCGAAGATGTTGCAGGGTCAATTTAAGTTGAAAAAAATTTGTTCTACTCAGTTTTTAGGGTGTTCCGTTTGATTTATTTTCTTATACAATTGACCTCAACCTTACATGTACACCGACATTTGAAAACAGCTTAGGAAACAAGGGAAAACTAATTAGGGATTTGATATGGAGAAATGGTTATGTTTTATTGTTTGTTTGTTTTTCTAAAAGTTGAAATATTTCAAATCGAGAAAATTCTGGTTTCTATTTGAAGTAAACTTGCACGTCTCGTGGCCATCTCTCGTCTGTTGTGAAGTCTCCTTGACTACGCGGAGGGCACTGGGTGTCGTACCAGAGGGCGCTGGAAATAGTAGCCAAGGTTACGACGCAGCGGCGAGCGCTGGCAGACTTGCAGACGGGTAATTACGGTAGCTACGACAGTTCCTGCTTACAAGTGAGCAACATTGTCTTTATGGTGGATGCTCTATCTAAATCTTACTCTTGACTACGGCATCTAGTGGAACCTGGAGATCTTGAAATCGTTTTAGATTTTGAAATACTTTCTTGCCTAAATGGTATGACTCATTTTGAAGAAGTCTTCTTACACCACTTTTCTGAACATTTTAATAAGATCTCTTCGAATAAAGTGTTTGGAAAAATAGGGCTGATAACACAAGTCAGTAACTTGTCGCTCTTGCTGTTACTGTTGTGTATCATTTGGAGTCACTATGATTGTGAGTGTATAATGTTTGTGTATGTATGTATTTACGTTTTCCAGAAATGCCTCATCTTCATACAATTTTTCTTGTAAAAAAGTTGATTGACGCAGAAAAAAATTAAATTGTAAAATAATAAAATAAATTTTAGTTAATGTTAATTTCTTCATTCAAGCCATGGTTTTTCTCGTTGGTATTTCTTTGGTAGGAGTGAGGGTTCCATGACTGCTTATATTCCGCTATAACTAGACAGCTGGTTCATATCCGTTTGGTGATCAGATGCCTTGCCTGCGCCTTCACAAACATAAAATAATAAACGTGGGTAGATATATAAAGATGTAATTGCCATATAAATTGACCATCATTAGCGTAATGTCCTCTAATGTGAACGTGATTTGAACATAGTAAATGACGGTGAAAGTTGGTTGCATTAATTGTGGAATGTTCTTGTGTTTAGTTTACGAGCTCCGAATTATTTGTTTGAAATGTAGTTAAAACACTATCAAACCGAAGAATACGGCATTCTTTATTGTATCTCAACATTAGATAATAATTCATCGAATTGGAACATATATTTAGATATTATTTTCCTTAAATCAATGGTTCTTGTCATCTAATATCATTTAAAAAGAGGAATGACTGCGGACTTGCTTTTATATTACCTTAGTAGTAATATATTAGTTAAAGTTATTGGTGTTTCTTTTGTTTTATTTCATTAAAAACTAATAATTTTGTTATAAATACTAAATGATGATCTGAGCGGAAGCAATGATTCCATTCGGACAAAAGTTTGAAATTAGATGTTGTTTTTTTAAGAGTTCAGCCGTTCATGAAGTGGACATGATGAGATTTATCTAAACTGCGTGGATATTTCGTCTCGTCGTGTGGCGGCATCGCTCCACTCTCGCAGCGCTGTAGAGAGCCCTGAGGCACTCCGCGCACTTGCACGCACGGAATTTTCGGTCAACGACACACGAACACCAACTGCGCGAGAAATGGTTGCGGGTGGGTGGCACGATACGGGCTAGGAAAGGCATTTCGTCGGTCAGGACTTCCATCTCATCGCCATCTTAGTATCGATGGCTCACCACATTGTCAGTTCTGTGCAGCTTAACGTCCCGACATCTGTTAATCAAACAGGAAGTCCACAACTAAATTTATATTACGTAAATCCAAACGTAACCCTTTTTCTAATAGCCACCAATATCATACGAAAACTTCTTCTCGCGGTTTCTGTCACAGACTGATAGCGTTCGCAAAGGGGTGGGGTACTCTTAACATCGAAATCTAGTTACGAATAATTATTTTTTAACTCTAAAAACATAACAATAGACTCACTAGTAAATGTTAATGAAATGTTAGAGAATGAAATATAATGTAGTATTGTTTGAAAGAAGGAGTATGGAATGCAAAGTTTCATTATCTCTCTCCCGTTGTACATATGCCGCGGTTACTAACTTCATCACCGTGAATTTCGTTCTCTGGTAGAATTCTACAGAGAGACATTTTGTCACTGATGTTCTATCATTGTTTCTGATAGTACCATGAAAACCGAAGGTACGTGCAAAATACTCCCATCCACCAAGTCACCACACTGAAACCCGTCCCGTACTGTATCCGCCACTGACACTGCATATCTAGATCTGGGTCCAGTTTCCCGTGGAATGTTATGCAACGAGTTACGGAGAAGGATGTGGGGAGAGAGGGGACCCATTTTAACGCCCTAGTTGCTCGAAATTTTCCATATGGCGCAACAAATTCATTTTATCTTTACTTATTCAATCTCTGGGATAATTTAAGGTATTTGCTCTCACTAATTGGTACCAAGGAAATGAAACATGCTCATAAATAGTATTTAATATTTTCTCTTTAATGTTTCAAATTTACGTTGAAGTGTAAAAGTAATGTTCTCTGAATGTTCTCTGTCGTTGTTTCGTCCACAAAAGTAGAAACAAACTGTGGGTTCGGATATTATAATGTGGATGAAATGCAAAGAAAAACCCATTATTTTTCTTAATTAATACATAGGAGAACTCCCATTATCTGATACTGTTTTAACAGTTTTTCCCCACTGTAATTAATATTATAATTGGAATGTTAATTTTTTTATTCAAGGTCCGCTGAGAAAAATATGTACTATTAATTTCTTTTAATTTCGGAAGTGTGTTCACAGTTTATTGAATGATATCTTGTTCTTAAAAATAATAGTGTAAAATAATTAATTCATGCTATTTTAAGTATATTCGTCTCTGTTTTCAAATAAATAGTAAGTTTGAACGTTGAAGCGTTAACCGTATACTCAGTAAGCAAAAACGTAATTACGCAAGTATTCGTGAGCCCTACTTACGACCATATTTTGTAAACGCACATAACGAGCACTCGCCCATACATCAAGAGTTTTTAGTTATGCGAGTTAGCCGTGATCCACATTTATAGCTCGGATAATTAATTCGTATATATAGTTTACGTTTTTGTCAAAAGATCACAATTATTCGTTGAGTGCTACCATTGGGTTGACTAGCAACAGACACGCTATTTCTGTGATGCAATGACGTCCTTGCCGCTGTGTCGAAACCTGGAGTAAGTGAAACCTCTGAGCGTCATATTTCGGTCCACCTGTCCATCGCATCTCAGATTCGATGCAAGAGCCCCTCGCGTACTAGAGTAAAGAGACAAGGTGACACTGTGGGCATCAAGGAGGGAGGCGAAGTTTTGCCAACCAATGAAGTGCAAGACATTTCTGCCCTGTTTTCGAAGGTGGTGATTTCAGTACTATAGGCAGTGATGATGCCCAGTTCGCGCGGATCGGTTTTTAAAATTAAAAGGAAATTATCGAACCTGGTGTTAAATAACACGAAAATTAATTTTATTTATTATTCTCCAAAAATAGAGTTGAAATAACAAATTACTTAATTGTTTTCAACAATACACTAGAACACAATTTGTATTTTTTTGGTTATATTTGGAGTGACCATGATTCTTTTGGAACATTGCCCCACCGGTGTCTCACGTGGTAGTGTTGTCCCTCATCACCAAGTCATCCCGGGTTCGATTGCCGATGGGACCAGAAAATTTGTAGCTTTTCACATTAATGTCCCAG